>JAUJEN010000337.1:0-118897 GCA_030448925.1 Citrus cavaleriei
ATCAGTATGCTTCCGTTCGGTTACGTATTGCTAAGATTAATCGATTCACCTTCTTTCTACCTGCAGCACCTGGATATGTCCATCAAAGTGATCATGGGGCCCTCCGGGTGCTGGAGCCGACATGGAGCCTGACCCGGAGCCCGGCGGCCTTGCTTCTGAAATCAGCAAAACCGGTGGCGAATATGGTTTAAATTAAAACCGGTTTTGTTCAACCTGTATTAATAACTCTCAGGTCAATCTCTATGGTGCCTCTTGGTTTTACGGCTGCAATTGAATCTAAATTTCTCCGGCGGTTGAATTCATTTCTGAACCGACCGAACCATAAACTGGAAATACCATGGATGGATTTCCATCAGGTCAAGTTACTGGGATCCAGGTGGTTTTCTTTTGCAAGATTCGAAAGAAACAACTCATCAACACCATCACCGGCTGATGTCTTGTGCCGAGCCGACCGACCTCGGATCCGGCTTAATCTTTCTGGGGATGATATATGGAAACAAGAGGAGAGTTCTGCGCAAAAAGATTTGGTGTTAGCCAGCTGGAAAGCAGGTATCTTTAAACTCCGGGTCGAGAAGATCCCGCTCCAAAAGCTTCGTCTTTTGGCGCGCGAAAATATAGTGACGTTGTGGTGGCAACGGCATTCTATAGCGTTGCCCGAAGCAGGAGGCTTTTCTCAGCCAACCCGGCCAGCTCCGGTATGCTGTGAGTCGAGAGAGCCGGCAGGACTGAGTTCGAGTTGATTGCGAACTGAAGGTTGGAATATTCCGGCGACGGCAGATATTCCAGTGAAAGAATAAGAGAAGAGGTGTGTTGTCAGCAGCACGGCGTTGATGTAAAAATCCATCGCCATTATTGCAATTATTGTAAATAATTGTTAATTTTTCTAATGCAAGTTGAAGAGAGTAGCGGTTTCTTTTCTCTATATGGAGGCTCTCGGTTCCGGCTGAGAACTATGGATTTGTCACGCGGTAAAAACGGAGCAGTGCTGAAGGCGGCTGGAAGCTGAAGGCGAGGCTTCTGTTCAGTGGTTTATTTGGTTGCTTTCTCATTAAGACTAGCCATTTGGTTTTTGTTGCCAAACTTCTTATTTTTTCATTTTCAAAAGTATTGTAAAGCTGAGGGAAATTATCATTAACAATTTGTTTGTATATTAAAAAAAAATCAGCAACTTTTAATTTATTTAGGGTTATATCCAAAGCTATCGACAAGAAGAACAAAATTATTCACTCGTTTAAAATATAAAATATTATGTGATTTAGTACCAAAAAAGAATTTAACTTTGAAATATATTTTTTATCTTTAGGAATTTATCAAATTTTTATCTTTTGAGTCAATTTGTTCATTTTGTTATATTATACAACTATAAGCTCTTATCTGATCATCCTTTTATAAATTCTGTTGAGCAGATGAAAATCAAACACCGTATGATTCATTTATTAAATATTTGATTTTTAATTAATTTGTATAAGTAAATTGACAACTTAGTCCGTGCAAAGGAGTGCTTTTTATACTAGATTTACCAAGCCCTACATGCCCGTAGGATTTATTGATTTATTTTCAAATGAAAAGGATCGGGAAGTAGGGGTGGTAATTTGGGTAGGTTGTTTTATTAAATTGATTGATGAATTTAAATAGATTTGAGTTGAAAATTAGTTCGTTTAATAAATGGATGAATCTGATTCGATTCGATTAATTAATTAAGCGAATAGAATGAAGTTTGAAAGGCGTTTGGTTGTTTATTTGTTTAGGATTCGTTTAATAAATTGATTTATAACCAGACGAAATATAATCTATTGTTCAAAATTTATTTTGTTAATAGAACGTTAAATTACTTAATGATTCTTAAATATTTATGCAATATTTTAAGGTTTGAAGTTCGTACGTAATTATAAATAATAATAAGACAATAGATAAATGATAATTTATTTAATTTTTAACAAAGCAAATTCATATCAATTAGGTTATTGTGGATTCGTTTATTATTAGGATAAGCAGAATAATAAGCGAATTTGATTGATTGATTTATTTAATTGAGTAATGATATAATCATAAGCTCTTGTCTGTTGATGTGACGTTCAATTCGTTTGGTTGAATTAAATATATAAGTACATGGTTATTTATATTATTTTATACCGTTCCCAATGATAGATAATGGCAACGTCAGGTTTACTCTAATGAAGTTGTACGAATTTGTGGGTATGTATAAAGCCTAAGCAATTAATAGTCCAGACCGAATATTCGTTAATAAAACGAATCGGTCGAATCTGAGATTTTAATTAATTCTTAATGAATACGTAGATAAAATCAAGATAAATTTTATTGCTGATTATTTAGGATTTGATTTGAATTTGATTCGATTATTCGTTTTGCCACCCTAATCAGAGAGCTATTCTTTGGAGAATATCTATTAGGCCTATAATTTTAAAATATTACTACAAACTTTAATAAACATTTCTCAAATTAGTTTCCCAACATTTTTCATAATCCTAATAAAATAAATGATATTCATGCCAGACCTTAGAAAAAGAATTCAATAAAAAATAATTTACAACCATTTATATTTTCTTAGCTCAAATAGAAGTGATTGTTAACTTGCCGTACTTATTATCAATTTCGTATTCCAGGATGTATAAAGTTAAAATTTGATTTAAGAAATACCTGTTCTATTTTAAAATTCTATATATATATAAATTTATCATTAACTATTGTAATATTTATGAATACAAGACAAACTAATGAAGCAGCAACATAAAATTACTCAATTTACCATTTACCAAACAACAATAAATATATCATATCTCTCAATCGTGTAGCTGAAAATGTATAAAAAAATAAAATGCATTAGTTGTAAGCCATGATTTGATAGTATTATAGCTTATATATCCATCCTGAAATTATGCCTGGTATCAAATAATAAACCAAGAGCTATTAATGGGTTTGGTTTTAATTTGACTTTTATTTGAAAATACTTTAACTGACCACATCTCTATGTGCTGCCTTAATGAATTCCCCAGTCTGTTGTTATTTATCTTTCCGTGTCAACTTTCTTCTTATTCATGCACCATTTCATTGCTTTTCTTCTTGTTCATGCATATTGAACGATATGAGACTAATGAGCTATGGGATATACGATAATTCTATTGACACATTTTATTATTAATGTAAAATCTCTTTTGTTGGTAAAATTTTTATTCCCTAATCAACATAGGACACAATGAATAATTTGCTGCTAGTAAAACCTTTAGAGTTAATGTCTTCTATTTCGATGACTATCAAAATCAATGCTCAAGCTTTTTATCATGCAGTTTATAGAATTTTGAACCGAATTACCTTCAAAAATGTATGGAATTGTTTAACATTCATCCCTAATTGATTTGGAATCTATGAATCAATTGTATTAAAATTCATTAACTCTCCTAATGTCACAGTATTAAACATTTGTTTACTTTTGGAGAAACAATTAGTGATAACTCTATGAAAAATTTCTTTGATTTTGATCATTAATGGAGATGAAATACTTAGCCCTCGGAGGTTTTAGTGTGTGTCAAATGATTAATTTTCCATATTTGCTATAACGTAGCTTCACTTATTTGGTTTTAGAATTTGAATATTACGAACGGAAATATATTCTGTATATCTTGAATTGTTATCATATTAAATAGAGTTAATATATATATATTATATTATATTTCACCAACTATCTTAATGACTCAATTTCTAAGTACAAATATTTTCTGGTAAGTACCAAACGATGCTAGAAATTTGGTAATTTCCTCCGAAATTATTTGTTGTTTATCTTTTGCATTTGCAATTTTGGCTCTATCATCACCCACCTAACTGAGGTGGTGGTCGAATGAAACCATCTTTATATTTAATCAAATTAGCATGTATTAAGAAGTTTTCGTTTCATTAATTAACCATCTTTAAGGTACTAAATTTGTGCCAATTAGTTACAGATACTGGACTAAAATTGTATATAATTACTGAGCCATAACAAGGTTCTATATATATATATATATATAACATCATTTAAAGACTGTTAGGGCCAAAAATATCTGTGGTAGCATTTAATCCATTGCATACATGGTGGCTCAATATGATCCATCAAATACATAAAAAGAGTTGTTTAAGTATAAATGATTTGTCATCCTGGTTCCCCAGGTCCCAAATGAAAAACACCATTATAAGATCAAGCTGTTCACTAATCGTGTTTTCACAACACTGAGAGGATCATCATTGACTTGGAGTCTAAGGCAAAGCTTTCTGTATCTGAAAGATCGTCTACATTGACTTGAAATGAAGCAATGAATTGCAGTATCGATATCTGCAAAAGAATAAAATCTATGTTACAAGAGAACTAATAGATTGCAGAACTATGTAATTAATCGCATGAATGTCAGTTCTAATACTACAATCAAAACCTATTATATTATACCGTTCTCAATTCTATTCAAGCTCAAATCTTTGGGGAACTTTTTATTTCATTATGCATCAAACCAAAAGCGACAAGCAATTTAGAAAAATATGGATTGGTTAGCCACCCTAAATTTGACACAGAACCAGAGAAGGTCAGCCCATTTTCAATTAATGAAATACATAAAATAAACAGTTAAATCAGGCAAGCATTTATCATTTCACCATCATCAGTTATCAATGACATTTGGGACACTGATAAACTACTTCAATGACCTAGAATGGAGCCATAGCCATTAGTCAAAACAGAAATTCAAGCAATCATCACAAACGTACCACCAAAGCCAGTGGAATACTCCACGCCGTTAAGCGGAGCATTCTTGGATGGTTTATAAGCCTTAAAATCTCATTCGTGGACATGTTTGATTTGCAAAGCCCTAAAACAAAAAAGAAGCAGAAAGTAGGCAGCTGTATGTCTTAAGCGAACAATATCTCATGAGTTTGTTGAGCAAGCTGTCATCTTAAAACATGCGATGTCTGCGTCACGAGAAAGAGAGACGGAGTTTGGGTAAAGGGGCCAGCTATTATCAAGCGCATAATGGAATTGTTCCTCAAACTTCAAATAGAGAATATCGCTTTGCAATCTCTCACACCCTCCTCATTCCCTTCTCTCTTTTCCAGTCTTGGGCATCCTCAAATAGTCTTATAAACAGATAAAATATCCCTCATTTAGTAAAATAATTTGTTTAATGTAGTCACCCTAGAATACATGCCTTTTTCAAAATTATGGGGTAAAATGTTTGTTATATAAAAACCTAAATCATTTTAGCACATATTTGTTTTGGCAGCAACACATTATATGTATACAAGCACACAAATGTTGAGATGACTTAAATACCTCCATAAAAGAGGCTCCAGCATGCTTAAATAGAAGCCTGTCTATAGCCTAGCTCTATTCATCATTCCAGTAAGTTCAACTCCAGCAAATTTCACTGAAGTGATAAATCTTATCACTTAACATGTGGCTCTCCTCTCTTGCTTTTGCAATTTCCACGATCAATATCCTCAATAAGGTAGCCTTCTCCTCAACCCTCCATAATAAATACTTTTCCATTATTTTCATATACACAGACATTACCATTTCCAAATAATGATGGAAGAACTTGGATGGATGAACTCATATCACAAGATGAACAGGCTCATTCCTTTTGTTGACCAGGCATCTAGGTTCATACTGTTTTCTAGCATATTGTCAATAGAAGAAGAGCAGCGCCAAATTCTTCCCACTTCCAAAAAAAAAAAAAAATAATAATAACAGGCGGCAATCTCAGCTGATAGCTAGAAGTTTGGTGATAGACATTTACAAATTTCACGCTCAGGCAAGTTTTTTCCCTTGACATAAAATGACATGAACATGGAGATTTTCCAAAACCTTCAGGAACAAAAATTTACCCAGAAGTAACCCTATAAAGATGAATTAAGCTGAAAACACTACATGCAGAAGTAACTCCAGTAATGGCTAAAACATCGACTAAAAAGAAAATACAGTTACTGAGCGTCCATAAACAGTGTTACCCCCACTTGAATAAAGTTCAAGCTTATTTCCAGATCAAGTTCTTAGTTGGAAGATGCAGAAATTCATTGATGCTGTCTTCTGGAAGCGACGTACACTTAAACTAAATCAAAGCTATTTCTAAGGAAGTTGCTCATATTGGGAATAATGTGGGATAAAACTTCTAAACTTCACATTTTATACTCACCACACCATTTGATGAGTATTAAAACATCCTACAACTCTAGCCATCTATCATCATAACCTTAGACGTGTTGTGAAAGGGAGCATCCATAATAACATACAAACCAGAGAAAACTCTAGGCAGTATTTAGCAAGAGGATAGAGATGTTGAACCTGGAAGTACAATATTCCAAGCTTCTGCAATATCCATGTTTTGCATCTTCTCTATCAAAATTTTAGACTTCTGGTAGATGAACTGATGGTTTTGGCAAAAGGTTCTCACGCTGCTTCAGTTTTGTATAAAAATTGGATCACAGACAGATTTCACTATTTTTTCCTGTTTTCAATTGTTTTCGCATAGCTTTTGCTTTCCTCTCTAGAGATTTTTGTTTCATTGTTGACAACAAATCTCGTAAAAAGATAACATATTTTATTTTTTCATTGTTAATGCATTTGTTTTAGCTTATTATAAAGAAAAAAGCGAGAATGAAAATTAGCAAGTCTTATCATTTAAAATGAGGAAGTAAAAAAGTGTCAGAAAATATAAATTTTTGGTCTCTAAAGAAAAAGGAAAAAAGCAATATACTTGTAATACAACAGAAAAAGATTCAAAACAACTAAGATCTACCATATAATCCTATGAAATTCGGCAAACTAATTTCTATATTATCACATATACAAGAAAGAACGCATCTTTCATCTAAAATGGGGACAGAAAAGCTTGACAATTGAGAATAAATGCTTGAAGCTGATTCAATTGTTAGACCAAATTAATTTGAACCAGAACTTTTGTACATGAAGCTTGAACACTAGTATCATTCATAGGATTAGTATCAGCAGTCTCTGATTTTTTTTGCTGGTTGTTCAATTCTAGACTCCTGAACTGAATTATTTGAACTGCTCATACAGAAGTAGTGTTAATACTGTTGGCCCTGGTTTTCTAGACGGCCCATCATAATGTGAAACTGTTGAAATTCCAGCATTAACCTCCTTCTAACTTCAGTCCCAAGATCAGCCATGGTAAAGCCATTGTTCTTGAGAAAAAATGCTTTTCCACCCCTAGTACTCTTTGAAATAGACTCTTTATACCTGAAAAAGAAAATGAGGATTAAAAATTTTCTGAAATGATTTTATAACCCTAGTTGAAAATACAGAATGCTTCAGGATTGACACCTCATTGAGACAGCATTAAATCGTAGATTTAAGAGATTCTGAAAATGATTGGAAATCCGATGGTCTCTGCTATCCTGACTGTTTGGGAAGGCTGATTAGAGACCTCCTGCCAAAACAATAAACATATAATTGCGCTTAAAAAAAGATAACAATTAAGTAAACAATGGTTTCAATAGGCGGCTGACTAATTGAATTATATAGAATCAACAGATCAAAGAATAGTAATACCTATTGTTAAGGTATTTCCAACGACTCAAAGCACTTGATCCAGATGCTGAAGCAGAAACATGATCAGCTTGTGCAGACAGTAATGCGTACTTTGCTGTGTAGATTCTTCCTTTGTTGCAGGTGGTGATGATGGAGTCTACTGTTGTTATAGGAGAAGCTTCACCCCTTCTAAATGTGTTGGAGATGAAGACACAGGATCATCATTAGCAGCAGCATTGGGATGAGTTGAGAAACCAAGAACTGTGGACGAGCTTGAGAAGATGCTCTGTTCCTATGGCTTTTCCCTTCGAGCAATGTGGCACACTCGCCCATAGCAGCAGCGCAGCTAAATGCTGATAATGTCGTTCTTCAAGTTCAGCATCATTTGCACCCACTGGCAACTGCATTGAAGGAAACAGCACTAAAATGAAACTGCATCTAGGAATCAAAATTACTTGAGATTATTGACAAAATAAAGCATAAGCAGGACTACAAACATGCTGTAACTCAAAATCTCCAGAGTCGGATGACGAAATATGGTAGCATTTCTAGATGGATTCAACCTAAAGCTCCTCTCCTGCTCCACAGCCTCAAGTAATTCCTGGCTGCAGAAATATGAAAATGCTTAAATTTACTGAACACAGGAATAAAATGCAACAAATAAAATAAAGGGCAGGAAATGGGATATAAACCTGGTAGGATCCTTAAGACTGATAGGCTGCCAACACATTGGGCACTGAGAACTTCTCTGACACCTACAACAAAAGATTAAGAAGATGGAACTTCTCTGATGCATGCAAAGAATCAAATTCATTCAAACTGAAATTAACAGACACACCATTCGAGAATGCACTGGAGATGGAACTCGCTTGCAACTAGTCAACTGCGAAAAACAAGACACAATGAAGTTCCAAAACTTATGTAAAGCAAGCAAACGATCATAAAAAATTTCAAATAACTGTAATTATACCGTTGAAGGATCACTCTCACTGAAGTCTTCAAGGCACATATACTGCAAGCATCATCACAAGCATCCTGAATTCCCCCTTCTGAATGCAGCAGCCGACGTCAAATGGGCATCATCAGATTGCTTGTTCTCTTCCATATTCCCCTACAAACAAGCCACACCAAATCACCAAACAAAAACAAACACACACTTCATATCTCAAAAGAAAAAATGAAAAAGTTTAAAGCATCAAAATGTTTAAATAAATCCCAGAAATATCACTACCCTTTTGTACCACTTAATCAATTCACTACAAGCAGCTCATACTCAGCAAACTAGTACAGGAACTATTATTATTAATAAAGAAAAATCGGAATTTTTCACATACCTCAACAAAAGTGATCAGCAGTTGGTGGGTGCTAAGCGATTTAGATGAACGGTGGAGATCGATTTGAATCTTGTGACTGAAAGAAGCCCTAGATTACACGAATGATGATAAGAAAAAACAAGAGTTGCTGTGCTTTGCTTTGTTTGTACTTTTTTGTTATTATTGCTGTTGGTGTTGTTTTTGTTTCTGTGAAATGATTTCTTTTGTTTTTGTTTTTGTTTTCGGTTTTGTTGATGACTTTTTCTCCTTTTCTCAGGCTCATGATGACTTTGAAGCGCGGACTGGTGAAGCCTACGTAAGCTCGGTCGTCAACTTTTGATTATTGGATGTCACGTGGATTTATATTTTGTTTGATATCATACAATTTGAGATAATTAAATAAAACTAATGAACTGTGCTAATATAATAACACGTGTTATCTAATTTAATTTAATTTTTTTTAAAAACCACAATTTTAACTTGCTGGTGATGACTAGGTGGGGTAACCGGGGGCACGAAACAATATATTGTTTAGGGGGACAGTATAGGGCGTCACAAGCCATCTGTGTAGGGGCTTATGGAGCCACCTGGGAGCGGTGCCGGCGGTGGCGTCAATACCGTTGAGTTTAATTTGAGCAATGCCGGCCATGGCAGTGTACAGTGGGAGTTATCGCCTGTGAATTGGATGAAATTGAATGCTGACGTAGGTGGTTGCAAGAATTGCTCAAGGGTTTTTTTTTTTGTTTTTTTGTTTCCTATGATGTTGATGTGGCTGAGGCCAAAGTCTTAAGGTTTGGTTTATGGTTTGTTAGGGAGGTTAGTTTATCTCCGGTAACAGTTGAGTCAGATTAACTTTTAGTCGTTTTTTTTAAGTTTTAGATCGACTTAGCACTGCACTAAGTTGTTTTTGCTTATTTTTGAAGTAAAGCAATTACTATTGCCAAAGCATTCTTTTCAAGTTAATCATATCTTGAAGGTTTGTAATACAACAACATATGTATTAACAAAATATTTTATCTGTTGTTTGGATTCTTATATTTGAATGGAAGAATTTCCACCACATCTATATTATTACCTCTAAGATTTGTGATACCGATTTCTCTTTAAAAAAAGATTCAACTTTAATTAATTTTATTTGAAATATAATGAATGTTATTTAAAAATAAAATGGAGAAATGTAACATTGTTGACTAAGAAATAAGTCAATATAATAAAAGGAATAGTCTAATGTTCTAGATTTGATTGCATAATAATCATCAATAATACTTCATTAAAAAATATACAACAACAACAACAACAATTCATTTGTTAAAGCTTCATATTTTATAAATCCGAACAATTCAAAGGAGATGAAAGCATTTCTTGTTTTCTACTTTAGTAAGAAGTATTATCTTTTAAGAAATTATGTTAACTCATGCAGATTACAATTGTTTTTCCTCATTGCCGATCCACAAATGTATTGCGACATTAACGAATCCCACCTAATTCCAAATATTACGATACCTTAATTTTCTATTTCAAATAATAGATGTTCATTCAGTCCATATATTTTAACATTTTTAGTTACTTTTATAATTGTTGGATCCAGCTTTGCAAGTGTCAATTAAAAAAATATTTCTATCTGATATAATTTAAATTTGAAACAAATCCAGCAAGTAATAGGTGAAAAATATATGATAATTAAGTTGATTGGCAGAAATAGAAACACAGAGGCTCATTGTAGAAAATTGATTCAAAATATAAGAAGTACTAAAGGAGCTTTTAAAGGCAATTTTGATTTAATTAGTAATTAATCGACATTCAATTGGTCTATCTATTGTTTCAAAAGATTAAAAAGCAGCATATTAAAAAATGTTCAAAATGAAGCAACAAGAAGCAAGCAGAACAAACATATAAGACGAGAGGTTTTGGTATGATTCAACAATAAAACATTTAAGTCTAAGAAACTATCGTTCTCACCATTATTACTAGGAGAAGCTACACAAAGGTTCAAAAGGGCATATGCCATTATAGGTACTTTAAAATGTTCCAAAAACATCAATTAAAATTTTGTACTTTCCTTTCGAATGTTTCGTTGTGGATTCCTCTGTTTCTCCTTGAATTTGAAAATAAACATCTTTATCCATCAAAATTGAGAACCAGCCCTTTGATTGGTTTTCACTTAAGAACCAATTTATTAGTTCTCGCCATTAGAAAATGTGGGTAGATTTTTTTTCATATTTTACTAGAGTAGATTTCCTGTTCACCGAAGAAAAATTGTGAACTGTGTTCCTTGTTAAATAATTAACGATAGAAAACAAAAAATTTTAATCATTGTATTGTTTAACAAGACAACATATACCAATGAACACTTATTTGCATGTTGAATTGATGCAGCCGACCAATTATATATCTATCTATTTATTTTTTGTACATAAGAAACGAATATTTCCCAATTTTACTCGTCAAAATGGCGAAAGGACTCTGATTGTAGAAGTAAAAATCGTTGAAATCAAGCCCGGGTTGGCTATTCTAAATCTTGATTTATGAATTAGATGGCAGATATGATTGGGAAATGAATAGGGTCTTCAAATCTCTTGGTTGGAAAATCTAATCCTCTTTATCAATTTAAAAAATCCATGAAGGAAACTCTTTTTTTTTTTTTTTTTCCTTTTGAAAGGTTATGAAAGAAATCATTTTTGAATGTCCAATCGTTGAAATGGCCAACGGTTGACATGAAACGAGAGTGATTTAAGACCTTCTAGTTAGAACCTATCTGCTGAGCCATTTTGGAATTTTTCTTTATTTTTAATTAAACACCCCTTTGTTGGAAAGTTCATTCAGTCTGTAGTGTGTGCAACCCAAGATCATGTCCCAAATTGTTGTTGCAAAGGCATAAAAGCCTGAGTAGTCTTAGAGCTTAATGTTTTTTTTTTTTTTTTTTATATATAACTGTTACTTGTCACATGTACACAATCAAAGCCATATAATTGAAATGATTGTAATTTCTTAGGGACGGCAGTGAGTAATATTTGGTACGGGTTTGTCTGAGCCGCACCCAAACTTTGTTTAGAAAATAAGAAACAGAAATTCTACCAATATTCATTAATTATGGGTTTGATTTTTCATTACCAACCAGCCTTAACGGATTAATAACCATTACCAATTACCAAAATCTGCGATCATGGTACCACAAATTTTTAGTGTTACTGGCCAAGTTCTATGTGCTAATTAAAAATAACTAAAAAATAAACTTCATTAAGCTTAAAAGTATAATTCAAGCTACATATATATATATATATTTCTAACAATACACTACCCATCCAAAACAAATTACTGAATCTAGTTAACAATGGAATATATAAGACCCTCGTAAAACATAAGTCCATCAAAAGTTTCTTTAACCAAAAAATGATTCGTTATTTGAATGCTGTTTAAAAGTTTAAAAAAAAAAAGTGAGTTTTATTTTCTTTTCCTAATATCAAACACCAAATACAAGCGGATATATACATATTTGCAATACAAGAAAACATGACTGTAAATTATAAATTGGATAAATTTTAGGATCTATGTGATCATTTCTGAAAAAAAAAATTTGTATTTCAGAAAAAGAAGTTTGTGAGATCATTTATGAAAATAAGGGATTCTGCATAACTATTTAGCACAAAAAAAAAGGAAAAAAAAAAAGGTTCTATACCAAGTTTAAAGTTTTCTGATCATGATCATGATCATGATGCTTACGCACTGAAGAAGGCACATCCTTGTTCTTGCTAGCAGGCGGCGGCATCTGCGATGCAGAATCATGATCGTCAGCTCTGTTGTTCTTGCAATCGAGTTTCGCCAGGCACTCAAAACAAGCCACAAGAGCAAGGAAAACAAAACCGACTGCAATTAACATGCCCGAAATAGTTCTTAAAACAAGTGATATCATATAAAACACTTTATGCTGCAAATCAAGATTAGTATACATGAAGCCTTCCAAAGTCAGCTCGATTGTCAAGCCAGCAAAGACTGCAAATATGATGGATATTAACCCATAGCAAACAGCTGCTGCTTCCATTGTAACACTCAAAAAAGAATTTATGATTATTAGACAGGAAGAAGAAATTATAACTATTTTGATTAACTAAGCTATCTTAATTTATATATTTTAGGCAATTATTTTTCTACTGCAGCCTTGTATAAATCTTTCTAACTTGGAATTATGTCTTGGAGTTTATCGATTTAAAATTTTTGTCGATTGTTGACTTATTGTAGAAGCTGAAAAAAAACTTGATTATGTAAGAATGTGATTTTTATAATCTGTTAAATTAGGACTTTTATGGTGGTGGAATCAGGTAGGCGACCTACATGGGACCCCTAGTTTGTTGTATTTGATTTAAATATTTGGTGTTCTGAGCACTGGTCATCAAAGGCAAATATTTAATCTATTTTATTACTTGTCTTAAATTAAATAAAAAAAACAAATTATTCTTTAAATTAGAGATGTCAAAGGGTTGATTAGAGACGGTGAAAAAATAGGAATAATTTGGAATGAATTGATTATTTTCAAATTACATTCTTATTTTGAAAACTTTTAAGTTATCCATATTTTTATTCATAAGATAAGGGACAATAGGGATGTGATGATGAATTTTTTTTTTTTGTTTTCTTAATAAAAATGGAGGGTAAATTAATTTTTTTTTTTAAAAAAATAAGAGAGTAATTTGAAAATAATCAATTTATATAGAATAATTCAAAATTAACACTTTTTAACAATTTTCATAGTTTTACGTCAACTATTAATCTAATGACTTTTATATTTATAAATTGATGTAGGCATAATTTAAATAACTTATTGAAAATACTAGTCTAACAAAGGATTGCTACTGAAGATGTATAGGTATACTAACACAATTAATAAATTGTATTTACTAGGCACAAATTATTTCTTGGAACTCACGAATTGTATGGTAATCTCCTACTTTGTCGATTGGTGCCCTGTTGGGCTTACTGTAAAAGAGTGACCAAATTTTTTATTTTTTTTTTGGTTCATTTCTTGAAAGGGAAGGAAAAAAAAAGTGACAAAACTTGATTATCTAAAACATGTAATTTTAGCCGAGTTAAAACTAAGGAAACGTCGGTTAATTTTCAGGGCTGCAAATAATGACTCCTTAATTTTTTATTTTTCCATGGAGACTTTTAAAACTTCGATTTCAACACACTCACACACACTGAACTGGAAAATAACATTATTTGCATGAAGTTAATCAAAATTAGCTAATTAAGTTGCTTCCCCCTCTCGTTCACATTTTCCGGCATTTATGCTTCTCTGTACCTAAATATAGCCGGGTGTATTATATCGCGGTTATGTCTTTTCATTATTCGTAATTCCTATCACAGATTAAGGTTACTAGCTGCCGCTGATCACGTTGCCCATATTGGTAATCCATATCCCTGAATATATGTTGAGTCCAAGCTGCCATGCCATGGGGTTTTGATCGAAAATTGTCATGTGCGCGCAGTTGTGCAACTTATGGTGCGAAACTTCTATTAGGGTGGGCTCCTTTGGCCCCCAATAGGAGCATGATATGCTCGCAATCGCGCACTAGATTAAATTCTGAGTTTTGATTTCTCTAAATTTTATAGGGGTAGTTATCTCCCTGTCTATTTGTGGGAGTATATTTTCAAATTTACGGTCGGTAAACTTCTGAGTTTGACTACAAATTATAATTATTTACTTCCGATTAGATTTACAAATTTTATGCATTTATAGATTGTGACAATTTTTATTTTTTAAAAAAATAGGTTACTAGTTCTGCCATAAAAAAAATTTAAAGAAATAAATGAATCGAGACATAATATAAAAGGGAACTATATATAGGATATTCATATAGAAGTGCGCAAAGATGAAGTCTAGACAAAGTATTAACTAATGTTTATTTCCATGTTAAAGGACCCAATGAAAAATTAAGTTCTGATATTAATTCTTATCATCACTCAAAATGAACAAGAAAAAAAAGAAGAAAAGCAAAACCTAACTTGCCTATATACATATATATCAGTACTCTCTCTCTCTCTCTCTCTATATATATATATATATATAATTACTGATCTATACAATATTTGGACTCTGCAGACTAAATTCAGGTGGTAATGTTGATGTTGGCACAATCTTGCTCTTGCTAGGCTTTACTGGTGGCTGTGATGCAGATTCAATAGTGTTGCCGCTACTACGTTCTCCAAAGCCCTCGAAGCAAGCCAAAAGAGCAAAGAAAAGGAAACCAAGCCAAGCAACAGTAGCCAAAAAGGCTCGTAAGCATAGTGATATTATGTAAAACACTTGATGAGAATGAGGATGTGCTATCTCTTTCAAAATTAAGGCACTTACCAAACAGGCAAAGGCTACAAAGAGAATGGATATCAGTGCAAAATATATAGGTGATGCTTTCATCTTAATTGTTGCTGCTCAATCTGTGAGAATTAAGGAGAGTTGCCTGTTGAAGAAAGGAGAAAACAAGAAGAAACTGTGAGTGAACATATATGTATCCTTGTGTGATGAACAAGCTCTATACATGTGTATATACGGCAAGATATTTTTACATGGCTTGTTTCTTTAGAAAGGACAAGAAATAATTTCTTGGGACTTACAAGCTAGCTGTGGTATATTATTTGGAATTATTGATAGGAACTATCCTACTCTCATATCTAGTTGATTATCTCCTTGTTGTTGTGAAGTACTGCCTCACTTTAGTGTAAAGGTCAAATCCCACGTCGAAAATGTAGCATCCTCCATGGCTAGATACTTGTGTGATGTATATGATGATTTTGAAAATAATAAGAATTGGCTTCTGATGAGTCTATTAACGAAATAGTTATAAATATTACTAAATACCTTGTTAATAGAATTATAAAAAATCAATTCTTACTATTTTCACAACAATCATATGCATCACACATATGTATAAGTCTTTGGAAGCCAATAAAGTGGTGAGCCACTACTTCACAACACACCCTTTTGTTTGTAACTTGGATAATAAATAATAATAAATATTTTGCTTAAAAAGGAGTTAAACAAAAGGAATATTTTGGATAATAAATATTTTGCTTAGAATTAGTTTAGTAATTCTAGAATTTAGGTAGAATTAATGTACACATAAACCGGGTATGTTTGGCTCATAATAACAAGGATCGTATGAAATCCACTTAAATGAAATGGGTGAGAATCCGACGGCATCTGAATCCTAATAACAAACATATAGTATTGAACTAAAGCTTAAATGGAAGAGATTTAGGGTATGTTCTATATTGAGGTACGTAGTTGCACAATATGCTTTAAGGGCACGGCTAAGTTATGTACAATGTAACGTTACAACCGAATACAACCGTTATTGAATAGATAGAATCACTCACTAGATATTAGCACAACTCTAATGTAAGTTACATTATAGGGTTTGTTTGTTAAATATTTAAAGTTTAAAATTTTATTAATTTCAGTCTTTTTTTAAAATATGCTTGTTTATTCTTTTGTTAGACATTTACATCTGAATTAAAAAATGTTTGTTTATTTTTTTGTTAGACATTTACATCTAAATTTAAAAAAAAAAAGTGAATTTTTATGACTTTTGTACGAATGGAAAAAGATATTAATGAAAAGTAAATATTATATTTTAAAAAAATCTCTATAAAATATACTTATTTCCTAAACTATAAAAGTTAATCCCCTTTTTTGTTTTGATTTATAAGGATATAAATGTCAAATAACCATGTTTGAGATTTTTTATTTATAAAATAAAAAGTAAAATACCACTTATATTTAGATTTTAAGAAAAGAAAAATAAATATCTCATTCAAATATTCGTATTCAAATACATTAAGACTTCAGAAAATTCAAATTCATTCGACTTCAGATAAAACAAAAAACAAAAAATAGCTTAACTACACCCCAAATGTATATATGAAGTGAGGAATAAAGATTTGTTCTCTAAGTAACATTTGGTGCTAAAAAACATACAAAAAAAATAGCCTGATACTTGTGAGGTTGTGGTTTCAAAGTCAAGTAGAAGCGCAAGAGGGGAATCGACGTAAAATAATAATTAGAAGTAAATTAAGCCACCCATGTGCCATGTGTGCGTTAATTTATAAGCATGGATGGTTGAGATTTAATTACATTTACATTTTTATTCAATTAATTATTACGAACCACAATGTTGAAAAACCAATAGTACAAATTATTACAGTTGTGAATCCAAATCCGTGTTTTGATCGCATAAAATTGAATTTAACTGAACGTCGTCCTAATATTTCTTTTAAAGATTTAGTAACATGCGCATATATAATAATAACGTATGGTTATTTAAAGAAAAAAAGAAAAAAAAAAGATAGGGACTAGTTAGGAAATGGGCAAAGCTCAATTTGATTTTGTAGTTCCTCGTCTCCCAGGATTTGAATACACGTGGCCAATTACAAATAATTACAAGAAAACCAATCGATGCCTCTAAATTAATCAAAATTTAATCACAAACATATTCTTATCCAAAAATATTAATCACAACATTCTAAACAAAATTCATATGAAATGAATCCAAATCCTAAAATTCACCTTAATAGAATAAGAAAATTTACATTAAAAAAAAAATATCTGAATTCTGAAATTCTATTGATCTGCATTTATTCCAAGGATGGACCTTCCTCATCAGTTGGCAAAGTCATAGACGGCACAACCTTACCGTTAGCCGGTGCTGATGGAGGAACAGTCCCGTTCTGATATATCATCATGGAGCAGGCTGTTACTGCAAATAGTAAGAAGCAAAATGCAGTGATAATGCTTAAGAAACCCTCAAGAATAGCAATTATCATAGTATGGTCATCGAATGAATGGTGAGCAGAATAAGCACGTTTCATCAAATAGGTAGCTACCCAAATTAGAAAACTGGCCAAGGATGAACACAAAATGGCTATACCTGCAAGGATTATAGGCGATTCAATCATCTTATTACAGCAGGCAAGACAGTCGGATTCATTTAATTTTCACAAAGAAAATGTAGCACGTTCAATTTATAATAAACACAAGCTAAGTAAGCAAGTCGGAATGATCAAGACTTTGGAACTCACGGTTGATTAACCGATAATAACTGTACAAAGAATATTGAAGTGTTAATTATCTATAAAATGATCATCGTGATTCTTTCAAGAAACATTGTTTTCCGGCAACAAGGTATATTTAGTTTCTATGCATGGAGCTAGAGTGTTGAACGATCACTTTAGTTACCATATTTAAAGATTAAAGAAGAATAAACTTGAAGAATATCTTTAAATTTTTTTATTCCAGTCTTTGTTTCCAATTTTAGTAATTTAATTATTTGATGTTAGCATAGAGTCGAAAAATAAGTTAAAAGTATCCGGTAGAACTGTCAGAGATCCAGTTTTCAAAGTAAATCGTGTAAATAAGAGACATCAAATTCAAGTTAAATTAATAATACAAACAACCATTAATTCATGATAAAGGATATAACAGACCAGACAGTGCAGCAATTAAGTATTATTAATTTGATGAAGCGATAAAAGAATAAAGTACTAAACAAAAATTTGTTATTGATAGAAGTTGAGAAGATTAAAGGCTTTAAATCCTTTTTATATTATAGAAAACTTAATGTTACTTAATTTTTAAACCCCCCAAAATGAAATTAATTTCTCACATATAAAGGAATTCTAGCTAGATTTTAATTATTTGCCTAATAAAATAATGAAATGAAAATAAATAAAACATGAAAAACGAAAGCTTAAAGCCGGAATTTCTAGAAAAGTATAAAACAGAACAAGTTTTCTAGTAGTGTAAGGAAATAACATTTAACGTTTTTTGAGTAGCAGAATTAGGCGAAAATATAATGGACCCCACAGCCATAGCCAGAGAAAATTTGACCAATTTATCAAAGTTGTATAAAAAAAGTTGAGAGATTATAGAATATTTGTATTGTACTATACTTATTTAATACATATGATATGTGTATATTTATTTTAAAAATCATGATGTAATTAGAAGTTATATTTAATTCATGCACACATATGTCATACATGCATAATGTAGGTGTAGGTATAACAAAAAATACTCTAAAATCTCTTTTAAAAATCTCAACCAGACATCAATAATAGTGTAACACTGTAACATAAGTTATGCAACTGCTTTTAAGTTACTCCTAACATACAATGGGCCTATTTGATATTATTTTTAAGAGATTTAAAAGTGATTTTGAAAAGTTAAAAGTTAATTTTGGTGTTTGATAAATTTTTTTAGAAATCACTTTTTGCAAAATCACCCTCATCCTACAATAGGTTTTGAAAACTAAGGAATGAGTAACTTTTTAAAATATGATTTTGAGAACCATTTTTATACTTAATGTAATTCCATATATATATCTTAATATATATTATAAAAATTCAAAATTATCCGCATTAATTAAGAGATAAATCATTAACTTTAAAGAGATTATTATTATTATCAATTATATTGAGATAACAAAATAAAAATAAAATTAATAATATAAAAAAATTAGTTTAGTCATCAATTAGTATGTGTTTGTGTATTTAAATAAATTTTATTCAGCATTATATTTAATTCAATCATTTATATTCTTACAGCAGTTTAATAATAAAATTTATCAAACGCATATAGCTGCTTTTAAAATTCATGGAACCTTAAAAAATAAAATTTACAAAATGTTTAATTAATTTCTTCACAACTAATTATTTCTACAACACAACTAACAATTATTATTTTAAAAATTACAACATTACCAAACTGGCCCTATATCTTACATCAATATAAATTATTCATTTTGAATATAGAGATGGAGGATGTAATAATATTTCTAAAAAAAATTGCGTCTCAGTTTTTGTATCTACATCATCTATAGCATGTTTCAGATTGCAATGTAAAACTTTTAGAAACAAAGTTCATAAAAGTCTTTATACTCATTTAGATCAATCACACGACAATGGGATTTGAACGCTCAGAATTCTCCTCATTCAAGTTTAATGGGTCAAAACCCTTCATTTTTATTTTATGTTTTAATCCCTATATGTTTTTACAATCCAAAATTTAATATTTACAACATCGTATTATTATAGCACAACTCACAATCTATTTATTTATCTATCACTATTAATATTTGAAAAATATATTTATTTTAGCAATATTTATGAGGGAGATATATCTACCTCTTTTGAAAAGGGAAAAAAATCCTTATCATCCCTAGGGTTTCATGCAATAACTCATTTCATCCTTACTCTTAAAACAATAGTCCAAAACATCTTTCTGTTAACTCACCGTTAGTTAAATGTCATTTATTAATAATTCATTGAGGTTAAAAAAGGATTTTCCATTAAAGAGAAAATTTAAAAAAAAAATTGACATATAATTAAAAATGATTTTTAGCTAATCCCACTAAACATGAAATACCGAAAATATAAAAAACTTATATTTTAAGCAATCGTTTTGTACTCCTCTCTATTTTGTTAGCATGAAAGTCCTATAAAAATTGTGATTATGTTTGTATAAGTATACTCTCTAATTGCACTATGAGCGGACTTGAGCAGATAGTGGTAAGCACTTGGGGAGACAATAATGGTCAAAGAAGAGTGGCGGTAAAGTTCAAAATAAAAATTTGTTGAAGATTAAGAAGATATTCAACATATGCAAGCACACAAAAATTGGTTGTATTTTTGAGTTTTTTTCCAATGATTTAAAAATATTGTGTTAATTACGGTTTATTACTTATGATGATTATTTAGTGGCTATATCAAACCATTTTATCGTTAATTTCATTTAAGAATAAATTAATGAATTTTGCATATTTTGTAGTGTTATTTAATTTTGTAAAAAAATTAATTTAATATAGTTTGTATCACATTAATGAAAAATCTTGTTTTGTCCTCAATGAATTGTTAGTTAATGGCAAAAAACCAATGGTGAGTTAGCGGAAGGATGTTTTGAACTATTTTTTAAAAAATAGAGATAAAATGAGTTATTACATAAAACTCTATAAATGAAAAGAGATTTTTCCCTTTCAAAATGACAGTGATATACTGTATGCATTGCGAGTTGATATCTAAAGGGTCAAAATCACTTAATCCTTGAAATCTTTTCAAGTGGATGTTGATGATAATACAAATTAGGCAATTTTTACAACAATATTTCTCATATGTCACATTCAACAACATGAATTGAATCCAAGCTAATCAACAAATAGAGTTCGAAATATGTGGTGTCCAAATTCAAGGCACAGAATAAAAAGAACACAAACAAGTGAAAGGAAAGTTGAAAAATAGTAGCAAACAAATATTGAAAAATATAAACAAGTTTTTATTGTGAAACATAAAAATAACATAAAATTACCTATACACGAAATTTTGTTGTTAAACACTTAATTCAAGGGGCTTTTGTTTTTCTTTAATTCTATAGTACAATAAAAATATTGATAAATATAGTCCGTTATATTTGTTGTAACCTGTCTCGACATATTAAAATTGAAATCCAGTCTGAAAATTTGAAATTAAAAAAAATAACAAATATATAAACTCTCACACTTACGGAAAGACTCACCCTCAACATCAAAAAAGAGGTGAGAAATGTCTTACCAACTCAACTAAGAAATCGTTGGCGTACAATATTAAATCTAAATATTTATTTTATTTTTAAATGTAAATATTCAAATACTCTTTAACAAGAAAAAAAAAATCCATAGCTTGACAAAATAGTCTCACATAGACCCTTATTAATTTTAGAAATGATCACATAAATCTTTTACAGAACATACAAACTTGATTTTATTTTCATTTTCAGAAATAGTCACACAAGATTCCTTGTTTGAAAAAGGATCCCACAAATTTTTAATATTTGTACAAAAAGTGATTGTCCGTCTCAAAAGCGATCTCGTGTGACGTGTAAAACCATAACAATATGTTTATCCTTTTTAACAGGAAAAAAGAAAAAAAAAACTTAAAAGGATTTAAATGAATGGCAGAAGAGAATCAAAAATCAAAATCAAAATCAAAATTTTGATGCAAGATCTGTAAAGATTAAAGATTAAAGCCGAAGAAGGTATATTTGTTATACATGTAATGTAATTGGACCTCAAAACATTGGGAACAATATATGATAATTTTCTATACAAACAAACTCTGCACCTGATCTTACCCTATCAAAAGATCCTCTAACCGAACAGTTCTTGCACGTGCAATTTTTGGTACAGTTATCAGTATAACAATTATAATATTAATATTTACTTTTAAGGAAGGAAACGGCGTCGTTTATTCTTTTTCTTTCTGAGATGGACTCCTCCAAAACCCGGCTCCATGAAAGCGGTCCCACATCGCCTTCTCCAACTCAGCAGCTTTCTCATCCTCCCCCTCCTGCTGATCCGCCGCCGCCACCAACAACTCCTCCGTCTGCGCCACCTTCTCCTCCGCATTGGGTCCGCCGGTGGTGGGGCCCATCAGGAGGCCCCCCACCTGCTTCCTCCTCGCAATGCGGTGCCGTTTCCTCTGCTTCCTCCACGCCTTCTTGCACAGTCCCGCCGGCACCTTGTAAACGGCCAGCACGAGGAGGTTCATCACCGTGCACGGGCAGCAGCAGCACACCGCCGCGCACTCCGCGGTCGTCCCTCCGACGAACTCTCCGAACTTATTCCCCCTCCTTTCTTGACCATTTTTTGCCAAAAGCGGTTGCCGACGCTGCGTCAGCGACGGCGAGCGTATCAAACCTTGCCCCGCCATCCCCCGCCTTGAGGGCAAAATGATCGAAATTTCTTTGATCTTTCGTTAAAGCTTTTTTTTCTTGGTTACTATTTTTCCTTTTAAATTGACGAAAAAAGAAACTAACTGCAGTTTAAGAAGAGATAAAAATAATTAAAATAAGAGCTGTATAAAATCGGAAATTGCGGATTGTTTTGTAACGGGCGATACTCAAAGCCGCGTAAATCGATTGGTTTTCTTTTTTTAGTTTTATTTTTTTCGAATTTTTTTATTTTCATAAAATGGGATTATAACATTTAGATCTCTGTATTTTTACAAATTTCTTTAGTAGAGCTGAAGATTATTAATTTCCGTAAAACAAGCACCTAGACCAATGTGCATTACTCTTTCAGGACTTCCTTGGGTTCAGTAACCGTAAATAGTCATTTTTGTAATCTATACGTTTGTGATTGAGGTTGGACAGCTGTATCTTAAAAGCTACAGTATTAAAGTATTTGGTAAATAGTAGCTGCTGTAACTTAAAAATTATGTTGATGTAGTTTTTTACTTGCATCATGAAAATTTTATTATATCTTTAATAATTTTATCAAAATTATTATTTAAAATTTATATTTACTACATATTACTAACATTTGTTTCATAATTACAGCTTTTTTTTTTCATAGCAGCTATACCTTAAAAGTTACAATATCTCAGTCCCGAACACACCCTAAATCCTTATTGTCAAATTTAGGTAGTAATACAAATATCACTGACAATTGCATTAATATTCTAACAAAAATTAAAATTTATGGATTTAGTCATTGTACTCATCGTCAGTTAATGGTGTCACCACCCACACTCTCATAGATTGACCCAAAAAAAATCACAACTGTTTTATGGCCTAAGTTATGGTACTGAATCATTAAATTTTATTTTTTCATAAACGATACCTCAATCTTTAGTGATATTTATATTCTTACTTATATTCGGCGACGTGAACACCAACAAAATTAAATACGATTTAAGTAAAAACTTAAAATTGATGGCCAACAATAATGGATGGTGTAATACCTATAAATTATTGTTGAAGAAGTATAACGATGGTCGCTACTCGCTAGTGATAGATTGTGTTAAATTTGGTAATGCATCCTTATGATGAGTTATTTCATTAGATCGAGGCTAGGGTGTATTTGATACAAATGGAAGAATGACATCCTTGCTTGGTAAATCATAAAAGAAAAGGCGACCTCTATGTTATTTGGCCAAGACAGAATTTGTTCTTTTTTCAATTTTGGAAAAATTAATTATGATCCATTAAAAAATAGAAGTGGAAAATATTTTATGTGTACACGCTGTTTCTTGGATTAGAAGAGAAAGTGATATGAGGGCCACACCTATTATGAAAGAAGCCAAGAAGGGCAGAGTATTTTTTATTATTAAATAATATGTGCTTAAACCTAATTCAATTTATTATTATTACTAGAATTGCACTTTAAAAAAAAAAATAAGATTATCTTTTTTATTACTTTATACTTTAAATATAATTATTTTTTTTAAAGATTTTATAAAACTAATATTATTTATGAAAGTTAATTATTTTTTTGTAAGTGTAAAGTAAGAAAATAAATTATGTTCACACTAATCAACTCTCTATTTTTCTTAGTATTAACAGACTCCCACATCTTACAAAGCCTAACCCTTATCATCCAACTATCTTTATCATTGTTTAACTGAACAAAGAAAGATTCCATTTAAACACACAATACTAAAAATTTAAATAAAAAAAATAAAACACAATAACATTTCTAAAGAGGATGTTGGTTAAATAATAAAAACTCAAACATAACAAATCTTAAATGCTTAATATTTATAGAGTTTGAAGAAAAGACACTAAATAAAGGTTGCGTAATTAAATATGGGATTATGACATTAAAATTATGAACATTCTTTCCTATATTAATTAGTTGATGTATTTTAAACCATTAAAGTTTAGTTGTTGGCTTAATAAAATAAATGAATGTTTCAAAACTTATAATTAATTTATTATTAATGGTTACATATTGTTGAATTTAAATAGAAAGAGGAAGAGACATGTAATTTTTTGTAATCTATTAATTATTTTCTATTTTTAATATTTTGTAATGTAATTATTTTTTAATCTCAACCAATATATTAGATAATAGAAAATATAAAAAAGATAATAAATAATAATGCCACAAATCTTAACTACTTAATATTTATAGAGTTTGAAGAAGTCAAAAGGCACTAAACAAAAGGTTGCATAATTAAATATGAGATTATAGCATTAAAATTAGACCATAATAACATTGTTGAGGGAAGATGAAGGAACATTCCTTCCTATATTAATTAATTGATATATTTAAGCCACTAAAGTTTAATTGTTGGCATAATAAAATAAATAAATATTTCAAGATTTATAATTAATTATTATTAATGGTTACATATTATTGAATTTAAATAGAAAGAGGAAGAAACATGTAATCTTTTATAATCTAATAATTATTTTTTATTTTTAATATTTTGTAATGTAATTATTTTTTTAATATCAACCAATTTATTAGATAATAGAGAATACAAGAAGATGAGAAATAGTGATGCCACATCACTTTTTCTAGTCTCAACTTTATATATATATAGAGATATAGATAGATAGATATAGATTTTTAATATTTTGTAATGTAATTATTTTTTAATCTCAACCAATATATTAGATAATAGAGAATAAAAAAAGATGAGAAATAATAATGACACAAATCTTAAATATTTAATGTTTATGGAGTTTGAAGAAGCCAAAAGGCACTAAACAAAAGATTGAATAATTAAATATGGGATTATGACATTAAAATTAGGCTCTAATGGCATTGTTGAGGAAAGATGAAGGAACCTTCCTTCCTATATTAATTAATTGATGTATTTTAAGCCACTAAAATTTAATTGTTGGCATAATAAAATAAATGAATGTTTCAAGACTTATAATTAATTATTATTAATGGTTACATATTGTTGAATTTAAATAGAAAGAGGAAAATACATGTAATCATTTATAATCTAATAATTATTTTCTATTTTAATATTTTATAATGTAATTATTTTTTTAATTTCAACCAATTTATTAGATAATAGAGAATATGAAATGATGAGAAATGGTGATGCCACATCACTTCTTGTAGTCCCAACTTTATATATATATATAGATATTCTAGATATTTTAGATAATATAAAATATAAGAAGATGAGGAATGATATATATTAATAAAGTTATTATTTATTAAATGAGTTAAATACAATCAAATTAATTATGAGAAGATGAAAAGCCAAATCTAAAAAAAAGTTCTCTATTTATTAGATAATAGAGAATATACAAAGAAGCAAAATGGTGATGCCACATCACCTCCTCAAGTCCTAGCTTTATAAATGAAAGAACCTCTCTTCATATGTTAATTAATTCATGTATTTTAAGCCACTAAAGTTTAATTGCTAGCATAATAAAATAAATAAATGTTTCAAAAGACTTATAATTAATTATTATTAATGATTACATATTGTTGAATTTAAATAGAAAGAGAAAAAAAAGTTCAAAGAATATCCACCAATATTTTAGATATTTTAGATAATAGAAAATATAAAAAGATGAGGAATGATATATATTAATAAAGTTACTATTTATTAAATGAGTTAAATAAAATCAAATTAATTATGAGAAGATGAAAAGCAAAAAAAAAATTATTTATTAGATAATAGAATATACAAAGAAGAAAAAATTCATATATATATATATATGATTTTAACATTCTTATTTTCCAAAGTGTTCTTTAAAAAATACTTTTTTTTTTTATATATTAACACTTTTAGGGTTAATTTTAAAAGAGTTCTGATATAATTTTAATAATCACAAATTAAAAATCCATTTTCTCCTTGTAAAGTAAAGATAAATCCTTTCATAAACCCAAACTTATCAACATATAATTAGATTATATCACTAATTATTATTACAATTATTATTATTATTACAAAACAATGTTTCTTCTGTTCTTTAATTAAAAACATATTATTTGGAATACTTTTTAACTCATGTGTAGTTGTGAAGTTAATTTATAGATTAGAAACAAATTTTTTTCCTACTTATTTGTGGTTGTAGAATTTTTAAATTAATGTTCCGAAAATTTTTGAATTATGATAGAATGTATATAGAATCTTGGTGAAGTTTAGATTGTAATTTATCTGTGTCACAAGTACAATAATAATAATAATAATAATAATAATAATAATAATAATAATAATAATAATAAGAATACTGATAATAATACTAATAATAAGTACATGCAAGCAAACAAGAAAAGACCAAATATAGGGTGCGTTTGGGATTGAGATTAGGCAGCTGTAGCTTAAAAGAAACAATACTAAAGTGTTTAGTAAACATTAGTTGCTGTAACTTGGAAGTTATGTTGATACGATTTTTCACTTGTATAATGAAAAATTTATAATATCTTTAATAATTTTATCAAAATTATTATTTAAAATTTACATTTATTATATATTACTAATTTTTGTTTCATATTTACAGATTTTTTTCATAGCAGTTATAACTTAAAAGTTATAACACCTCAATTCTAAATTCACTCATAGTTTCAATCAAATACTCGCGGCCATTGAAACACCACGGTTTATCATCGTTCAACATTTACGAATGTGCCATATCCTCCTTTGACCGGGACCCACAATCTTGACTTACTTTGGAATATAATATGGATATTGTTAATTATTTTTGCCAGCTACTAGAGTTTACCCTTGTTTAGTCTTTTGTGTTTTAGAGTATGGCTATTGGCGCCCCTCCAAATGTCTCTTGAAACATTTTTAGGTATTTTATAATTTTAGTTTTTACTAAAATTACATAATAGGATAATTTTTAATTAAACTTCCACTCTAAAGTCAAATAAAATTTTCTCCTTAAAAATTCTTAATATGCCATATTTTATTTAAGAGTTTTAAATTCTTTAAACAGTATCTAGTTTAAACTCTCCTTTCTTTCTTAAACTCTAATTTAAGAGTTTCAAATTTAGGAGACAATAATGAAGCAAACGGAAGAAGATGATAATGAAAAAGTAAGTTTGTTAATATTTTATTGTTATTTTCGAGTTATAATGGTAAGGAGAATGTTGAACAATGCTAAAAAAAATCCCCTTAACAAATATCAACTGATTATTGTTGAATAAATTGCTATTCTTCGAGTTTCAAGATTTGTTATATTAACTTACATAATATCTATATAATCATTGTGAATGAGGATAGTTCTACCGTGGATGCCATTATTGATAATGAAGTAGATGTTATAGATTACACTGTTGCATTCACTACTGAAGAGATATCAAGCTAAATGAATTTTCTTATATAAATTTTCTTTTCTTTGTGTTTCTTTGTATGGTTAATTAATATATTATTGTCTTAGTCGTAGGTTTTCACCAATAAGGAAGAATTAATTTAATGGACACATGATGTTGGGGATAAAAATGAAAAATTTATCGATTTAACCACTTTCCAACTTTTAATATAAAAAAAGACTTCACTTCAGTTTTTCTTACAATAACAACCACTTTCAAAGCTCTTGGACCAAATTACCCCTAAATTCTCAAAACAAAACACACAAACATTTCGCCCAATATTCACTTAAAAACAACTCCTACCGCCCCAATTATACCCACACAAAGTTCCTTCACTTTCGGCGTTTCTTGAGTTCCGCCGAGTTCCTTCACTTCCAGTGGTGATTTCCTTCACTTCTAATGGCGTGTGTGAGTTATTTTGCTTCCAGCAAGTTCCTTCACATACGGTTTCAGTGGCTTAGGTACTTTCTTGATTTTTTTCATGAATTTAGAATAAATTTTTGTTTAAATGTCTGGTTGGTTCATCATTGATCATAGTTAATCACTAGGATGTGTATTAGGTATGAAAATATGAGAGTTTTTTTAAGATTAAGATATCTAATAAATGGCACACCAAGCGTTTGTTTAAATGCCTCTAAGAAATTATTGATCTAAACTTAGAATTATTTTGAGGTTAAAGAGAAGGTTGGTGTGTTGGCCAATCAAGAATATGGATGGTTGCCCGTATTGCCTAAAATTTGGCCATGTCAAGCTTGGGCAAGGCGAGTGGCTTCTCCCCATCACCCAACCAAATGGCCATCCATGGCGTGGGAGACTGAGCAACGTGGGCGACACAAGCCATGTAAATATGTGACAACATGATTTGGTTGGGCGATACATGTTGTCGCCCGATTTTTTCAAGACTTACATGATGCTTGACTAAACCAAGCAATAGAAAGCTCTTTGGAAATCGGGCGACACAATCTGTGGCTCGGGGCGACAAGTCATTCTAAGCTTAGGCGACAGTTTTGTTACCAGGGCGATAGGTACTCGTCGCCTGGATTCTAGGTTTCATCTTCAACATCGTTCAAAACCCATTTTCATCAGATTTTGCCGAAATTTTATTAATTTATAAATCTATGACCTTATATTAACCATTTAATGTACCCACATTGTAATAAAATGAGCAATTGTTCTTTTGTATGAAACCCAATAAAAAATAAGAGATAAAGATTGAAGAAATATTAATCATAACTTTTTTATTATTCATTAGTTTGTTGCTTGATTTTGTCTTTAATACTTAGATAAATATATTAGTTTGATGAATGTGAGATAGATAAAATGGAGGTTGAGTGATAATTGGATAATGTGGGAGAGGTGAAATGAGGAGTGTTTTGGTGGTGTGTGTAGATGTTCAGTTGTTGCTTAGGAGTTGGATAATATTGGGCGAAATTTTTGTGTGTCTTGTTTTGAGAATTTATGGGTAGTTTGGTCCGAGAGCTTTGTAAGTGATTGTTATTGTAAGAAAAACTAAAGTGAGGTCTTTTTTTATATTAAAAGTTGGAAAGTAGTTAAATGGGTAAATTTCCCCATAAAAATTGACTTGTGATTGTTATTAAAAAATCTTGCCTGAATGTGATTGGAAGGAGACCAAGGATAAGTTTTCCTTGTGAAAGAAGTGGTGCATCCCAAAAGAAGTTCTGGTGCAAATAAGCAGAAAAACAATTTAGAAAAGAAGAAAAGAACCAATGCAATTGGAACAAAAAAGTGTGGCTGTCCATTTTTATTAAAGGGGCAAATGTGGGTGAATAATCAAGATTGGATGTTAAAAGTGATTTGTGGATTGCATAACCATCATGTTGCACAACATCTCGAGGGACACTCATTTGCAGGTAGACTTACTAATGAAGAGGTTAGTACATTGGTTGATCTATCTAAAAATAATGTTCGACCAAAAGAGATATTTCATATATTAAAGACTAGGGACACGTTTAGTGTCACAACGATGAAGGCGATTTGTAATGCTCGATATAAATATAAGGTTCGCGAATTGGGTGGACAGTCACAAATGCAACAACTTATAAGCAAATTGCATGATCATAATTACATTGATTGACATCATAGTGATGATGATACAAATTGTGTAAGAGACATATTTTGGGCATATCCTCTTACTTTTGAATTGTTAAAAGCTTTTACAAATGTTCTAATAATGGATTGCACTTATAAAGTCAACAAATATAAGTTTCCATTGTTAGAAATAGTTGGTGTCACATTAACTATAATGACATTTAATGTTGATTTTGCATATCTTGAGTCCAAGCGAGAGGATAACTATATTTGGGCATTGAAGAGATTAAAAACCATTATGCAAGATGATATGTTACCAAGTGTAATTGTGATAAAAAGAGAATTAGCTCTAATGAATGCTATTGAAAAGATATTTTCAAATGCAACTAATTTACTTTGTAGATGACATATTTCAAGAAATGTGTTAGTTAATTGTAAGAAACTAGCTATTTGAGACTAATGAAAGATTATAAGCCTTTAATAGCAGCTGGAATGTATTGGTGTTCTCAACCACTAAACAAGAGTACATACAACACTTGAGTATTCTTTAGAGTGATTATGCTAGATATCCGGCAGCACTTGTTTATATGAAGCAGACATGACTTGATAAGTATAAAGAAAATTTTGTTACAAAATGGACAGACCTTATTATGCAATTCAGAAATATGATAGCCAATAGGTAAAAAGTATTTAATTTTCAATGATTTAATAACTAAACTTAACACCATTTTCTTTCAATATATCTTTCTATTTTTTTAATTTTTGTTGGTTTATTTTTAGGGCCGAGACTACACATTCAAAATTAAAGAGGAAACTATGTTCATCCCAAGGAAACCTTGTAGTGTTAAGGACAAAGCTTTTATTCTTTGGTTGAGTTGCAACATACGCAAATTAAGGTATCATTTGAGAAGAGTTTGACTAATGTGCAACACCTTCAATTTTTAAAGAATAAAGAGGTTTAATTGCTAGAAATACATTAGATATGATACTTAGTGAGTTAAAAAAAGCTGATTCAATTAGGTAGATGTTTCAACATGTGATTGTGTAGTTTGACACACTCATGGGTTACCATGTGCACAAAAAATTGCATATCTTAAGTGTGAAGGTCATCCAATACCTTTAATATATGTACATTCACATTGAAGGAAATTGGACTTTGTTCATACCAGCAATGAAAAATCAGCGAAGTTGAGTTATACTCTTGAAATGAAATTAATGGTTCTGATGATTTCAAAAAAATGCAAATAAAAATAAAATTGAAAGAGGTAGCTGATCTATCCTCAATATTTTTAATTGAGCCAACTGTTAAGGCTAAAACTTGAGGACAACCTTCCCAAAAGTTTGATAAATTGACCCTTCGGGATCCATCAAGATTTAAGTATGTAGTATCTACACAGGATAATCATTCTTCAGGCCTTGTGTCTTCAAGTACAACTACAAAAAAAAAACCATAAGGACAACGAAAAATCAGTGTTTCTTGAACAAAAGCACCAAAGCATGCTTCTTATATTGATTTATTTTCATTTGAGTTGAGGCTTTATATATGTGGTGTTAAAAATGTTGCTACAGATGGTAATTGTGGTTTTCAGGTAGTGGCTGACCTAGTAGATATTGGCGAGGATAATTGGGCATAGGTGAGGAAAAGACCTAGTTGTTGAGTGGCAAATTCATTTTGATGACTATAAAAAAGATTTTGAATATGTTGGTAGAGCAAATGAGGTGCTTCATTCACTTTTATACTTTGAGAATAACCCAAGGAGAGAGTATTGGATGACCATGCTCGAAATTGGTCATATTATTACTTCTAAATATAATGTGGCATTCCTACATATATCATTTCTGTCGAATATTAAAATCCTTCCATTCAGATATGCTCCATTGTCACACGCCTTCTATAAAATCATTGCTATTAGATTTGTTAATATAAATCATTTCATAGAGGTATATAAAACTCAAGGAATTCAAATTATGCTATAGTATCTTTATTATTGGACTAATTTTTGTATAGCTTTTTAATGTAGGTGTTCATGCTTCCAACTTCACCGATTCCTCTTAGTGCAAAGCGTTGGATCAAGTACCATGAACTACGTGCAGAAGGATGGGCAATACCATACAAAACTAATATAACTACTTTTAAGGATTTTTGTGTTTGAAGTTATTGCACAAGAAACAATTGATCTAGCTAGTCAATGACAATATTAGAAAATTTTGAACCATTTTAATGGTCATTTTATTCCTCTCATATTTTTAAAGAAAAACTTTGAAAAAGCTAGAGTTGTTTGTTTTCTTGTCTTAGATATTACTCAAGATGATAATATGTCTCCATTTTTTTTGTTAATTTGTTCGTTTTATGGCTAAAAATCTCTATTTAAATTAAATTTAAATTTTACTATTCAAGATTATGGCTTAATTGCCCCAAAAATCTAGGATACTAAATTTGGACATTGTTTTTTCTCAAGAAATTATTCATGATTCTCCTTACTTAAAAAAAAAGTTTAACAAAAAAATAAATAAAAATTAAAGAATGGGGTTTAAACTAGCAAGTTTTAAGTAAGAGCATTTTCATCATTGAAGAAGATGTTAAGAATTTTACAATTATTTATAATATTTTAATGGAGTTAATAAAGTAAAGGGGGTGTGAATAGGTACTTAGAGGGGTGCCAATAGTCCCAGTCCATGTTTTATTATATTCATCTGTTGAAAATATGATTGATTGAAATAACATAAGGTTTAATAATTTTGATGTTTAGGAGCATAAGAGATGTCGTTCCAACAATTATTCTATCAATTTTTTTTTATACTTTAAATCTCAAACTTATTAAATATTATCTATCTAAAGGTTTTATTTTACAACAATTATGGTAATATGATTATTTTTTTTGGTGTTTGTACTCAATATAGATAGACTAGGTCGGAAGAGAGAGAAGATCAAGAGGCAGTACAAAGGAAATTATGGAGTTTACAAACAACATGGATAGAGAGTATTGATGCGAGCACTTCTTTGATGGAGAGAGTATTGAATTCTGGATACAGTGCATAGGTTCGTCGAGTATTTATTCAAAAATCTATGTACTCTTACACATATCTATATTTAGGAGAAAAAAAACTTGTTTCTAATTTATATTTTTTAACACAAGAAACTTAAATGAGTCATCAGGAAGCTCAAACTTACATCATCAAATGCTATGACTTAGAGGGTGATTGTTTTTTAATTTAATGACTTAAAGTGACTTAACTTAATTAATTAAGATAATCAGAAGTGTTTATTTTTATAACTTAATAGGATTTTTCAGATAATTTGACTTAATAAAATAAGCCATTTTTTTTTTACTTTCTATTGAATGGAGAAATATGAATCCATTAACTAATTTGCAATGTAAAAAAAATCTTTACTTTATTATTTATTTTTCATATATATCCCAAAACATGCCTATACACATTTACCCACTAATACTCTCATTTTTATTTTTTTCAGCCATCATAGAATTCTTCCTCATTCTGCTTCTTTTATCAAGTGCTTGAATCTCCTATTATCGGTAATCAAAGGTATTATTATTAATTTTTTATGTAATTATATAATATGTTTTCATAAAAAATATTATAATTCAAAAATCATTATATATTCACTTGAACATGATTTTACTTATATATGAAAAAAAATATTATGGTATTTATGTTCTCTGATATAGACATTCAAATATATATATATATATATATAAAGTTGGGACTACAAGAGGTGATGTGGCATCACCATTTCTCATCATCTCATATTCTCTATTATCTAATAAATTGGTTGAAATTAAAAAATAATTACATTACAAAATATTAAAATAGAAAATAATTATTAGATTATAAATGATTACATGTCTTTTCCTCTTTCTATTTAAATTCAACAATATGTAACCATTAATAATAATTAATTATAAGTCTTGAAACATTCATTTATTTTATTATGCCAACAATTAAATTTTAGTGGCTTAAAATACATCAATCAATTAATTAATATATGAAGGAAGGTTCCTTCATCTTCCCTCAACAATGCCATTAGAGCCTAATTTTAATGTCATAATCTCATTTTTAATTATTCAATATTTTGTTTAGTGCTTTTTGGCTTCTTCAAACTCCATAAACATTAAATATTTAAGATTTGTGGCATCATTATTTCTCATCTTTTTATATTCTCTATTATCTAATATATTGGTTGAGATTAAAAAATAATTACATTACAAAATATTAAAAATCTATATCTATCTATCTATATCTATATATAAAGTTGGGATTACAAGAGGTGATGTGACATCACCATTTCTTATCTTTTTATATTCTCTATTATCTAAAATATCTAAAATATTGGTGGATATTCTTTGTACATGTCTCTTCCTCTTTCTATTTAAATCCAACAATATGTAACCATTAATAATAATTAATTATAAGTCTTTTGAAACATTTATTTATTTTATTATGCTAGCAATTAAACTTTAGTGGCTTAAAATACATCAATCAATAAGTATATGAAGAGAGGTTATTTCATCTTCCCTCAATAATGCCACTAGGGCCTAAATTTAATTTTAATAATTTTAATGTCTCTTCCTCTTTCTATTTAAATCCAACAATATATAACCATTAATAATAATTAATTATAAGTCTTTTGAAACATTCATTTATTTTATTATGCTAGCAATTAAACTTTAGTACCTTAAAATACATCAATTAATTAACATAGGAAGAGAGGTTCTTTCATCTTCCTTCAACAATGCCACTAGGGCCTAATTTTAATGTCATAATCTCATATTTAATTATGCAACCTTTTATTTAGTGCCTTTTGGCTTCTTCAAATTTTATTATGATAGCAATTAAACTTTAGTGGCTTAAAAAATATTAATTAATTAACATAGGAAGAGATGTTCTTTCATCTTCCCTCAACAATGCCACTAGGGCCTAATTCTTCTTATTCTAAATTTAAGTTTCATTTTCTTGTTATCATCAGCAGCACAAGTCGATTATGATGCAACTGTCATTATAATTCATGGAGGACGACGAGTTATCTTCTCTGGTGCAATTCACTATATCCTCGCAGCACTCCACAAGTACTGCATGCAAATAATTAATTTATAATTTCTCAAATCACTTGCACTTTCACATCTTCTTCTTCTTTTAACCCAAAAAAAAAAATGCTACTTTGCTGCGAAAATATTATCTTAAATCTTTTTGTTCCTAACAAGCCAAACATGATCCCACATTCAAAACGGTGTGCTTTCATGTTCAGGAAAAAATATGGGCAATATTTTTGGATCAAATAGCATTGTTATTCTTTAAATATGCAAATTTTGATATGATTTATTTCTATATGCGTTGTATTTGTGCATATGTGCCCAGATCTTATACAGAAGGTAAAGGATAGATGGCTCGATGCAATTGAAAGTTATATTTTGTGGAATGCTCATGAGCCTCAGCGTCACCAAGTTGTTGTTGTTGTTGTTATTATTATTATTATTATTATTATTATTATTATTATTATTATTATTATTATTATTATGTGAGATATTTATTATTATTGAAATAAACATATAAAATTAACTTGTTTGATCTTCCTTTTGAGAAGAGATCAATATGATTTCTCAGGAAATTTGGATTTCATCAAATTTTTAATTTTTAATTTGATATTTTCAAAGCCGCGCGAAGTGCGGTTCTATTTCCTAGTTTATAAAGATACAAATGTAAAAGTACATATTTTTAGTCTTTAAAGTTGAAAAAATAAACTTAATCTTTATTTTAGAGATTCAGACAAAAAATAAATATATTATTCGTATTAAGATATTTAAATCTATTAAGATTTTAAATCAATTCTAGTCTACTTAGATTTGAGATTAAAAAAAAAGAAAATAAATGCCACCTTAATGAGAGGGCGAGTTATAGCATTGGGTTTCAAGATCCATTGGCCGGAATTTCAGCATCGAAATTGAGTGCCCAAAGCTGCTAACTGCATTGGCCGGAATAAATGTCTAGTTCGCTTGCTGATTCTTGTTAAAACTTAAAATCAAATATTTGACCGAATAGACAGTTGAGAGTTAAAGAAATGGATCCACGAGATGTGATGATATTTTAGTAAACAAATATTAGAAATCACTTTGTTGGAGCTATTAATAATAATAATAAGTTCCTTTTATTGACTATTTTAAATTACATGATTGCACCGTGCCTCTAATGGATCAGATTTTTGAGCTAATATTCAGTAGAATTTTAAATAATATTAAAAATTATTTATATTTAGAGTTCTAATAAATTTTAGATCTAGTTAAATAAGCGGTGACAAGTTCACAGAATGAGAATATATTTAAAAAGTGAGTAGATTGTAACAATTTTAAAAGGAGTGATGACCTGCTAAAGCAAGCCTCCAATTGGGTCCTAACGAAACAAAACAAAACAAAAAGAGTGGTGCTATTTAAACCCCTCTTACATCCTATTAAAATCCCGCTATTAAGTGTACCCCATTAAATAATATTAGAAAATTCATCATAACTATTAACACCCTCTTTAATTCCAAAAATATCATTATTTCAGTTATTCTAAATAACTTTCTCTCTCCTAAAATCCAAAATATAAGTATCTTATTTCTCCTTCTCTTTCCATCAGTTTTCTCATCTTTAATTTCAATCAAATGTACATTTTAATTTAGAGTTTAAAACCAATCCTTAAGAAAATAATTGACTTATAAGAAAACTATTAAAAAAGAGAGAAAGAGAGAGATTGTTCTTGATGTTTATGCCTTGACAATTGGGCAATCATGATTCATGAGGTGCTGCAAATAAAAGATTTTTGTTTATGTGGCAGTTATTGTCGTGTAGACTAGGATAACCTACAAGTTTACAATTTTCAACTTTAATTGATGTGTTTCTTTCCTTCTTGATTTCTTTCTTCAATAAAATTAAATTCATCAGGACTACAAAACAAATTATGAATAATAGAACAAATTCATCTCAAAATTCTTAAAGCCAAACTCTTATTTTTGGATGTCTATGAACTAATTTCACAAGAGTGAATTGTAGACATCCTTACAAAAATTTGTGTGTATTTGACTTCAAAAAGCTTTCTGTTGGTTGCTAATTCTTAAGCTATTTGTATTCATCTGATCTTGAGATTAGCAAGAGATTATATTAATACAGTAGCATAACAGGATGGATGATGAATGCAAAAGTGTTGCCCGAAAAAAGAAAAGGTAAATTTCGCAGGAGTAGTGTAAAGAATTGGTGGAAAGAGAAATAATAATAGGTTTAAATTTTTTTAAAATGTTCTTTAATGTAATTTTACCTCAAAAGTGTTTTATTTTAACAATAAAGGGGTGTTAATAGCTCAACTCAAACAAAAAAAATTGGAAAAAAATTTTTATCTGGTCGAGGCCCAATTCGAACTTGGAGTCACCTATGGGACAAATATCCTTTCTCTTCTTGGTTTTTTTTTTCTTTTTTTTTTTGAGATAAAATAACCTGTGAGAATATAAGTGGCAATAAGTCTATGGGCAGAGAAAGTCTTTGGTGCTCTTATGTGGTGTTTGGTTGGGAGGAGAGAATAGATGAGAGGAAAGTAATTTAAATTCTCTTTTTATTTTCATTGTTTGGTTTGACAAAATATGTAAGAATTTAATTTCCATTAAAATTTAATATCCATCATAATGTAGAATTTAAATTCCACACCAAGTAGTGAAGAATTTAAATTCATCTTCTATTGGAAACTAAAGTTTCTAAAATTACCCTTCAACTTTTTAACTTGTTTAATTCCATTAATAATTATTATTTATAATTTTATTTTATTGATTTAATATTATAAATGGACTGTCGCCGGACCACTGTCGGACTTCGCCAGACAGCCGCCGGACTTTCACCGGACCTCCACCGGAAAGGCAACATGTTTTAAACTGTTCGATTGAATGCATCTGAAAGTGGGGGATGCATAGGAATATTTTGCGATTTTAATAGTAAAGCCCAAATAAATCTATAATTTACGGGTCGGGGTATGGGCTGATGCTCAACACAAAGTAACTCCGGTCTTTCGGTCTTTTCACCTCGCTAACGCTTAACCCTAAGGATGAGAAATGTTCCACTATTTATAGACAATTAGACATGGTTCAGCGACTTCACTCTTCGCTCTTAGGTATCTCATGGCTGTGCTCCAAAGTCTGGTCTCGGCATTTGTCTCTTTAAAGGATGAAGGTGGCGAAGCACAGAAAATAAAAATTTTAAATGGGTCTTAAACTTCTGCTCTGGATGCAATCTCTCTGATCCGAGGGCTTTGTTTTAGGATTCGACACATTTTTAGGTTCTGTTCTGGGGTTCAGTTTTCTTTTATTTTTGATTCTTTTTTAATAATAAAATCTGTGCACAATAAGCCGATGCTCTGGAATTAATATATATAGAGATGAAGGTAGCATGGTTATGTGCACAGAAATTGATTTGGGTCTGCATGTCTGCCCCTAATGATCTCTGATTTGGGGGCCTGGTTATGACCTACATTTTTTATTTTTTAATTCGTCTATCGTTTTATTTTGTATATGATTTGGTGCTGTGGCGTTCTTATCCTTTTATTAGACACTGGTAATCAAACAATCAAGGATTTAGAGGAAGGATAGGAAATTCTGTTTGTGATTTAATGAAACTTCTGAAGTTGTAATAAGTATGTATGTGAAGAACTTGAAGTTGACAATTCACTTCAGAAGAGTTTTTCTAGATTTGGGATGTGGATGTGTGGTAGTTTTGAGTTTTAGATGGGGGGATTTGAACTGTGCTGGTGATACTTGATAGATTTATCATTATTATAAATTAACACTTTCCCTTAGATTTGACCTGTAACGAGGTTTTTATGGCATGTTTGGTTTCAAGAAATTTAAGGAAAGAAGAAAGGGAAAGGAGGAGAGTTCAAACAAGAAACATATGGAAAAAAAAAAAAGAAGGGAAGAGAAGAGGAAAGGAGGAGAGTAGAAAGAAATAAAATGAGAAAAATGATTTTTTTTTGTTCAACCAAACACTAAAAACGAAATTGGCTCTCTTCTTTACTCATTTTCTTTTCTTCCCTTTCCTTTTAATCCGTCTCCTCCCGCTACTATTTTTTTCAACCAAACATGAAGTTGGGTATTTTCATCTGATGGTCAGGTTCAAGTATCACCAGGTGGATGGACGATCCACGCCGGAGTTAGGTCGCCATTGTTTGATTTAGTCGCCGGAAGGCATAAAAACTGACTACCGATATGACTAGTATCTGAATAATTGGCTGAACTTGTGTTTACCTTGAACCGGAGAATTTACCATTAAAGACTAAGAATTCATGGAGAATTTACCATTAAAGAACAAGAATTCATAAAGAATTTTACTTGTCAGTTGTAAATACAATATCCTGGTTGATGGGAAAGCAATGTAAAGTAGTTTAATTTTCATTCAATGCGTTACCTTGATTAGGGATCCTCCGCAAATTCATTCTTAATTAAGCCGCCTTATTGAATTCAAAACCTACATGTCTCGTAATTTGGCTTTGATCCTTGTTCCTATCCATCCAAGCCCGAACCCGACCCGATCAATGAAATTAAAAGTCAGATCATTTAAAAAAACTCTATTATTTATGCTTCGGGTCGGATTGGAGTCCGGCCCGATCTAACCATAAATTTGTTTTTACATTATTTTATCAATATCTTCTAATTTTATAAGTACATCTTAATTTTATTTATGTTACTTTACAATTTTTGTTCTCTTTCTAGTTACAATACAATGAATATAAAATAAAAGAAATGATTTTTCTAACTTAAAATAATTCACAAAACAATATGCAAAATATACAATATAATTAATTACAAAATAATTCACAAAACAACCAAATTAATAGCAATGATTTTTTACAGTTCAATTCCACAATCCAACATTAAAAACACACAATGCAATTAAGTTTTAAATACATAATTCAATTCTACAACCATTTATTCTACACACAATTTAATTCCACAAGGACCACACCATTTTTTTTTAAAATATAGGGTCGGGTCGGGTTGGGTTGGCTTAAGCCTGATCTTGACCCGAAATTTGATCGGGCCTAAAAATTTTGACCCGAACTTGATCTGAAGCCTGAACATTCGGGTCAAAGCTTGAAAACTTAAGATTAAGTTAGTTGGGTCAAAAATTAGGATCATGTCAAATTACCATCCCTAGTTCTTCTTTGTTGTCTTGGGCTGAAAGCTGCACATTTGCAAGTATTGCGCATGATAGCATTTGTTTATTCATTTATCGCATGATTTTTATAACTTGGGTAAATTCGCTATTAGTCTTAAGGGCTTGGTAATTACTTAGTAAAAATAAAATTGAAGGAATGTGGATGTGGTGGTAGTTTTGAGTTTTAGATGTGGGATTTAAACAATCACTTAGCCTAGAGCCACTTTTGAACCCCCCATAAAAGTATTGTGGGGGTTTAATTGAAATTTCTTTCCTTAAAAATTTGAGTGAGGATTGACGTCCTTATTTGATGTAAAATCATGTAATAAAAAAAATGTAGAATTTAAATTGTGGTCTCTTTTAGGGAGATTTTACTATTGATGGTTTAATTGAATTCGTAACATAGATCATACAAGTTTCTACTAAGCAAGATAAAGGAAATACGTGAACTAAAGAAATTTGGCTTTGGTTCTTGCTGTTCTCGTCATTGTCTCCGTGGCTGAAAGCCCGTACTTGCAATGTAGCATTTGTTTATAATCTATGCATGATTTTATGCCTTGGATAAATTCTCTGCTAGCATCTGGAATTTGAACTAATTACACAATCAGTCTCTATGTTTTTGTAAATTATTCAAAACATCCATATTGTTACTTCTATAATGGTTGGCTCTAATTTTTAATTATGAACAGTAATTTTTGTTTGACCTAAGTTAAAATTTATGCAAATTTAGCATGCAACAGGCGAAAAATAAAGAGTAGTTTAGTAGCTTTTAACGAACATCAATATATAACAGGAGATTATATTTTGGGTACTTTTAAAAATGATAGGGATTAAAGGAGCATTTAACCTTTATTTATGAAACATTGATGATATATTTCTTTGAACTGTTTATTATGAAAATGTGCAGTTGGATTCGGAAAGTCTTCTCCAACTTTCCTAATATGGTGTACAAGAGGGAGATGTTACACAGGTGTGCAAGTTGAGCACTGAGTCCTTCGGCTCAATCAACCTTAATCTCCACTGTAATGCGCTCTTTCTTGGCCAATGGTTTTGTGTACCCAATTCGGCTTATGCTACTCAACTAATCAGAATGTGCCTTCAATTTCTTCTTTAAATGCTAGTTGTTTCAATTTCAGAAACTTTCAGTTTGCAGTCTTTTCTTCTGCGATGTTAATAATTAAGCAGGTTCTATGCTTCTTCTATTGCCATGCTCTAGTTCAAATAAAGGCAATATGGCCCCTGTATTATTGAAAGAAAAATATATTATTAATAATTTTTTGGGGGAAAAAAAGAAGAAAAGCTTTTTTCATTATTTTGTGTTTTTTTTTTCACATTTAATAGCATGCAAACAACTTTTTTTTTTTGAACTGATTAAACATCAGGTTACTGTATTACACATAGATATTTACAAATGACAACATATCATTGCACTAATATTTACAATAAAATATATACATGAGATTTACATTATTACATTTTTATTCTACAAGACACGTCCAAATAAATCTCTAGGAATGCTCTACTTTCTTTCGCAAGAAAAGACGTTATAAGCAATCTCTACACAATTATAATTAATTGAGTTTTAAGTCAACAATCGAATTTCATAATCATACTTAACTTTAAAGATGATTACTATAAAAACTGGCAGCATGGAAACAGCTAAGTTACAGAATCTGTTAGAGACAGACAGCATATCTGAGGCGTTCGATGAGGAGCGAGAAAGAACAAGAAGATTTAACGGTCAGAAACAGAGGAAACCAAAATTCCAGATTCGTGGGAAACCGGCTTAATTAGGTTAATGTGCAACCAGAGGTAAGCGGTAACAAAAGGTCATGTGGTTAGGGTATTGTCACGTGGTTGGAGACAACTATCACGCCATGAGCTCCACTTAGTCTATCGGTAAAGAGTAATTAAGACCAAATTGATAAGTAAGCAAACGCTCTCGAAAGAAATTGCTCGTCGTTTCAGTTGATTAAGAAAAAATATCTTTGATTCCATCCATATTCGAAAACAGGAGCGTGTTCGACCCATTTTCCTCGGACGTCTGGGCGCCCTTTGGGTTCTCCAGCAATGAGGTGTCAACATTTGCCAGTGCTCAAGTCGATTGGAAAGAAACCCTGGAAGCTCATGTTTTCAAGGCGGATCTTCCGGGGCTCAAGAAAGAGGAAGTGAAGGTTGAAGTTGAGGACGGGAGAGTCCTTCAGATCAACGGCGAGAGGAGCGTCGAGAAGGAAGACAAGAACAACAAATGGCACCATGTTGAGAGGGGCCGCGGCAAGTTCCCGAGGAGGTTCCGGTTGCTTGAAAATGCCAAGATCGATCAAGTCAAGGCATCAATGGAGAATGGTGTCCTCACTGTTACTGAACCTACTCCCAAAAGATAACAATTCTATTCAGTCTAAACATATGTAGCAGAACATAATTTTTTTTTAAAATTATTTTCAAACAAGATGCCTAGAATTAATAATTTGCAACCCCAGCATTTTACCTTTCTCTTACGAATTTGACCAGCGACTACCTGGACGTCGATATCGACGACAAGGCACTCGCGATTGGATGCGAGATGCGAGGGCCAAGCAGTGTCGACTGTATCACCTTTATCTCAGCCATTTCGATTGCACAAAAATTGAATGGTGGATGTTGAGACAATGCTGATGCACAAGATGCAACGTGGCATCTCTTGCTGTAGCAAAGTCCAATTATAAATTCCAAACCCGACAACCATTCACAGTCCGTTTGAATTTTTAGAACACGGCCCATCTCTGTAATTTATCTCAGAACACGGCCCATGTTCCAAATTCACTGACTGGTTACCGGTCAGCAACCGGGAGGAAATTATTTTGTCACCGGCAAAAAACCAGAATGCTAGGTTGCAAATATAATCTCCCGTTCCATCCACCGTCCACGTGCCACGCAGCCATGTATCATCTTGTCAACTCACAGTACGTTACTCGTAGAATCTGCAAGGACAGGTCCTAATAGCATTACTATTAGTAATAAATTTCAGATTTCAGCTTTTGTCGTCACGAAAATGATATTTGTCCCAAGTTAATCATGAAATTTAAACACAACGTTTCATTAAAGCCAAAGATGATGCCATTTTTACTTGCCAAATATTTCCCTTAAGTCTTTTTTGATGGAGCTCCACCCAAGTATTTTCCCTTGTCTTTCCTTCGTTGATCGAGCTCCAGCCACAACCAAATATTTTTTCTTTCATTTCCTTCGTCGATCGAGCTCCAACCACCAACTCTAACCACAACCAAATATTTCCCTTTTCCTTCTTCGATCTAGCCACAGCCTGAAATTTTCAATCCAGCCACAGCCTGAAATTTCCATTCGCAATCCACAATCCGCACCTGAAATTGCCATTCATAATCCACAACTCACAGCTCAAGATTCAAATTGAAACAACTCAGGATTCAAGCAAAAAACATCGCAACATAAGCTTATTACCCATTATATTAACCCAATTTAACAACAACGGCAATGGCTTCGCAAACTAAAACAACAAAATTCAAGCTTTGAAAATAATCCACTGCCAAATAAGACAGTACCTTACCTTATGGTAAAGCCACGTAAAATTAAAACTCAATTTTCAAGAGTAGATGCTGCAACTCAATTCTTTTTGTTTCTTTACATCTTCGCAGCCAAAGAAGACAGTACCTTACCTTGTTCAAGCTTTTGCTTTTGCTTAATCTAAACCAAATCCTATCGGATTGAATGAAAGAATAACAGTTTAAGAGTTCTGCAGGCTGGTTCTATCGTTGGGGTTGAGTGGTGAAATGAAGAGGAAGGGAAAGCCATTGGTGGGGGAAGCTTGAAGCAAGACGACGTCGATTTATTAAAATTAAAACAAAAAAAATTCACAAAACGTGTTGTTTTTTATAAGGTTTCGGGGTTTGACCCGGGCAAACATCAGTGTCGTTCTCGTCAAATAACCATTTTGGTGACTGCGTATCTTTTCAAGTCTCCAAGATATATGATTCATTATTCAATAATTCTCAATAAATTAAAGAGGAGGATTGAGAGAGTGTGGGTTGTAGGGCATTGCAGCCTGCAACGAACCCAAGCTAGAGTTATATCTTGGAAACTTTTCTTAACACCCCTTAAAAAATTAAGGGATATTATCATTTTACCACCGATATATCATGTTAATATCATGATTTGTTGAAAGTGTATTTTACTATAAAACATTTTTGCCGTTATCAATTTACCACCATTCCGTTAAAAAAAGTTAATGTTTAACTGAAAATGAGTTAAAATTCGATTTTACCCCAGAAAAATAAAATACAATTTTACCCTTTGAAAAGAAAGAAATAATGAACAAAAATAAGATTTAGAAAACAACTAAAAATTGTAATTAATAAATATAATGAACAACATGCAGAATTATGATAAACGACAAAGAAAACAATTTATAAAAAATTATGCTTCAAAATTAAAATTAAAATTAAAATTTATGAAATTCAAGTATTAATCACAATTAAAAATAATAACAATTTAATTAAGAAAAACAATTAATGAGAGAGAGGGGCTGATTCTAGGGTTATCAATTTCCTAATTCTTTAATTATTTTCCTTGAAATTTTTTGCTTTGTTTTATTGTTTATTTTACATTTGCAACACAATGTTTTGATTTCAACATGAAATGTCTTTGATGTCCTCATGACATCAGTAAAATATCAGTAAATTTTTTAACGTTTTTAACGTTTTTAACGGAAGGGTGATAAATTGATAATGGTGCAAACGTTTGGTGGTAAAATGTATTTTTTAACAAACCATAGTATTGACGCGATATGTCAGAATAACTTTGGTGGTAAATGATAATATCCTAAAAAATCAATAATGTTATACTTATTTAGATACTTAGTTCGGATATTAATTAATGTGTCAACAATAATGTAATGTCATGTGTGTAAGTGTGAGCGTGTGTGCATACACATGAGGTTATTAAAGTTATATTAGTGAGAAAATTTATCTGTTAAAACTTTGAAATAATAATAACAATACAATTAATCAAGCACACAATTTAAAAGATTTATAATTTTTTTTTTAGTTTTAGTGATTGTCCTTATGAACAAATAGACCGTGAAGCCCATATGGAACCCGCCTAGGCAACTTAACGGCTGCGCAATATCTAGATTTGGTGATTTGGCATCCATTACAAGAAATTTTGATTCCTCATGAATCTCATCATGAATATAAATCACTACAAATCCATCATCTTCATCAGCAGCATCCAGATGATCTTCATTTCTTGGAACAAATAATGGCTCCCCTCCAAAGCAACTGGGTCCGTAAAATCTTCTTGAGACTTCAATTTCCTTTTCTAGATCAATCTTTACAACTCCTTCCATTTTCTTTACCCACTCCCATAAAAACATAGCGATTTTTTTTCCCAATATAGGAAGAATTTATGGACCCCAACTCCAAATTTCTTGTTGATAAAATATTTCTAAAAACATGTCCTGTTCTCAAGTTGATTCTCACCTTCTCCAGTGAGAAATGGACCATGTCTATTTTGTGAAAAAGATTTTCAATGGATGTAGCAGTAGTTGCCATAAGAACAATCTCATCATCTCCATTTTCCCAAGCATTGAAGACATGCAATGCATTAAACCCCGGAACATTAAACCACTTCATCTCGGCATCACTTGTTGCATACTTCAATATGATCCCAATTCTTGGGATTTTTTCCGGATCAAAAACCGTCGGCATGCCTTTTCCCAACATCACATTTGCTGCTGAAACGGCTAATTGTGTCTCTAAGAAAATAGCAAACCTCTTGGTTATAGCAAAGTCATGGATGAAAGTTGGTCGATTTATAGACAATATAGGCACATCCTTTTGCTTAATACCATTTGCATCAAAGCAGAAGAACGTAAGATGAGGGGAAAAAACGGGGCTAAATTTGAAAGCAAAAGTCTCCTTTGTGGTCATGTCTGTCTTTGGATGAGCAGTCATGCTTGCAAATAATGCTTCATCAAAATCCCATCTCCCTACAGTTTCAACATCGCCTTCTCGAGTAGAGTTGATGATGTAGGGTAAATCGGACTCACCAAGAGCAAGAACTGCCAAGAAGCTTAGATGAAAAGAAAGCAAGACTTGTATTGGCCAAACCAAATCCTTTCTTGAGATTTATGTGACCCATCAACACTCTTGCTACCGCTGCAACACATTGAATGATATCCGCAATCCCGTAAATTCCTGACAACATGTTGGGAAAAGTTTGGCAACCGGCATCTCTCTCGAGCTTGTATTTGTAAGTCTTGACGTAGCGGTTAGTGTAAATTGCACGCCCTTTAGATAATTGCACCGAATGAAGCATGCCATCACCTTCAAAGAAGTGGAGAGGGCCACGTGGCATGTGTTGTGGGTTTGGTCCGTTTCGGATGTACGTTCCAGTTAGAGAGTCCGGAAGCCTGCCATCAACCACTGGGCACTCGGTGGGGCCAAGCTCGTCCACCGGAGCAAAGTTTCCGGTGAAGACATGCTTTGGATCAACAGAAGGATGAAGAGGACGATCAATAATGTTTGTAAACAATGATGGTGAGGATTTGGTGTCGTAGGATGAATTTTTTTCAATTGAAGACCGTATGGGAACACATTTTTTTGGCTTGTGAAAAGGAAGGAATGAGATAATTTGTTCCTTGGTGTGATTATAATAGGTGACCTTTGGTTTTGGAGGATGATTGTGTGATATCTTTAAGGACGAGTAATTCATGTGATCCATTCTTTTGGTAGAGATGCTTTTTATTATTTGGGTTAGTGCATGAACCTATTAGCAAGAAACATATATATTTTCACTGAGATTTGAACTGTTTATCTTATTTGACAAAATATGAGATTTTTTACAATCAAATGATAGTAATATTACGATTACTCAGTTGGATTAATATTAATATGACAAAATAATATTATTTTGTTGTTGTGGCACTGATATCTCAGTCATTTGTATGACTTTAATTGGTTTTATTATTAATTATTTTATAAGTTTAGCCAATGAATAATATATGAGATGTTATATAATTAGAAAATAAACTAAGTATCTAAACTAATATTAGTTATATGAGATTAGGGATGGCAATGGGGTGGGGTGGGGTGGGGTGGGGTGGGGTGGGGTGGGAGTCCTACCTCATTCCCCACCCCATTAAAAATTTTGACTTCATTCCCCACCTTATTCCCCAATAAATTTAGTATGAAAATTCATTTTAACGTCCATTACCCATTTATTTATTTAATAGCAGACATAGATACATGATTTCAATAAATTAAAAATTAAAAACTTAAATAAAATCATTACCACATTATAAAGTATTTAAATTATTTAAGAAAATCTCCAAATATTTGAAACAATATCTCGAAATGATATCAAAATTAAAAAAAATGTTTGAAGAGAGCAGTATCTTACTAGAGAAAATAAAACATAACAATATTTTAGGGTTGAATTAGAATTATATTGTAGGGTTTTCTTTTAGTTGTAGCCCGTTTATATCAAGTAAAAATAAAAAGAAAATTTATTAACTAACATGGCAATTGATAAAACAAAAATAATTAAATAAAAATTAGAAAAATATTTATATATAATGGGGATTGGGGTGAGAGTGGGGTGTGAAGTACAAAACCAAACCCTACGCTGTTAAGAATTTGGGGATTATTTTTCCCCTATTCCCCAAAAATTATTCAAAATTTACCCCATTTGGGGTTGAGTCCCATGAGGCCCTAAACCTATTGAGGATTTTGCCATCCCTATATGAAATTTACGTAACTAATGCAACTTAGCTACGTAATATTGACATTTCTAAAATCACTTATCCAATTATATTATGTCATGTCAATTTATACAAATAAATTTGGGCTGTTGCTAAGTTTTGATTTATATAAGTGACTGCAATTAATAAGTACACAATGAACAAAAAAAATTATTATTGTTGTTGTTGATGTTGTTATAGTCTAACAACAATTTAACTTCCTCCCAGCATGCAAGCGGTGGGATTAACTAATGGACCAGATCCTCTCATTGGGTTAGATTAGGTTTGTGATAATTCAATTCAACTCACTATTAATTAGTTCGAGAAAAGGTCAACCACCTAACTAAATAAATATATCCAATCAAAATCAATCTAACTCTTAAATCATCGGATTGTGTTGGGTTGGGTTGATAAGGTTGATTATAATTAAAAATTAAAAAAAAGTAAAAAAGGATAATTAAAAAATTATCTGATACTTAAAATAGATTCAAATAAGCAAGAAAACACAATAATTCTCCTTCAAGCATTAAATGTTGTCCATTGACCTAACATATATTAATAAACACAGCAACAAAAAATTAGATCGTACAATAAATAAATAAATAAATGACATAATGTTTGAAAATCTATGTACTTACTTTTAATGAAAATTTAGTTTTAATTGCTGAATTTTGAATTTAGATAATTCAATTAATGTTAAGTTTGACAAAGAGAATTTGAAAATAATCTCTTTTATGAAAAAATAAAAAGAGTTAGGATTATATAGGTTCATATAACCCAACCTAATCATTAATTTGATTGAAAGATTCAATTAATCCATCCAAATTTAATTAAATCAACTTTAATCAGATTACGTCTATCGGATTGAATTAATTCACCCAGCCTACTGGAAAGTTGAATAAGAGGGAAATTAATTTTAAACAAAAAAGAAAAAGAAAGAAAGAGAAAGAGAAGTTGAATTCTCTAACACATCGCACACCACCATCTTTGATTGCAGCAGCCGCTTTGGATTATCACCCCTCTTCTCTATTTCTGTCTTGATTTTTCAACCCAATAATTTAGACTACTTTTACTTGTTAAACCGAGAGTGGAGAGTGTAGATTCTTCTGACTTTATCATTTACTTATTTAAAAAGAAAAGTGAGAGTCCCACCCACTCCATAAATCTCACTCATTTTTAGGTAAAAAGTGAAATTTCCATTCCCACTCCGGCCTCTTCATTTTTATTTTTTCCTTATTAAATATAATATAATTATATTCATTAAAATAAAATAATACTACACTTATTTAAAAGCATAATATCATATTTATTATTATATTATTTAATAATATTATAGTTATTAAAAATAATAATATTAAACTTATTTAAAAATAATATTATAATATTTAGTTAAAAATAATAATTTTACATTAATTCTAAGTTAAAATTACTTAAAAATAATTTTATTACATCCATAAAGAATTAATAGTATTATTATATACTATCTTTATTTGAAAATATAATATATTTATATAATTTTAATAGCATTATATTTGTTTATTATTAATAATTAGTAGTTTATTCTAAGAAAATATTAATTTTTTACTATGTTATTAGTAATAATATTTTATTTATATTGCTCTTATCAATATTTTTAATTTACATAATTAGAATTAAAATTAATAAAAAATTGTGATTTACAAAATAGAGTCACTACACTATTATAACATTATTTGAAAAAAAAAAGTGTCCAGAAACTTTATTAAATTTACTCAAGAAAAATGAAAGGTAATTTAAATTTATGTTTACTTTTGTCATTATACAATGAAACAACATCTTAATAATAAACAACATCTAAATGTATATATTTTATTTTTGAAACTCACAACAATAAAAATAACATATTTTATCAAACACCTAATTACTTTTTTGTTTAGTGACTTATTCTATGAGTGTAATAGAAACAATTTATCTTATCAATCATGTCAATTTCAAGCTGGCCATTAATTTCGAGAAAATGGGTGATCGGTTTGAAAGTGAGGGGAAAAAAACCATGTTTTAAAGATGGTTAAATAAAATACAAATAAATCATGGTAATTTAATTTGCTAATCATCTATGAGTGTAATAGAAACAATTTATCTTGTCGATCATGTCAATTTCAAGCTGGCCATTAATTTCGAGAAAATGGGTGATCGGTTTGAAAGTGAGAGAAAAAAACCATGTTTTAAAGATGGTTAAATAAAATACAAATAAATCATGGTAATTTAATTTGCTAATCATCTATGAGTGTAATAGAAACAATTTATCTTATCAATCATGTCAATTTCAAGCTGGCCATTAATTTCGAGAAAATGGGTGATCGGTTTGAAAGTGAGGGAAAAAAAACCATGTTTTAAAGATGGTTAAATAAAATACAAATAAATCATGGTAATTTAATTTGCTAATCATCTATGAGTGTAATAGAAATAATTTATCTTGCCGATCATGTCAATTTCAAGCTGGCCATTAATTTCGAGAAAATGTTTGATCGTTTTGAAAGTGAAAAAAACCATCATTTTAAAGATGGTTAAATAAAATACAAATAAATCATGGTAATTTAATTTGCTAATCATCTATGAGTGTAATAGAAACAATTTATCTTGTCAATCATGTCAATTTCAAGCTGGCCATTAATTTCGAGAAAATGTGTGATCGTTTTGAAAGTGAGGGAAAAAAAAACCATCATTTTAAAGATGGTTAAATAAAATATATATAAATCATGGTAATTTAATTTGCTAATCATCTATGAGTGTAATAGAAACAATTTATCTTGTCAATCATGTCAATTTCAAGTCGAGAAAATGGGTGATCGTTTTGAAAGTGAGGGAAAAAAAACCATCGTTTTAAAGATGGTTAAATAAAATATATATAAAAATCATGGTCATTTAATTTGCTAATCATCTATGAGTGTAATAGAAACAATTTATCTTATCAATCATGTCAATTTTAAGCTGGCCATTAATTTTGAGAAAATGGATGATCGGTTTGAAAGTGAGGGAACAAAACCATCGTTTTAAAGATGGTTAAATAATATATAAATAAACAAATCATGGTCATTTAATTTGCTAATCATTACTTATAAATAAATCTAAAAAAAAAATCATATCTAACTAAATCGTGAGAGAATCTAAACTGTCGCCAATTATTATTTGAATTACAAAAAAAAATTACTACACTAAATTAGAGTTGATGTGGTTATGGATATGATTATGATATTCTAATTATGGAATCAAATGAATTGCTATCAGATTATTCTGGATATATAGTTACTTTTTTTTCTCCTTTTTTAAAACGGGATAGTAATTACTTAAATTTGCCTAATATAGTGAAAACGGGTGGCTGCAGTCAAGCCACCTACCGCATTTTGTATACATAATTTTTTTTAAAATTAAATAGAAAGTAATTAACTAAAGATTTATGATAGTAACACAAATAAAATAGATCATAAGGGACTGCATGAAATATGCTATGATATTAGATAAAAAAAGTAGTCATTTTTAATTTTAAATAGAGTTAAATATGTCGCGCACAAAATATATTTCTAAGTAATAATACCATCATAAATTTTTGTATAAATTATTGTGATATAATATAATTAGCTAATTAAATAAAAATATTAGATAACCCACGTGATTTATTAAATTTGGAGGGCAGTGCTAATGTATTGACGAATTTGATTGAATCCTTTCTTAGAATATTGGCCGCATATAAGAGTGGGCACTCCCTCAATTATTAGCAAAGAAAAATATGAAAAATGCGAAAAACATTTCATAGTCATATGAGCAATCACAAATTTGTGCATAAATTATTTTGATATAGTTTAATTAACTAATTAACTAAAAATATTAAATCACACACGTGGTTTGTTTAATTTGGAGATGCAGTGTTAATGTATTGATGACATTGATCGAATCCTTTTTATGTCAAGAATATTGGCCCATATAATAGTTATTAACAGATAAAAATATTAAAATGTTTCAATCATGTAAAAACATTTCATAGTCATTTGAGTAATCAGTGGCAGATCCAAGTACTTGAAATAGGAGACTTAATTCAAAAAATTTAATTTAAGTTAGGATATTTAAATTTTTTAACTGTTCACTTTAAACACACTTATAGTATAAGAAAGCTTAAATTCTATTATTTTCTTTTAAATTTAAAATATTAATAATAATAATAAATTATTTATTTTGAATGTTGAAACTCATTGTAGTCACATATATGAAAGTAAAATTTTTGTAAGTAATCTCCACAAATATCTAAAGAAATGAAAATTATATAACTATTTTAAAGTAAGTCTTTAAAACTGTTTAAATAACACTCTTACCTCTAAACTAAAGTATTTTATTTTTTAAAAAGTGTGCTTAAATTCTTTTTATTTAATTATACAATTATAAATTTTTATATAAATAAGGGTGATATAATATAATTAACTAATTAAATAAAAATATTAAATAACCCATGTGATTCATTGAATATGTAGTCCAGTGCTTAATGAAATTGACTGAATCCGAAAATGTATTATGAATCCTTTGGGAAATTTACAAAAGTAACCATAAAACTTTTACTATTTTCACAATTAACTTTCTAAATTTTTTTCTATCAACATTAGCCAAACACAAGTTTTTTTCCCCAAATTATCTTTATTTACAAATCAAAAGCAACTTTCGTTCTCCCCTTTTATCAAACCAAACGTAGTTTTGCACTCTTGAATCATCACTGGCGACGGCAAAAGGTAACGGCAAATGCCGACGGCGAACGGTAAAAGTGAAATCGGATTATAATCTATCCGGATCCAACATCAGTCTGCATCACTGAGTGGTATGAGTTATTTTTTGAACTTGTGAGAGATTTTCATTGGACATGCACCGTCAGATATTTCGTTTCATAGGATAATCAGCTTTGGTGCGGCAAAGCGATTCATTGCAATTGACTATTTATTAATTTGATAGTGCGTAATTAATTTTTTTTATAATTTGAGAATGGATTTAGCTTAATTGTATGATAGGAGACGCAGAGAATGGCCGTATAGAGTATGTGAATGGTAAAAATAGAGTTTTTTTTGTTGGGAAAAATTGTATGTTCGATCAGTTTTTGGCAAGAGTATACGAGGTGTTACAAATAAATCCGAATGAATATAATATCACAATGAAGACAACTTTGAGGTCTAGTAACACATTATATCGTATATGTGCACTGCCCATGGATATATTTGATGATGAAATGGTGAGGATTGTGTAGCATATGACATCCAATGTGGCCAACTATAGATGCATTCCTATATTCGTTAACACATCACCTCGAGTTCCAAGCGAAGATGTTGAGCCACATGTCGAAACAGAAACTTCCTTTAGAGTAAATATGTCTGGCCCCGATAATGAAGAAGAGGTGTTGCCAATAACAATGTCGCTGCAGCAATATTACTCTCCAATCCACGACAATTATGACAACATTGATGACAACGACATTACGTTAGAGGATGTTGGAGAAAATGTATTACCACTAACGACAACATTGGAGCAACGGTATTCTCCGTATCACAATAATGATTTCCTAGACAATGATGATCTTCATGATGAGAGAAAGAGGGGATAATATTTGTGCGGAACCTTCTAATAGTATTAGGGGCACTCATTTCAATAATGCAGGTGATGATGGAGGAGCCGGTCCTTCCAATATTCCATCGTTTCAACATGAGGATGAGTGTGAAGACGATATTCCTGTGAATAACAGAGATAATTGATCTATTCCTCTAATGGTTCAATTGAGAAGGAGGATTGACTCCCTCACAAGTCTTGCTCCAATTTTACCTTCGAACATGGTTGCTCCAAGCTTTCTTAGCAGTTGTGACTTATATAATATCATTGTGGGTAAGCTATTTGCCGAGAAGAATGAGTTAATATTACAACCGCACAAGGTTGCCTTTAGGGATAAATTTGATTTCAAGATTGCACGGTCTACAATGAAATGTTTCAAGGCTTACTGTTGTTCGGAATCATGTAAATGGCGTATTCGAGCAATTAGAAGTTCGAACGAGCATAATGTTCCTTAGGTGGTGGGAAGAATTGACAATGCACACACTTGTCATAATGAGGTATTGATTGATCGTCGTCGTCAAGTAAGGAGCCGAGTTGTCGGTCATATTATCGTAGATAAATATATTTAAGAAAAGAGGATTTATACTCCGAATGACATCAGAGCAGATATGCAGCAGGAATACAATGTTCAATTAACATACCATCAAACATATCGGGCTAGAGAAGTTGGCCTTGAAATAGTTTGAGGCAACCCTGCAAAGTTATACAACTTGCTTCCTAAATACTCTCACGTACTGACTAAAGCGAATGATGGTACAGTCACTCACCTCGAACGGGATGAAGATGGTAATTTCTTGTACTACTTTGTAGCACTTAGATCTTCCATCAAAGGTTTTATGCAGTACATTCAACCTGTCATTGTTGTAGATGGTACTCACCTAAAGGGGCTATATCGTGGAAGCATGTTCGTAGCAACATGTCTGGATTGTAACAATCAATTATATCTATTAGCCATTGGGGTTATAGATTCATAAAAAAATGATGCTTGGGAATGGTTCATGATGATGTTACATGGAGTGATTGGTGACAGGCCGGAGTTGGTATTTATCTCTGATCGATGCACTGCCATAAGGAGAGTCGTTATGAAAGTATTTCACAATGCAACTCATGGCGTTTGTTTTTACCATGTGAAAGGTAACATTAAGTCAAAGTTTAGGATGTCCAAAGCTCTTTGGGATGCATTTGAGCATGCCTTTATTAATGCAAAGAAAAGCATACACGAGGAATTTAAAAGATAACTTGAAGGGTTGTGGATGATCCACTTGACATTAGAAAATAATGTACGTAGAATCGGGGATGTCTCAGTTTGAAGGTAGGACGTACAACATACTTACCACCAACATCGCGGAGAGTGTTAATTCTTTCATGAGGGAAACATGAAAATTTCATGTTACTCATCTTGTTGATTACTTTAGGAAAACATTGCAGCAATGGTTTTATGATAGAAAAATTGTAGCTGAATCAATGAGTACTCAGCTAACAACATGGGCGGATGAAATAGTCACTGAGAGGAAAACTATAGCTGAAAGAATGATTGTTCAGGCGGTATCTCCGCATCGATTTCAAGTTATAAGTGGTGGGATTAAGGAAGGTTTAGTTGACCTACAAAAGAAAACTTGCTCCTGCAGAGTCTTTCAGCTTGATCAACTTGTATGTGCTCATGCAATTGCGACGTGTCTAACTGTCCAAGTGGGTTTCATTAACTTTTTTTCGAACTTTTACACCACAGAATCGTTGGCGATGGCTTATGCACAACCAGTGGAGCTGGTTGGCGACGTGGCTGATTGGAAAGTTCCATTTTGATATACAGATGCTCTTGTGCTAGCACACTCTTAATTGCGATAACTTTCCACAGGTTGGCACTCCGCAATTCAGGTCGAATGTTGTACAAGTCAATATATTCCAACCATCGAGGGAAAATAACTTCAAGCGGCTTGAATTTCAACTCGTATTTTTTGTCGTCTCGAAATGTCAGTAATTAGTCATAAATCCAGACTTTATTCTTACGAAAGTCTACTCAAGCTAGTACCCAATGCTCGCAGTCCAAGTTAATAGGGATGAGTAACTGTATATAAAAAATTATCGTTAATTAATCATGTTTGTTATATATGAAATTGAAAAATAAACAACAAAAAGCCACATCCACATTTGATTATGGCTGTGAAATGCAATAAAATACATACTATATCGACATCCGTCATTGGTTTGGACATGATGTACTGTCGCCCACCAATATAACTGATTAAAGAACACCTAGTACATAGATAACCAAGAAATGCATAAATTAACAAAACTTCAAGGCGATAATAAACAAATAGAAAGGGTAATTATAAGTTATCTCGGTACGTTACCAAAAAAAATGTGTCAGTATGTGTGACACGTTGAACTAAGGCATTCGAATCGCTTGTTTCTCACTAATCAAGCAAAAATACTCGTGAATATGCTGTAGAGGAACATAAACATGTCGATGTAAAAGGAAAAAATTATACACAAATCCACAACACGGAAAGAAATTAGGAAAAAAATTACCTTGTCCCTTAGTCATCCCATCGAAATATAGCCTAAAATCACTTGAAAGAACGACCGTGGGTATTGGACTCTCCGATCCTCTGTCATATCGCCAGGGAACTATCGGTGAAACTTATCATACAGACTTGGATCCTTCAATTCTCTAAGTGGATTTATATCCACACTAGTACTCATGTCAATCGCATGGTCCATGATTTGGGGTGGAGGTAAAGGCCGGACGTTCTTTCCTCGCCTGAATGGAGGAATCGTATAAGGATTGTTAAAAAAGTACGATGGCTTGTACGCTTGGCCAAGCTTCCTAATGCCCGAAGGCACTTTAGTAAAGACCTACACGCTCTCCCCACTAACATCCCCGTAGAAATTATACAATGATGTGAGAGTAGAAAATTTTTGATTACCCACATCAATATACACTCTATAGTTATCCGGGGCCTATCCATTCGGCAAGATGAACATATTAAACAACTATCAAATTAAAAGTTAAACGAACATAATTGTTAAATTTAAATTTGCTCACCGCATACGAGCGTCCAATCGGAGAATCCTTGTTTGGAGGCTTAGACAATGAATTGATAAATCCCATTACAGTTTTTTTTAAATCTTTAAATTCCGACTTAAGTTCATCAATGTTACGATCAATCTTGTCCATCCGTCGTCTTATATAATCATTAAACTGTTTTGTCCTTTTCTATTAAAAAAATTTATTTATAATAACAGATTGTTATAATGATTTATATATCAGGAAAAGAAATTATTTATAACCTCAGAATCATGTGCGTCATTAGACTTGCCTGTCTCCTCCTGATGGTTATCCACAGGCACCTCATCCTCAGATGTGTCGTGGCCATGCTTTGGTGTTGGGCTCGGTATGTCGTCATGCTCGTCTGATTGCCTTGTAACGGCCGGCGACGCATTGATTGAAGGTTGGTGCTGTAGAAAATAACATTTAAAATAAGTAAATGAAAAGTCAAAACTTTCGATTAAATAAATAATATTACTTATAGGATACCGACCTTATAAACCCAACCTGGAATACGTGACATATAATCCTTTATAGTGAGTCAATAGTTTTTGTTACTCTCCTTTGCGTCCAGCTCAAGGGTTTGCAAAATGTTCCCCTACCATGAATTCAGCCCAAAATTTTAAGTAAGTGTACAGAACTCAAATTTAGTGATGTCAAAGATAGTATTATACGTCTACCAATACACATTACTTATAAGATGAGATTCGTCATTGAAGAACGAATAAACCTCAGCAAAGTTTATTTTAGAAGAAGCCATGAGCTTCCATTGCACTATGCGGGGGATCTTTTTCTTCGTTTTCACGACCCATGATGGTGGCAAACCTCATATCGTTTCGTAAATCCAAGCCTATAACAACCAAAGTGAGAAAGCAATTAAAACTACCATTAAATATTTAATGTTACAGAACTTATTACTAAAAAAAAAACACCTAAACCTCGGTCGTAAAGATTGTACTTTTCTATTTTATGATTTAGATTTTCCAACCGAGCCATCTTAAATTTCTCATCTTTCTCGTACAATGCATTGTCAAGATTATCGTATATCGTTTCCTATGATAAACGACCCCATGGACGATTTTGGAAGTAATTTATATCATCTACTTTGTTCAGCCAATCGAAATTGATTTGACAGTGGCCCTTTCTTCCATTTAGAACTCTGTCCACAAAAGAAAAGAGCATGATCTTTAATGCTTTAATGTCGTCCATAGCCTCGAAATTCAACTTCTCAAATAATGCATCGAATTGCTTGAGATTGATGTTGCGAAACAAATCACCACCAAAACATGTTTTCAGTAGCTTATAGCCTAATTTATTATTTATTAGTGCGGTATCTACGCCATAGGAAAGTCCAGTAATCAGGCACCATTCTCCAATTGACAAGCATATCAAATGCTCACCAATTTGAAACCATAACTGATCCTCTAATATGTATTCTCCATGAGCCACTTGCCTAAGCAAAATATTGTGCAAAATTACACCACAAAACGGAAAGCTTCGGCACTCCAAAAAATGCCCAAATATGTCTTTCTTGAACAAATACAGCTGCAGTTTTGTTAATTTTCACTCGATGACTTTTACGACCGTAGATAAGTTACATATACTCGAAATTCGCCCTGGGAAGTGATCGGCATAAGGTAATATCATCCTGCCTAATTCGTTTCTTGACACTTTTGATTTCGCCATGTATTTATAATTTTTTTAACATTATTAGATTGCATTTATAATACAATAACAGGAAAATTAATTTTTAGTAAAAAAAAATTAAAACTGTAATTTGGTGCGACAAGCACAGATTGCTTCAAATGACAGCTGTCGCTAGGCGGCTTCTCTCCACCACTCTCCCCAAAACAACACAATCACAAATCACGCCCAAGACAACACACTCTGAAAACAACACACTCCCAAAACAACAACCACCACTACAAGCACCACCACCACCACCACCATTATTCTCAAACTACAACCACTATTATTTTAAATTAATGAAATATAAATAAAATGGCTAACCTAGGTTTTGTTGAAGGCCATAGAAGGTAGATCTGACGCTGATGATGGGTGGAGCCGCCAATTTGAAGTTGCCGCCGACTATGGGTGTTTCTTGGCTTTGGGAGAGATTATGTGAAAGAGAGATTGTTGGGGGAGAGATGTGAGAGGGGCATTTTGGTCTGAAATTTTTTTTGGCTAATGTTGATAGAAATTAGTTTGTGGGATTAAAATGGAAAAAGCATAAAATTTTATGGTTATTTGTTAAATTTCCCGAATCCTTTCCATGCCGAGAATATGACAGACATAATTGATGCTCCCTCAATAATCAATTATTAGCAAAGAAAATATCAAAAACGTTTTAAAAATGCAAAAACCAAAGGTCGCAGCGGCTGATTAGATGATGTATGTGATTTATTCGAATCCACCAATTATTTTTTAATTAAAAATTTTATTATATAAATAATGGGAGAGGCTATTTGAATCCATTTAAATACTCAATAAACTCAATTTCTCATGAAACCCATCAATAAAATTTTGAATTCATAATTTTTCTTTAAGCACCCATCTCAATTCCTAAAATATCCTATTAGTGTCTATGTCTTCTCCAATTTAAGTGACATCAAAGAACATTACGTCTTTTCCAAACTAATTTAGATATGTAAACTTAATGAGTGATTCTACCAAAATTATTACTTTTAGAAATAATATAATTTTATTCATTATAAAGATTGTAATGGGGGAAGCTCCATAATTTTGATTTGGGATTAAGCGAAGAGACTTTTGGAGTATGTGCATAAATTAATTCAAGATTACCCTCTGCAATGAGCAATCGAACTGCCACTTATATTTTGATCATAATTTGTTAATTTGATGCAACTTCTTCCCCTCCTTTTCCCCAAATTTGTTAAGGATTTTAAATTCATGAAACTTGAAAAATAGTGTTGTTATTGGTTCAACAACAATTGAGATTTCATTTTGCATATGTTTCATTATAAGAAATGTTAAAATATCTTCCCTAAGTAATTCACAACGAAAAATGCTTTGTTTTGTCAACGTTATCTTCCAACAAGTGTAAAAATAATCTCATATGTATTTAACTTAGGAATTTATAAATTTAAATCATGAAGAAGAGACTAAGGGTTTATAAGTAAATTTATTTAAGGGTATATTTGTAATGTGAAATTTTATAGAAAAAATGGGTGCCAAGAGTATTTTATTGGGTTCAAATAGCCTCACCCATAAATAATTTTAAAAAATTACTTAATTAATCTTTTCTTTTCTTTCTCTTATCAGTTTCACAAATTTTCATCAATTCATTCACATATATTTTTAGCTACAAATAATTGATATTACTAATTTAGAGGAACAAAATCTACCATTCAAAAATGAACATTAATAAATTTTAATTTTTGCCAAACATAAAAGCTAATTAAAATCAAGAAAAAAATCTTATATATAGAAAACGTGAAATATCATAATAGGCTAAGAGAGACTAAAAAATGAATTCAAAAGAAAATGAAATTTAGCATTTAGTTTGCAAAATATACAAGCAGAGAGAGAATACATCATTGTAAGGTAAAGAGAGAAAGAGATAAGTGAAGAATAATTTTGGGATTTTTAAGTTTTAAATCTTTAATAATGAATTTATTTTTTTAAAATTAGTTTAGAGATGAATTTGGTGGATTCAAATATCTCCACTCTTATTAAACTTGGAGTCCACTATATAGCACCAATTTGGGCACAAACGTGCAGGCTCCAACTAGCTTTCAAAATATCTTTAAAGATTATTTCTTTTTTTTTTTCAAAAAAAGAACCTTAAGTTGTTTAAGTTTAGGATATATACCAAGTTTTCCAAATACATTTTAGAATTATGAAAATGTCTAATTGGTTTTATAAAAAAAATTCATGTTTCCTTTACTTTTGTTATAAAATAAATAATAGAAAATTTTAAACTAAACAGAGTACCTTAAGTACCTTGTTAAAAACTTATTATTGATAAGCTTTTTATTGTTAATTAATTTATAAACTAATCATCTCTCTTTATACTTGTTTAATAGGCAACTAGATAACTTAAACTTTCCATGCAGGACTTTTTTCAAATAGTGGAAGTTCAAAAGTTTATAAGACTCCTCTTTGGACTTCACCATTTAGTAATATAAATAAAAGTGTTTCTAGGTGTGCTTAATACACTTGTTTAAACCTTGCCAAGAAAATCCAAATGGGACAAAACCCCGATCAAGCAAAAAATTACAGTGCTCATTTATCCAATATAGTTGCATAAACTCTTACTTTCAAAATATGTTCCCTTTGATGAAATGTGCTCTCAAAATCAAGTATCAATTTACTTCGTTGAGTTGATGCATGCTTATATTGTGGACTAACTTCTTAAAGATAAGCCAAATTATTAGTAGAGCATATTTGCCTGACATTAATTTTCTTTTCTTACTGGAGCTCATGAGTGTAAAAGAATTTTGGTGAGATGTGTTTAGTTCTATCTCTCTTGATGTATCTTCCTCTAATTTGAGCAATACATGCAGTATTATCTTCATATATAATTGTTGAAATCATCCATTGCAGAAGTTAAATTAGACGTGCTTAGAATATGATGAATAATAGATCGCAACCAAACACAGTCTCTGCTTACTTCATGTAACAGAAGGATGTCTAATTGATTAGAGGAAGTGCCAAAGAAAGCCTGTTAATAGATTGCCACAAAATTGTTGTGCCATTATAAGTGAAAATATATCTTGCTTGTGAAGAGGTTTTGTGGGGATCAAAGAGGTAGTCTGCGTTTGCATAACCAATATGGCTAGGGTTTTTTGCTGGTTCACTTGAATAAAATTCTAAGAAAATATTGAAAGATATATTTGATGTTGCTACAGTGTTGTCGTACTGGCTGTTGAGTGTTAGAAAATGCATATTTATAAAGGAGAAAATCTTCATTTTACATTTCACGTCTTACTAACAACCCTTACTTTTATGTATTTAAGCTTCTTGTAATTTAATTATGCGTGTTTTATTTTAATTAAGTATTTTATGTATTTTAGGGGTATCGTGGTCATTTCACAATAAACGAGAGATCAAGTGGCAAAACGGACATCACTTTTGAACTCAGGACGGTCGAAAACTTAGGAGGAGCACAAAAGGAAAAATGGCACTGTTCACATGTACGGATTATTCATGTACGATGCATCGTTCTTATTCACGACACTGTTCACATAGACGGATCGATGATGTGGCATTGACCGATGATGTGGCATTGACTGATGAGGTGTCACGATCCTGTTGGACTAAAATTCTTATGCACTGTTGATCGATGACGTGGCAGCATATCAGTGGACCAAAAATCTCGCGTACGGTACATGCATTACACAGGATTATTTTCAACCAAACCACGTCACTGTTCAACCCGGGTCAAACCAGATATCATTTATCCGCGTGGTCAAACCGCTGCATCGATGACGTGGCGAATCAGTGTCCAAACTGTTTTTAATCCGATGGCCATGATTTACTCAATGTATCTATAAAAAGAGGACCTCTCCCCCCTAATTTAATATCTCTGAATCCATTTTTGGACTCTATTTTCTGTAATTCCTTCTGCATCTTGTATTTTCTACGTATTTTAATAAATTCTCATTTTGCCCCTAGTTCAATTATGAGTAGTTAATTTTCTTTTAAGCTTGGGTTGAAGGTGAAGTCTCAACATGTGTCATGAGCTTTATTTGGTAAATTTATTTTCTCTTCCCCTCTAATTTTTGTGGATGATTTGACTTTTTGTCGACAAATAATAATAATATTGTTCAGATAATTGGTTACTCCTCTAGACAAGGTTATTATTATTTGACACCATATCGATTAGAGTGTATTTCATGATTTAATTAGCATTAATAATGAATATTTAGCCCATTTCGTATTGATACGGATCCAGTATACGAGTGCTTCATTTCAATAGATTTATCTTCAATTTATTCTCGCTATTTTAATTTAAGTTTTAGAATATTCCAAATCAATTTCACCAGAAATCCAACCACCCATTTACAAAATTAATTCTACACACAATTAAAATCCACCTCCTCATGGGATCGACACTCGTCACTATTAGTCTATTCTACAATAGATTCGTGCACTTGCGAGTTCAATAAAATTTGCACAACAAGTTTTTGGCGCCGTTGCCGGGGAGGTAAGTAATTTTAATTCATAGAATTAATTTTTGTGAATAATTCCATTTAATTGTTTTCTTGTATTTTTTTTTTTAAAAAGAAAAAAAAGTGAATCTACATTTAAAGGTTAGTATTTCTTTTCTTTTTCTCTTCCTTAAAATTCCGTAATTTAATTTTCAATTTATTTTTCTTTGTAAATGTTTTTTGTTTATCTTATTAATTTATTTTTAGTTAATTTATTTCACGTATTTGTTTTTGTGTATTTTTATAGAAAGGTTGTAACAGCGTGATAAGGTTAGTATCGTAATTTCTCATTTTTCTTTATTTTTATTCGTTTTGTTCCTATTTATTTTTTGTTCTTTGCATGCATGGTCGTAGGTCATTATTACCTAATCTTGAACCTATAGACCTTGAACTAGAAAAAACACTTCGCACACTAATGCGTTAAAAATAAATTTGAATTGATTCTATTGTTAAGGACTACTTGGTCTTTTAGCTAATTTAATTGACATAATGCATAAGATATCCAAATGTAACTACTAGGAGTTTTGAACTAAAACCTAGTGTGTTAAATTGTCTCCCAACATTCTATGGCCTAGAAAATGAGGACCCATATAATTATTTGAATGATTTTCATGCTAGTTGTCAAACATTTAAATATGAGAATTTTTCAGATGATGATGTAAAACTTAGACTATTCCCATTTTCTTTAAAGGATAGAGCTCGTTCATGGTTAAATACTTTGCCTGCTAATAGCACTACATCATGGGAACAAATGGTAACTAAATTTTTGAATAAATACTTCCCAGTGCATAAAACCAATGCTATTCGCAGGGAAATCTCAGAGTTTACCCAGAGAGATGACGAGCAATTTTTTGAAAGTCTTGCTCGACAAATAGCATCGTTATCGACTGCTAAATCAAGCCAATGCCATAGGTGTAATGAGAAAACCATCGAATTACAACCCATACTCCAACACATATAACCCTGGATGGAGAGACCACCCCAATTTTTCATGGTCTTAAGGATTCCAACAGTATGGACCAGCAGCTCCAGCGATTCATAAAATCCTCGAGGCTTTCACCACCATTTAACCATACAATCGAACTTAACTACTCGAAGCCATGGAGGATTCATTCTAGAATCTCAAGAATCTTACTCACTCCACGATTGAGCAAGCGACGCATTGATGGACTACGAAATGAGTTGAGAGCAGGCTTCAACTCACAAGTCCAATCAGTTTCAAGTCTCGAGAAGATGGTGGGACAACTTGCTTCTTCAGTTCAGACCTTGGCAATGACCGTTGAGAAAGGCAAGTTTCCAAGTCAACCAGTGCCTAATCTTAAAGGACTACATGAAGCAAGTACTAGTTCACCACAGCAGCATGGAGAGGTCAAAACAGTCATGACCTTGCGAAAAGGAAAAAACAACAGTTTTAGATGCTTGACAAAAGAAAATCAAATTGTACCTGTAAATATTGAGGACTCATCACCGGAGGAGAAAGAAGAAACCAACCCACGAGAATATGTTCCCAAAGCTCCATTTCCACAAAGGTTAGCTAAAGGAAAGAAGGGAAAATCTACAGGTGAGATTTTTGAAATCTTCAAACAGCTAAGTGTTAACATCCATTTACTTGATGCTATAAAGCGAGTTCCATCTTATGCTAAGTTTCTTAAAGACTTGTGTACTAAAAAGAGAAACATTCATGTTCAAAAGAAGGCATTTTTAACAGAAAATGTTAGTTCTATACTCCAACACAAAATTCCTCTGAAATGTAAAGACCCAGGCTCCCCCACTATCTCATGTAGTATAGGGAACCACACAATTGAGAATGTTTTGTTAGATTTAGGAGCTAGTGTAAATTTGTTGCCTTACTCAGTATTTTTGAAACTTGGACTGGGAGAATTACACCCAACTCAGGTGTTAGCTTGCACGAAAATACCTCGTGGTATTATGGAGGACGTTATCTGGTAGACAAGTTTTATTTTCTTGTTGATTTCATTGTAATTGACACTCAACCAATATGGATTCCGAAGCACATCCCCATTATTCTAGGCCGACCTTTCTTGGCAATCGGATGCTTTCACATTCAATGCAGATCGAAATATGTTGTCCTTCAACATGACTACGGAGCTAAACATTTTCAACATTGCCAAACAACCTCAATGATGGAATTGTTGATGTGGATTTAATAGAAGCATTAGTTGATAATACTTTTTTGTTTCAAACCTGATGATCCTTTTACAAACATGTTTAACTCACTTTGGTTTGGATTTTAATATTGAGCAGACGATGAACGCCTCTACTTCAAAGACCATCCATGGACACTAATAAATGGAAGTCAAGAGTTGAACAACTAGCACCATCGTAGAAAAACTCATCCCATCATCGAATCACCAAACTCGAGCTCAAACCATTGCCCAACACTTTGAATATGCATTTTGGAGAAGAAAGTACTGAATCATCTCATCATCCCTAAATGACGAACAAAAAGGTAAGTTGTTGGATGTTTTAAAAGAGCACAAAGGAGCATTAGGATGGACCATAGCAGACATAAAATGTATAAATCCAGTAGACTGCTTGCATTACATTCACCTTGATGAAAATGCTAAATCTATTAGGGAAATGCAACGTCGGTTAAATCCTAACATGTAAAAAGTTGTTAGAACTGAAGTCCTTAAACTATTAGACGCAGGTATCATTTACCCAATTTCTGATAGTTCATGGGTCAGTCCTGTGCAAGTTGTCCCCAAAAAGTCAGGAGTCACAGTAGTTACGAATGCCGATAATGAATTGATACCAACTAGAGTGACTACAAGATGGCGTGTTTGCATTGATTATAGAAAGTTGAATTTTGTCACACGTAAATACCATTTTCCTTTACCATTTATCGATCAAATGCTTGATAGATTAGTAGGCCATGAATTTTATTGCTTTCTAGATGGCTACTCAGGATACAATCAGATCTCCATAGCACCAAAAGATCAGGAGAAAACCACTTTCACTTGCCCTTTGAGCACTTTTGCATATAGGAGAATGCCATTTGGATTATGTAATGCACCTGCTACATTTCAACGATGCATGTTAAGCATTTTTTCTGATATGGTTGAACGATTCCTTGAAGTCTTTATGGATGATTTTTCTGTCTTTGGTGACTCCTTTGATCAATGTTTACATCATCTAACACTAGTTCTGTAGAGATGTATCAAAAAGAACTTGGTCTTAAATTGGGAGAAGTGTCATTTTATGGTAAAACAAGGTATTGTTCTCGGTCACATCATTTCGAGCAAAGGTATTGAGGTTGACAAAGCCAAGGTGGATCTCATTTCTAATCTTCCTCCACCCAAAGAAGTAGAAGATCTTTCCTTGGGCATGCTGGCTTTTATAGATGTTTCATTAAAGATTTTAGCAAAGTTTCTAGATCCTTATGCAATCTACTTGCTAAGGATGTACCTTTTGTCTTTGATGATTCATGTCTTGTGGCATTTGAAAAATTAAAGTAATTGTTGACATCATCATCCATTATTCAGCCCCCAAATTGGAGCTTACCATTTGAGCTCATGTGTGATGCATCTAATTATGCAGCATGAGCAGTTTTAGGACAAAGAGTTGATCGAATTCCCCATGTTATTTACTATGCTAGTATGACATTGAATGATGCACAGTTGAACTATTCAACTACTGAAAAAGAAATGCTAGCTGTAGTGTTTGCATTAGAGAAATTTCGATCTTCTCTTGTAAAATAATTGTGTTCTCATATCATGCTGCTCTTAAATATCTTCTAACGAAGTAATATGCAAAAGCTAGACTAATTCGTTGCTTTTGCAGAATTTGACTTAATTTAAAGATAAGAAAGGCACGAGAAAATGTTGTGGCGGACCATCTCTCTCCATTTTGACACAATTACGAGCCATTAACATCGAATGAATCATTTCAGATTAACAATTAATGAATGTGGAAGTATTACTGGTATGATATAGTTAATTATCTTATGTCAACTTCCGGAGCATTGGACCAAGCAAGACAAGGCTAAATTCTTTACGAAATAAAGAATTTCTTTTGATCCGTGATTCAAGTATCAGATCAAATTGTTAGACGATGTGTCCCAGTGAAATTCAAAATATCCTTTCATTCTCGCCAACAAGCTTGTGGAGGCCATTTCACGCTTAAGAAAACAAATGACTAAAGTTTTACAATGTGGTTTCCATTGCCAACTATATTTCGAGATGCTTACACTTCTTCGTGATATGTGTCAACGAATGGGGAGCATTACACGAAGGAACATGATGCCACTAAATCCAATTTTAGTGGTTGAGATTTTTTATGTATGGGGTATCGACTTCATGGGACCCTTTCCCCCTTCTTTTGGCCATCAATACATATTAGTTGCTGTTGACTATGTATCGAAATGGGTAGAAGCAATTCCATGTAGAACCAATGATCACAAGGTGGTGATAGGATTTTTGAAAAGCAATATTGTTTCGCACTTTGGATTCCCTCGAGCAATAATCAGTGATGGTGGTGCCCACTTTTGTAATAAAGCATTCAAAGCTCTTTTGAAAAAATATTCAATCACTCACAAAGTGACGACCCCATATCATCCACAAACCAGTGGCCAAGTTGAGATCTTCAATCGAGAAATAAAGCACATATTAGAAAAGACGGTGAGGCCAGACAGAAAAGATTGGTCATTAAGACTTGATGATGCATTATGGGCATATAGAACGGCTTTCAAGACCCCGATTGGGATGTCACCCTACATGCTAGTGTATGGAAAGCTTGCCACCTACCTGTGGAACTCGAGCATCGTGCATATTGGGCCATCAAGAAATTCAATTTTGACATGCAGCAAGCCAGCTCAGAAAGAAGATTACAGTTGGTAGAACTTGAAGAAATTTGCAATGATGCATACAAAAATGCCAAGATTTACAAGCAGCGGATGAAAGTCTTCCACGACAAGCAAATTATGAGAAAATCTTTCACTCCAGGTCAGAAAGTGCTTTTATTCAATTCTCGCTTGCACCTATTCTCAGGTAAGTTACGCTCTCGTTGGTCTGGCCCCTTTATTCATCTGTTTTTTCCCAGGCAGTTGAAATTAAGGACCCAAAGAACGGTGTCACGTTTAAAGTTAATGGTCAAAGATTCAAGGCATATCTAGAGTACCAACCACATGGAGAGGACATCGAAATAAATTTGAGTGACCCACCAGATTTGAATTAAGTTTTTCTTTCTTTTTTTTTTGGGTGATTTCATTTTTTTTCTTTCTTTCTTTCTTTTTATTATTTTTGTTAATTGAAATTATTTTGCATAAGTGTGTTTGTTTAACTATTAAGTTTTCTCTTATCATTGTTAATCATGAGTACCATACTTAGACCGTTCCTCCTGAACATTCTTAAGCCACTTCAATGTGTCAAAACTCATCTCAAAAGGCAGATTCAATTTTGTAAAACACATCGTATTTGGGCTCTGCAACCACCAGAGTTAGGATCCTATGTTGAGGGTTTAGAAAGCCAACTCAGAGACATTGAGAGAAGTGTTTACGACAACCAGTTGGAGCTTGAGGTAAATTCAATAAGAGGACGATTTTAATTTTCTTTGTGTGTTTTAATTTGTTTTTCTGTTTGTGTGCTTTAGTTTGTTACCCCGGTGAAGTGGCGGATAACGGTACTCCGTGACAATCAAGTCGGTTACTTCAGTTTCCCATAATAACTGATATTATGAGGCGAAGGTATGGACAGAAACGAGATTCTAGCAAAACTTCACAATCGATTCCCTTCACTTCCTCAGAATGCCCTCCTTACGATCTATAAAGCCCGGTCCGAACGCATACGATTGCTCATGAGGAATAACATACCTGCTGACATCTGTTGGTTAATCGAGGCTAAAGTACGATTGGCAGATGAGTTACCTCCAAAATTTATTGTATACATGCCTGGTTGTGGTAAAGGAAATTATGCAAGAAAACGACGAGCTCAAAGAATTTATGTTGCGATAAAAACCCATGTTCTTTAGGAATGGTGTCTGATAACAGGGAAGATAAGATTCAATTCATTAGGGATGGCTTGAATAAGGAGTCATTGGATGATATCATTTTGTCTCTTGAAACGCATCCCAGTGGATATGTGCAAGGAGTGATTCTCCAGTTATGGCCATTATTCCAGAAAGAGCATGCACAATATAGTCTCGTGAATCACTTATAAACGACCTTGTTTGCGGTTTATAAGAAAAGCTGGATGGGAAGCTATCCTCGACCCATAAAGGCGTTCAATTTCTGACGAAAACCAGAGGAAGATGTGAGCCATGCATTGTAAATATCATTTTACTTCACTGTATTTTATTTCACTGTTGTTTTATCATTTGCATTATTGTCTTTAATAATTTTATTTTATCATTATTTCTTTTTCTTTTTACTGTTTCCTTTTTTACTCGCTAGCCATGTGCTTTACGCGTTATTTGACACTGACATGCCACCTCATACATAGTTGTGATCCACTGTCACCAAGATTCTTAAATATGACTTTTTGTTAAGCACTCACAAATTGTTTTTGAGAAATATTCCAATGGCAGCTACTCCCAATAGACAAGTTAAGAACATTTGTGTGCTTTCTGGATTTACCTATGGCAAACATAAAGAGTTCGTTGATGCAGCCATAGATCTTGGTCGAAGCATAGCAGAGAGAAAATTACACTTGGTGTATAGAGGAGGTAACCGAGGGTTATCAAAATTGGTCTCAGAAGCTGCTTTTGTCAGAGGAAGCCAAGTGTTAGGCATCATCCCAAGAGTCCTAAAACCTTTGGGCAGTTTGTCTGACTTATCGACTGGAGAAGAGTTAGTCGTCTCAGGTATGCAAGAACGAATAACTAAAATGATTAATCATGCTGATGCTTTTATTTTCCTTCCAGGAGATCTTGCAACACTAGAGGCACTTATCACACTAGCATCTTGGGCTCATCTGCACATTCACCAGAAACCCATCGGTTTATTAAATGCCAATAATTTTTATGATGGCTTCATCGCATTTCTTAACCATGCAATAAAAAAACTATTTCATTCCTTCCAATGCGAAAAAGCTTTTTATTTGTGCTCACAATGCTAATGAGCTACTTGATATGTTACAAGCTTATAAACCGGAGCCAGACCCCTAGACCTTTGTGTTGGAGCGTCCAAATAATGACGATAACAGTAGCCGCAGTAAGAAGTACAAATTAGATTTAACTCTCCGCTTGTAAATATTTTCTTCTGTGTTACACCACTGATGTCTTAAAGCTTCTACTTTTTCCTTTAAAACATTGAGGACAATGTTTACGCTTACAGTTGGGGGAGAATAGTCAACAATTGTGGAATCTTGGTTAAGGTTTTACTAATTTTTTGTTGTAGAAACTAATTGTTGCTAACTTTTTGTGTTGAACATGGCTGAATATGGAGTGTAGTTACTCTAGAAACGCATCTTCATCGTTTGAAAACAAAAAAAAATATTAAAAAAAATTTCAAACATTTTTTTTCTTTATTATGTTTTGATGTTCATTTTTCTTCTTCTTTTTAATTTCTCCTTTATAAATATACATTTTCAATTTTTTTTTATTTGAAGATGGCTGAATATGGAGTGTAGTGCCTCTAGAAACGCATCTTCTTAAGTTAAAAAAAAATAATAATAAAAAACTATTTTCGTTTTCTATCATTTTCTAATTAGTTTTTCTGCATCATTTTCACATTTCTGCATGTATATTTTCCTTTCATGTTTAGAATAGGTTGGGGGGTAGGATGTTGTTTAAAAAAAAAAAAATTTGTGATTTGTTTTAACATTGGATGACATGATTAATTTCAAATTTTAGTATTTGTATTATCTTTGGTCTTAAGAGATGTTACACTATGTTTGCTACTCTACATGTTGATGTCGGAGACAAATATGAGTTGCTTGAAGGAATGAACATGTCATAATAAGTACCAAGTGAGTTTTTCATTTTTTTTTGGAGAGTAACCATTTTGCCCATTCTTTATGCAGCTTAGCAGTTTATTATTGTATACACGATCTCTAGATTTCTTTTGAGTTAACCCTTAAAAAAAATTGTAAAATTAAAAAAAAAAGAAAAAAAAATGTGTGTTGCTACATATGCAGGCCCATCTAACTAGTAAATATGGAAGATTATTTAGAGCCATAAAAGACGATGGAAATGCCATCTTTGATCTGTTTGAGCCTTTCTAGCCATCCATTTTATCAAATATCTATAGTTAACCATTTTGAGCCTTAAAAAAAAAAAAAAATTCTTTGTCAAACTTATCATCTTGACCCACTCCGATTTGGAGTATTAGCCAATATCTTACAAGTTCCATCACCTATTTATGTTTGAGAAAAATGTAAATAAATATTTTGTATAGTGAAGTTATGCCTAGTTCAAAAAAAAAATTGTTGTTTCAAAAAAATTCTCTGCATTTTTCTCAAATATACACTTTGTTTTCCTTATTTCCCTTCTTTGTTAGCCATGTCCCTAGCCTACGTTACGTCCTAATAAAAGTCCTTGATTTTAGGGAACTATAGTCTGAAGTAGAAGCTAGTTATATGGGCTAAAAAGATGAAGTGGTGCATAAAAAAAAAAAATAATAAAGATGATGGCATATCTCTTTCATCTTGGTGAGAGCATGTGATATCACTTCTTTATTATTTTCTCTCAATTACCATTCATTGGAGTGACTATTTTTATTGGGTTTAATTTCTTTGTGAGAGTGTCACTTCTTCCAGTGAGATTTTGGGGTTTGACATGTCATTCTTGAAGGTAGCTATGACAAAGTCTATTGAGCTGATTTCATGTGGATGGTTGATGTGGGTGTGATGTTTCTTTAGACTTGAGATAATGCTTATACTTTTATTTGATTGTTATCATTAGTCTGATTGAATAAACAAGAGTATTTAAAAAAAATCATTTTGGATTTGAATTTTGTTTTTGCTTTATTTGCTAGGGACTAGCAATAAGCTGGTTGGGGGTTGTGTTAAGTGTTAGAAAATGCATATTTATAAAGGAGAAAATCTTCATTTTACATTTCACGTCTTACTAACAACCCTTACTTTTATGTATTTAAGCTTCTTGTAATTTAATTATGCGTGTTTTATTTTAATTAAGTATTTTATGTATTTTAGGGGTATCGTGGTCATTTCACAATAAACGAGATCGATGACAAAACGGACATCACTTTTGAACTCGTGAAAAACATTGGAGGAGCATAAAAGGAAAAATGGCCTTTACATGTAATGCACGCATCTGCTTCACGACACTATTCACATAGACGGATCGATGATGTGGCATTGACTAATGAGGTGTCACGATCCTGTTGGACTAAAATTCTTATGCACTATTGATCGATGACGTGGCAGCATATTAGTGGACCAAAAATCTCGCGTACGGTACATGCATTACACAGGATTATTTTCAACCAAACCGTCAACTGTCAAAGTTATTCTTTATCCGCGTGGTCAAACCAGCGTCATTGATGACGTGGCAATCTCGAAAGGCCCAATTTTTTAATCCGATGGCCATGATTTACTCGATGTATCTATAAAAAGGGGACCTCTCCCCCTTAATTTGATATCTCTGAATCCATTTTTGGACTCTATTTTCTGTAATTCCTTCTGCATCGTGTATTTTCTACGTATTTTAATAAATTCTCATTTTGCCCCTAGTTCAATTATGAGTAGCTAATTTTCTTTTAAGCTTGCGTTGAAGGTGAAGTCTCAACATGTGTCATGGGCTTTATTTGGTAAATTTATTTTCTCTTCCCTAGATTTTGGGATGATTTGATTTTTAAAATAATAATAATCTTTTTCTGCAGTTTTTCTCTAGTACAAGGTTATTATTATTTGGCACGATAAGCCCTTAGCACCATATTGATTAGAGTGTGGTTCATGAGGTGTGGATTCCCCCCTCATGATTTAATTGGCATTAATAATGAATATTTAGCCCATGGTGCATGTTGATACGGATCCAGATACCCAAGTGCTTCATTTCAATAGATTTATCTTCAATTTATTCTCGCCATTTTAATTTAAGTTTTAGAATATTCCAAATCAATTTCACCAGAAATCCAACCACCCATTTGCAAAATTAATTCTACACACAATTAAAATCCACCTCCTCGTGAGATCGACACTCGTCACCATTAGTCTATTCTACAATAGATTCGTGCACTTGCGAGTTCAATAAAATTTGCACAACACTGGCGTTGAGCTAAATCTTGCCAATAAGTTCATAGAAAATGTAATGTCTGGTCAGGTGTATTTAGGTAGTTACAATAAAGCATCGATTGCATTTAATATCATACTTTTGAATGAAATATCTCTTCGTCATCCTATATTAGGTCGAGATGAATTCCTTGTAGGATCGAGAGATCGAACAACCATAGGAATGCTTAATAGATAAGCATTATTCATATTGAAATATTTTAAGATTTTAAGATTTTTTTTTTCAACATAAGCAAATTGATGGATAAACACTCTGTTTGTTTTATGCTTGATCTGTGGGCTAAGACAATATTTTGTTTTCTCTAAATATTTCATTTAAAATTATCTTTTTAAATATTCAGCAGTTTTTAGAAGCTCCCCAAGAGTTCCAATTAACTTCGTGCATCAACATAAATTGCTATAATTACAAATCTAAGTTTAGATTTTCTAATGAATACACATGGGCTAATAAATTGTTTTTATACCCTTCTTTAATCAAATATTTACTGAAATAATTGTTACCACATGTCCTGATTGTTTCAATCTATATAAGGATAATTATAGCTTGATTGAACATATATTACAATCCTTTGATTTATATGCTTTAGGTATTTTGAATCCTTTAGGGATTTTCATGTAAATATTAGTGTCACGTAATTCATATAGATATGCAGTCACTACGTCCATGAAATGCATGTCAAGTCCTTCTGAGACTACTAAAATAATTAGGTATATTTTTATGTAAATATTAGTGTCAAGTAACTCTTATAGATATGCAGTCACTACTAGTAATTCAGATAATATAGGTATATTTATAGCTTGAGTATTATTTTCAATAAGATCCTAATTTTTCATTCTTCTCTTTCGGGGAGCAGTGTCTTTAAAACCAAGTGGTTCATCACATTTCTGACGTGTAACAAATAGCACATTGGCTACTCTCACACTTGATTGTTCAACAGGAACAATCACCTAGACTAGTGCATTAGTGGCAAGAGTATGTGACTTGGTTACTCTTGTTATATTTGTATATGTATCTAGTAATTGATTTGCAATTTGCTACAAATGTAATACCCGTCGTACTTCATCTTCACATTGACAAGCATGAGGATCTAAATAAGACAAAGTGAAAACTTTTTAAGAAAATTTATGCCTTACTTCGCGAGGCTTTGCATTCCCCAATGATGAAAAAATTATCTCATTAAAGCGACAATCTACAAAAATATGCAGTGAAAAGATCACCTGTCAAATATTCAAAATATCTGATAATTGAAGGTGAATTAAAACTGACTTATTCCACAAAAGGCATTGAGTTCCCAACTTGATGCGAGGAAGTAATATAAGAACATTCACGACAACCAAGAGTGCATAAATGAGAAATGTCGTTGTTGACCAAGTATAAGTGATTAGTGTTGGCAAAACACTGGGTCCAAGGGGTTTTGACTTGTCGAAAATCGGCCCGAATTTATACAACAATTGCCCGGACCCAAGTTCATGCCTGAATTTTCCATATACAGTCCAAGTCAAGCCCGACACCTCTTCGGCACGAGTTTTCAATCTGAGCTTCACCTATGCAGATAAGAAATGAACTAAAAAGGAAAAACCTATTACGGTAAAGAAAAAATATTACATAAATGACAAATTAAAAAGAATATAATGAAAATCAATCTAATGAAGAATCTTATGTAATATTAGAAATGAGCTAACATGTATGAAAGTTATTAATTAATACAAATTTTAAGTCTACTATGAAAAAAGTAAATTATTAATTAATGCAAACCTTTTTTTGAGTGTTTTGCTAATTTGATTAAAAAGATAATTAAGTTAGTTAATAATTATCCATCCATTAACTAGAAACTGAAAGTAAGAGAATCAATTGCATTATTTTTTTTTCTTATTTTCATATTTAAGTTCATTAATAATTAAAGAATAATGCTTTCAATGCATTTGTATCAAGTCTATTGACTTTAAAAGGCTATTATAAGTAGTGGAGAAAAATACCTAAAATTTCTAAATTAACGAATTTATAGATAAACTTATAGTGGACTCACTGAATTAATCCAATTTGCACAAAAGACACAAATAATCTTTCTTTTTAATTATTACAATCTCCAGATATTAAATTGATTTTGATGGTGGAGATCAGACTATGATCTGACAGTGGCTCGAATGAGGGCCATAGGCTGTGCTTTGTAAGTTGTGTCAGTGAAGATGGAGGATGGAGCAAAGCCGCACATTAAGACCAACAATTAAGAAGTGAAAAGAAATGACGCATCATGTGGAGGTTCGTGAAGGTGCGGTGTAGTGGTGGGCGGTGGCTACTAGCTTGGAGTCCTGCAGAGTTGAAGGTGCGACTTGTTGTTCAATGAGATTTAAGGTTTCATTTGAGGCAATGTTATTGTTTTGGTTTTATTTATATTTTCTTTTTTTATTTGTTTGATTTACTTATTAAAAAAATCAGGTATGGATCCAAGTTTTAGCTTTTCGGTGCCATGCTTGAACCTATGCCCAAAAATATATGAGTATTGAAAATCAAGACCTAGAACCATTTTATCTGTAAACACGAGCCATGTTCTACCTTGTCCAAATTGGCTGATCCATTTGAATTAACGCTGGGTGGGTTTTATTGTTAAGCCTTGCTGTGATAGAGAATATCAACGATAAGCAGTACGTCTTAGATGGACTAATGTTGCAACATGTAAAACATCATGACCCCATGCAGATATTGGTATTTTGTATAAGTAAAGTTGTTACAATTATTTGTAACTATTTAATCAATGATTCTACCAATTTATTTTGTTTATATACATGTGGAACCAGATGTTCAATATCAATACTAACTAATGTGCAGTAATTATCAAATGTCTTATATGTAAACTCACTAACATTATCTAGACGTACGATTTAATTGAATAATCTAAAAATTGTGCCCTTAATCTTATAATTTGTGCAAGCACTCTTGAAAATGCAACATTGTGCATGGACAATAAACAAACATGTGACCACCGTGCAAATGCATCAATCAAAACTAAAGTAATGAAATGATGCACTAGATGGATAAATTGGTGCATATATATCTCCTTGAATTCTTTGTAAAAATGATGGAGATTCTTGACCACTTTTAGAAAGGGGTGGTCTAACTATAAATTTTTCTTCTGAGCATACGGTACAAACAATCTCATTAAATAGTATAATCTTCTGGTTCTTTAATAGATATCTATGAGAATTTTCAATTATTCTACACATAAGTGTAGATCCTGGGTGCCCAAGGCGAGCATGCCACAACATAAATATTTTTGGATATATGAACTTCTAGTTCATCACTATGTAGCTTTCAATCACATTTATGATTGTGTAATACAATCCTGATGAGAACGTTGAGAGCTTTTCTAATATGTACTTCTTTCTTTAGACATTTTAGTAATGTAGAGACGTTCCAGATTATTTTAATTTAAAGTCTCAATATGATATATCATTTCGGTGGATATCTTCAAAACTCAACAATGTTTTTAAAATCTTGCTGAATATAAAGCATTTTGGATTATTAGTTTTATTACATTTGCTAATAATAATATAGCTCTTCTAGAGCCTCTATCAGGTCTGCAGGACCATATATAATATTTACTTTTATTTTAAGTAATTTTATTTCCAAGAAATATTTTTACCTTGAAAAATAGTGTATGTGGTTGTAATCTTAGCCAAGATACATCCCCACCTTTCGTTTTCCAAAATAGATAATCTCTTTCTAAAATCCATAACCTTAAATTAAATAAAAGTTCATGTTAGACATCAGGATTAGATATGAATATTAAGTACATCTTGTGAAACTACAAAAAAGTACAAAAAATAACATATTAATACTTAATAATTATGGTATAGTAACGAGAGCTTAATTAATGTGGACATTTCTATCATCAATTAAGCGATCACTTTTCCTTTAAGTGTCCTCAAAGAAATCATATACATTAAGATGAGTTAAATCAACTAAATTGGCCTCAATTTTTTTCCTTTCTTGGATGCTTGGTAGAGGTTTTCTAAACATTTTTCGTACCACAGGTACGTGACCAATGTCCTTTTCTTCCACATTGATAACAAATTTCTTCATTATCATAGCTAGCATTATTCTTTCCTACATCATTGTACTTATTAGGTCTCTCATTTATGAACACTTTTAGTGGCATCCATTTTCGTTATTCCGTTGTCCTGAATGCATGTGACCACCACAAGGGTAATAACCACGGCCTCTCTTGCCTTCTCAATTACATCCACTATTGGTACTTGTATTAGCATTCACTTCTATGAATGGTTGAAAACCATATGGACGTAATTCATGATTTTTTCATAATGAGCTTATTGTTTTGTTCAACCATTAAAAAAGTTGTTATTAGCTCATAGCATTTGGTGTATGGACACTCCTGATAGTGTTGTTGCAGGACAACTTAATGCTTGAAAAGTAGAGAGTGTTTTTTCAAGTATATCTTTATCAACAATTTTTCACCACACAATATCAGTTTTGAGGTGATGGGGAACATAGTAGAGTTGTAGTTAGAGACTCTTGCATAATCTTGTAACCCCAAGTTCAGCCACTTATGTTTAGGTTTTGGAAGGGAAATGTCCTTGTGGTGGTCGAATCTATTCTTGAGGTTATTCCACAAAGTTAATGAATCATTCACCATAAGATATTAAGCTTTTAGGCTCTTATGTAAATGATAGTAAAGGAAAATCATGGCCTCTGATTTTCCCTGATGTTTTATTTCCTTCTGTTATAGTGTCTTCTAAGCCCATAGCTTACAAGTGCATTATTTATTTCAACACCCCATAAAGGTAGTTTATTTCAAAAACTTCAAGAGTGAGGATTTGTAGATTGTGAGATTTGTTATTTTTCATAACTTTATTAATAATCAAAGGAAAAAAAGTATTTCAATATAAATATAAAATATTTAAATATAAACAAAATAAAATAATTATGAAATATGTAGGAACCTCATGCATGTATTTAGAACTTCATGTTCTAATTTTTAAAATTATAACTCAGAACTTTAGGTTTTGACTTAATGAGGTTAGAATTTCAAGTTCTTATCACCTCATTTGTACTGTAAACTTCAAGCTACAACAGTATTATTCATAGACAAATATTTGCAAGAGAAAATTTTAATTTATTGAAATCAAAATAACTTGATAGACGGTTAAACTAGTCATATAAGCAAATAAATTGAACAAGCCATATTAGCATAATAAAAACATATTAATAGAATAATAACAATATAAGCGGTATTATAAAACAAGTCATTAAAATTATTATAAAAAATAAATAATTAAATTAATAACATAATAAATTAACAATATAAATAAATAATAATAAAGCATAAATAAATACAAGCAGTAAAAATTAAATTGTCCACCTCAAATTAGCTATTGTGCTAATAATGTGTTATGAAATAAATAGATAATAGAAAAATTTTGAACTAAACAAATTACTTCAAATACTTTATCAATAGCTTAATATTAATAAGCTTTTTGTTGTTAATGAATTTACAAACTAATCACCTCTATTTATATTTGTTCAATGGGCAGCTAAATGACATAAACTTTTCATGTGGGATTTTTTTTCTGAATTGTGAAAGTTCATAAGTTTACAACAACTTTAAATATATAATTTTTAAATAATGGCTCATGGGCAATAAGGAGTGGAGTTTACAAAAAACTTTAAATATATATAATTTTAAATAATGGTTACTGGGCAGTGAGGAGTGGACTAGTGTGTGTGCTTGGCCACGGTTCTTATTCCTAACTTACATATCAAAACCTGTAAACCACTTTAGTTTCCATTTTGTTTAGCCTTTCATAATCTATCCCCAAATGTTCAGATTATGTTTGATATTTGAGTTTGATACTTGTATCTTAAACTATACAATATTAAAGTGTAAAGTAAACATTTGTTATTGTAATTTGAAAGTTAAATTAATTTGATCCTACACTTGTATTATAAGAACCATATATTATCTTTATTAATTTTATCCAAATCATAATTTAAAAGTCGTATTTATTACACACTATTAACTTTTATTTGATAATTACTAATTGCTAACTCTAATTTCCAATTCTACTCACTAAGTGTTTCATCTGGTTTCAAAATCCCTAATATTATCATGTCTTGCATACGAGTATTTTTGACATTTTACTATTATTAAAAGATTCTAAGAACAAATTCATATAAATCAACCGTGTATAATTTAAGAGTGATGATACAACCACAAACTATTGTACAAAATTATCTTGTACAAACTAATGTGGCATTAATTCATTAGTTGAATGAAAATATAAAATAATAGAAATAAATCATGTGGGCCAAGAGATATTTAATTCAACCAATGAATTAATGCCACATCAACAGATAAAAATAACCTCAGACAAGTTTGCCGCCATCATTACTCATAATTTCTACAATTTTAGAATGTAAGTCTAGATGTCTAATTTTTTCTTGAATATTCTTGTCACTACTGTTTTTACTGGTTTTCACTTCATACGTGTTGTACCCAATTTTTCTTTCCATAATAAAATTTTCACTACAATTGTTAGCAACTCCGCATAAGCTAGTGAAAGAAATGCGATTAAAATGGAAATAGCAAGAGAATTTTTTTTTTAACAACAACTGTTATTTGTAAAAATAAATTGGGTACTACAATTTGAAGTAAAAACTTTCAAACATGATTCTAAGTCAAGCAAAAACAAGAATATTATGTCAATCATGTATGTGTTGACATATGAATTTCAATGAGATAATTTTGTGTAATATTATGATTAATCATGAATATTATACTTAAATCTCCAAAATATTGCCCTGCTATTTTGGCCTCTGGTCTTGGAAAGAAAAGGCAATGGTTCAATTTTAGGAGACTATTAGCCTCTTTCGGATTAAGGTGTTACAACTTAAACTTAAAAGTTATAGTACTTAAATGTTTGGTAAACACTAGCTGCTGTAGTTTAGAATTTAAATTGATTTGATTTTACACTTGTACAATGAAAAATTTATTGTCTTTACTAATTTTGTCAAAATTATATTTACTACATAATATTAACTTTTATTTCATAATTATAACAACTGTAGGTTAAAAGTTACAGCACCTCAATTCCAAACATGACCTATATATATTGATTGGGATGAGGTGGGATGCTATGGTAAAAGATAATAATTTTTAATGTAAGTTAATTAATGAGTTTTTTTTTTGTTTTTTTTAAATTCTGTTATACACAGATTGTTACTGATAGTACATTAGACATTACAATTACAATATTTACAATCATACTAAACAACTGGGACCACCGCCATACATTAACCCACTGAAGTACTTGCTCAAATACTTTAAACCCTCTCTAATATTCGAGGCACTCTACCCACTCACATTTCAGAAGTGAGTAGATCGCTCCACTCAATTAATTGATAATCGAGGAAGAATCAAACTAACAACCTCCATAATGCTTTTATGGAGGATCGAACCCTCAACATCAGAAGTCATCGCCAAAGGCCCATTAGTAAGTTAATAAATGAGTTAGGAGTAGATTTCTCCCCCATATTATTTTTTAGAGTAGATTTTTAAATTAGGGCCAATTTGATAATATTGCATCTCTTAAAATAATTGTTGTTAGCTCTGCTATATAAATAATCAACTATGAAAGGAATTAGTTAAACGTTTGGTAAAATTTATTCTCAAAAGTGTTGTGAGTTTTAAAAGTAGTCGTATATGTTCGGTAAATATTACTGTTAAACTGCTGTAAAAATGTAAATGACTGAATTGGATATAGTGTTAAATAAAATTTATCTTACATATTTATAAATATGTACACAAAATATAGTTTATTGCGTATATATAGTATTTGATAACTAAAATAAATATTTTATATTATTAATTTTATTTTTTATTTTGTTATCTCAATATAATTAGTAATAATAGTAATATCTTAAAATTTAGTTATTTTATTTCCTAGTTAATAAGAATAATTCTGGATTTGTATAATATATATGAGGATATATATTAAATTATATTAAATATAAAACTAATTCTCAAAATGAGATTTTAAAAAGTTAGTCCTTACCTGCTTTCCAAAATATGCTATAAGATGGGGTAATTTTATCAAAAGTAATTTCTGAAAAATTTTACTAGACACTAAAATTAACTTTTAATTTTTCAAGATCACTTTTAAACATTCCAAAAACAATCCCAAAGGAGACCTTAGTGTTCTAGGAATTTTTTTATTATACTACAATTAAATGCATTTAGAATCCTAATAAAGTTGAGAGTATAATATATCCATATAATTCTAACAAGTACTAAAAAATAATAATACCAAACATAGTTTTAATCACGTATATCCTGCCACTGAAGCACTACAATTTGTCATCGGTCAAGATTTAGGGTTATTATCAGAAACCTCCCCTGAGGTTTAGCGTATTCTCAGTTTGAGAGATTGTATTCGCGTATTATCAGCCATCTCCTCCGACGTTAATAACCTATTTGTTTGACCGTTTATTGACTGATAAAATGACGAAAATACCCCTATCGTGGGAAAATATCTTTCTGTACAAAAATTAAAGAATTGTGCGTTGATAATAACATGTATGTTTTGGCACCAAAATGGTCAATAAAAATACCAAATCATCCTTTGGACTTTCTAAAATGACTTGGATGAATTAAACAAACAATTACAATTTTTTTTAATTATTGAACGGGATGTGAAATATTGAAGTTAATACTTGAAATTGAACTGCAATTGTTACATTATTATTTTTTAATCTTATATTGCCAATACCGGGCTATATAACCCGCCATAAACAAGCTAAATAAGCGATACACTTTGAATCAAATCGAAGAGAAAAATTAGCTTTCATTTCACTTCAAAGGCACCAACCCAACACTACCAATATCACTTCATCTCCTTATTAACCATCTCTGATATATTCATCAATCAATTAAAAAACTCAGCATTATTCAAAGCTGGAACATTCTTGCACATCAATGGAGTCACAAAGTTCAAACAATTCTGTTCGATCAAACACATTTTATGAGCCAGCTTGGAGGAATACAATCAATGGCAAGCTCGTTAGGTTCTCAAACAAGATATGCAAATGCTATATGAGAGCTAATTTGAAGATTTCAGAATCCGATGACAATCCACATATGCTTTACTACCGTTGTGCCAAAAAAAATGGTTGTGGATATTTTAAGTGGTGGGCACCAAATAGAGATGATTTTAACAATGGAGCTTTATTTGAAGGATGTGTGTCAACAGATGTATGTTATACGATACTATCTAGAATTGAAAATGACGTGAAGACAACGAAGACCATAGTGGAGAAATCACGAAAATCTACGAAGGTTGCAATTGTTGCTAAGGTTATGGTTGTATTCAATGTGTTATTCTTTCTTTTCAATGTTGTGATGTACCTTATGTAGTGTGTCACCAAGTCTAATGCTTTCTAACTAAATGTTCCAGTGATGACTAAAATTTTTTTTGCTGTTTTATAACTCAAATGCAATAGTGTTTTCTAAGTGAAATATATTTATAACTCTAATTTGCAATAAAACACAAAGTCAATCATGCCACTCATATATATTTTTTTTAAAAAAACTAACTGAGTTGACCTATTATCAGCATCCAAATATGTTCGAACAAAAAAGAAATTGTAACTACAAAGTAAACAATAACAATTTCTGAGCATCTGTCAAAGAACATTCACACATCTAATCATGTGATATTTCAATATCACTTATAACCAATCCATCAACAAATAAAACTGAACTTAAAAACATCAAGCAACCAAATGTAGTAATATGATATTTCAATATTAATAAAATCCAGCAGCAACACAAGTGTTAGCTGTCACCAATGGTTGTGAAACAATCAGCCAATATAACATCAACAGCAGCCCATATTTACAAAAAAATCAACTTTCAACAGTTTGTTAAGTTTTGACTTAACTGAAATGCTTTGTTAATGGTGTGAGTATTTTCACTATCACACAGTTCACAAAAAAAAAGAACAAAAAGACTCAAACCTATCTATATGGTTGAGTAAAAGATGATACAACATCTATACAATTTAAAGCTTATATAGGTAAGGTGAAGTATCATTTCATCCCTCCAAAAATTTTGTAGTATGGGATTAGTCTGGGCTCTGTCATTACTATACAAAAAAATTTCTTACCACCAAAGCTGTTGTTGCAGGATTTATCATCTACGAGCTCTTTATGATTGGGTTAATTGTCCTTCAATAATAAAAATTTGTATTAGCAAGTATGAAATAGTTTATAAACAAATAAATTAAGAAAAATGAGTTGCTGAATCAGTAAATTCAAACCATTATCATGGACAAATTCTTGTGTTCCAGATTCAATGACAGCTGCTGCCTCATGTTGATTCTGGGCTCCTTAGATCTGTCCTCTTTCACTATTGATCCCCGATCCATTTCCCTTGAGTTGAAGTGTAAACAAATCATGAGATTATTAAACAGATATATAAGCCGAAAATTTAAATAAAGAGAACTTTAAAACTTATAATTACACAAAGTAACCTGTGTTGACTTTAAATTTTTCTTCTTTGTCATTTTTTTTAACCCTTATCAACTTTGCATGTCCTCACATTATGCCCCCACTCTTCGCAATTACTGCACCTAACACTGGAACTCCTCTTGAATGCCCTGTTTTCATCCGCCTCTCTTCTCCTCTTCGTTTAAGGCCTGCCAGCAGTTCTAATTATTATATGTGGAAGCATGTTATCATGCAATTCAGGAGGCCACATACTTTCATCAGGCACTGGATAGTACTGATGCTTATAAAGGATGCACAAAATCATTGACGTTGTACCTCATAGCATCAATGCAACATAGTGCATGAGCACAAGGCAAACCAGACAATTGCCACTCCACACAATCACACTCCTTGGCCTTTAAATTGACAACTTTTCTCTTGGAAACATCCTCCATAACTTCAAAGGTATCATTATGCCCAAATATAACTGACATGGACCTGGACTTCACCCTTCCATCTAGTATTCTCCTCCTAACTTGTGGTGGCAGTTCATCTTGACACATGACAACTTGCTCATACCTTCTATGAATCAGATTCATCACCTTTCTTCTTATCTCTTCTACCATCCTAACAATAGAAAATCCCCTAAAATTATTGATCCAGTTGTTGAATGACTCTGACATGTTGTTAGTCACATGGGAGCACTTTGTGTGCATTGGAAATCTATGCTTAACCCAACAATAAACTGGAATCTGCATCAGCCAATCATGTGCTGCAGAATGAATATTATTCAACTCAGACATGTGAGTGTTGAAGTCTGCTAGGTTTGAACTTCTACAAGCTTTCCAGAATGAATTACGTAATAGTACACCAGAAAATTTCTGCTTAAAGTTAGCATATATATGCCTACAACAATACCTTTTCAAAGATTCAGGAAACACTATCTCCAAAGCATTTAAAATTCCCTTATACCTATCACTCATGAAACACAATCCACTACCATCATTACAACCTATCTGCTCATATAATTTATTCATAAAGTACACCCAAGAGTTAGTATTTTCACTCTCAACAACACACATTGCTAGTGGGTAGATACCATTATTAGCATCTATACTAACTGTAGACAACAATACACCTTTATATAACCCCTTTAGATGATAACCATCAAGCCCTATAAATTGTCTACACCCCTCAAAGAACCCCCACCTATTTGCATCAAACATAACAAAGAACCTTTTAAAATGAGGGTTCTACCCACCACCTAACCAATCTCTATCTATAGTTACAATTGAACCAAGATTAGAGATGAGAATTGCATGCATATACCTGTATAGTTTGGTATACGGTCCGCCTAACTCCCAATGCCTTGTTCTATACAACACATCGCATTTAATACCAAATCTCCTAAGCAGCTCACTTGCAATTACTTCAATGTTTAGCTAAGGGTTGGCTCTAAATAAATGAAGAAATGTTGCAACAATCCAAGTTGAATTTGCTTCGTAGTTATCATTACCTCTAGCACAAATGTGTTCAGGCCGGAATGTTTTGATTTGAAAGTGTTTACCATTCCAATTTGGACTTGCGTGAACCCTCCAAGTACAACCTACTGCTGCACATGCCAGTGTGACTCTACTCTTTTCATTTTTTATCCTTTTCAGCCTAAAACCATTTTGTATCGCAAAAACTTTCACCACCTTCCTAAACTCATCCACGTTCCTATACAATGTTCCAACCCTCAACATAATCCTTTCCCCATCTATATTGAACTCAAAACCCCCTGAATTGGCCTCATATCTATTACATGCATCCTGAACTTCATCATCTGACAACATATCTGAGTTTGAACCACTATCGTCTGCTGATTCGTAGTCATCTAAACCAGCATCCTAAGTATTATTATTTCCAGCATCATCCCCACTATCACTGTCCACCATTTCTTCACACCCTACACAGTCATCAACAGTTATATTCTTGGCTGACCCATCTCGTACAACCTCAATTGGCTACCGGTTTTTGAATGAATCTTCTACAATAACACTACTGCTCTCAAATTCTGAAGTTATTACGGCTTCATTCAAGTCAGGCACTATAATTTCATTCACTTCAGCAAGGTCAAACCACTCAAATTCAGCCTCTTTATCCAACAAAACAGGGAATTGCTGAACTGGGGATCTGAAACCATAATCTCGTGCTGCATCAACATAGTTCTCAGACTCTCTACGAATGGTAGCCCCTGAATCTAATTTAGTTGTGATTATGAACATAGCCCACACATATGACTTGTCCCTTAGCTGCTTGAAGGCAGCTTGAAGTTCTGAATCGTTGTGCAAAACTTCCTCAGAATTCTGCCACGAAAGCATGACTCGAAACTTCACTTTTTCAGCATATCGTATAGGTTTCTCATACATTATATCTTTGATGTCGTCCCACAGCTTTTTTAAAGTATATTGCTCAGGGATTATAGACCCAACTTTAATTACTTCACTATAAACCACAACCTCAATGTCCATATAAATAAGGCTGAAAAATGAACCAACGAGAAGTAGTTACTAAATGTTCGAAACAAGTTCAAAAAAAAAATTTGGCCACTTTAACAGTACACATACGAAGCAATAACCATTACATCATTGTTTCAGAGCATGAACCAGTGAGGTTATGGGTTTTGCTTTTATAAAAGGTGTGCTTATTTTTATACCTTTTTCATGGCTCGCATTTAGCCGGGTTGTTTGGGTCGACGAAACTCATCGGTCTTCTTCCACCGGCGTGATTCGTTCGTGTTGGCTCTTGGGTTTGTCGTCATTGTTTCTTGGCACTCTTTTCTCTACTAAAACATAATAGAGATGGAGAAAATGGATGGAATGTTGTTCTCGGTAGCTTTGGTTTGAGCTGAGCAGGGAGATGCCCATTTCTCTTTCTTTTTTGGTGGATTGATAGTATCTTTTGGTTAAATGCTTGCTTTGGTTTTAAACCCAATGGATTTGAACAAACTTCAACCCATTCTCAGAATCCAATGTGATAATTTAAAGTTTGTTAGAATTTTTTATTATTAATGAGTTCTATTACTATTTTATCCTCACCAACTCAAATTATACTAAACGGTATACTAACGTCTGGGGAGGTGGCTAATAATACGTGAATACAATCTCTCAAACTGATAATACGCTAAACCTCAGGGGAGGTTTCTGATAATAACCCTCAAGATTTGTCAACGTGTCATGTCCTCTTTGACCAAGACCCACTGCATTGACTTGCTTTTGACTCTGATATGGATATTGTTAATATTTTTGCCGGCTTATGGAGTCTACCTTAGTTTTGTGCTTTATTATATTCATACGTTGAAAATATTTATTAAAACAACATAAGGTTTGATAATTTTTCTGTTTGAAAGCATTGGAGATTTTGTTCCAACAATTATTTTATCAGAATTGTTTCATACCTTTTTTTAAAACTTATTAAAACTCATCGGCCCAAAGCTTTTATTTAAAAACAGTTATGGGTAATATGTTTTTTTTTTTTGTGTGTGTGTGTGTGTTTATGTTCAATATAGATATACTAGGAAATGAGAAGATCAAGAGGCAATAAAGAAGTAGATGGTAGAGTTTACGAACAATAAGGAAGGATAATTTATTGGCAAACACTTCTTTGATGGAGAGATAATTGGATTCTGGATACAATACATAAGTCGGTCGAGTATTTATTAAGAAATCTATCTACCCTTATGTATATTTAGAGATAATTCTGTTTCGAATCTATATTTTTGAGATAACAAATTTAAATGAGTCGTTAAGGAAGCTCGAATTCACCCTCAGATGTTGTGACTTGTGAGAGCACGAGTTATACTGTTGACCGTCAAGGCCCAATGGCTGGAATTTTAGGATCGAAACCGAGTGCCCAAAGCATATTGCATCGCCCCAAAATGTAAACAAAAGGGAGGTGTGTCTGGCCTGCTTGCTGATCCATGAGATATTATGACATTTTTGTTAACATATATTAGAAATCACTTTGTTGTAGCTATTAACAATAATAAAAAGTTCCATTAGAGTGCAATGATGATTAAGTTATATTGTTGCACGTATATCTCTATGAATATTAAAGTAGAGATTGCTAATTTTTCTCTATTGAAATTAATATATATAACTTACTTTCTATTATTTTTTTGGTATCAAAAAAACCTTTGGCACCAAAAAATTTTTTAAAAAAAGGAAGAGTAAATGAGTTATTTGCTCGATAATGTTTTTAGGAATATAAAATATATATTTATTATGAGAAAATATTCAAGCAAATAACAAAAAAATATAAAAAAAAAGTCTCCTATTATATTGTTCAATAAGTGATATCTATTGGTTTCAATAAGAAAAAAGCTCACAATCTCCCTATTACAAGTAGCAGATTTCTGAACTAATATTTACCAAAATGCTAGGCGGTATTATGTATTATTTATATCTAGAATCCTAGTAGATTTTAGATTATAACAATTTTTTTTTTCAAGACGCGTGATGAGATTAGTGTTGACAAGTCTACTATAGGAGAATATATTTTAAAGTGAGAAGATTGCAACAATTTTTTTTTTTTTTTTATCATCTTTCAATTTATTTTGTGTATGATTTAGTGCTGTTAAGTTCTTATCCTTTTATTAGGCACTTATCCTTTTATTAGGCATTGGTAATCAAATAATCAAGGATTTAGAAAAAGGATAGGAAATTTTGTTTGTGATTTAATAAAACATCTGAAGTTGGAATAAGTATCTATTTGAAGAAATTGAAATTGACAGTATACGTTGGAAGAGTTTTAGATACGGCATGTAGATGTGGTGGTACTTTCGAGTTTTAGATGTGGGTGTGGTGGTGATAACTAATAAATTTATCATTATTATAAATTAACACTTTCCCTTAGATTCCATCTTTAACAAGAACACATCTAGGGCGTTTTTAGGGCACGTTTTTAAGGCATCTTTATCAAGGGTATCTTCGAGCCCATTTGGTGAAATAGTTGAAACCCAAAATTTTACGATTTGTGATTAGCAGATTTTTTTTTCAGCTTATACACTGCTATATCTTTTATTCCACAACAGCTAGAGCTTAAAAGTTACAACACCTCACTCCCAAACACACTCTTCATCTGGTTGTCAGGTTCAAGTATGACCAAGTGGAAGGACAATTCACAACCGAAGTTAGGTCGCCATTGCTGATTTAGTCGCTAGAAGGCATAAAGACTGACTACCGTTATGACTAGTATTGAATAATTAGTTGGACTTTTGTTTACCTTGAACTAGAGAATTTACTATTTAAGAATAAGAATTATTCATAAAGAATTTTACTTGTCAAATGGAAATACAAAATGGTTGTTGATGGGAAAGCAATATAAAATAGATTAATTTTCATACGATGCCTTGCGTTGATTAGGCATACTCCGTTTCATTCATAATTAAGCCGGCTTATTGAATTCAAAACCTGTATGTTTCATCTTTATCCTTTCGCTTCTCCTCACTGTCTCTGGCTGAAAGCCGCACATTTGTGGGTAAGTATTCCCCCATTACAGCATTTCTTTATTTATTTGTCGCACGATTTTATAAACTCGGGTAAATTCTCTATTAGTCCCAATGGTTTGGACAAATTACCTGGTACAAATAAAATTGAAAGAGGACGGATATGTGGTATTTTTGAGTTTTAGATATCAGCTTTAAAATGTGGCCTCTTACATGGAAATTTCACTGTACATAGGTGATGGTTTATTGAATTCATAACATAGATCACACAAAGTTTCTATTAAGCAATAAAGGGAATACAGGAATAAAAGATATGGGCTGCAACAAATATGCTTCTCGATTTGGCTTTGATCCTTGCTCGTCCTCATAGTCTCTGAGCTGAAAGCCCACCATTGCAATGTAGCATTTGTTTATACATTTATGCATGATTTTATACCGTGGGTAAATTCTCTTTTGGCATTTAGAGTTAAAACTAATTACTCAGACAATCTCTATATTTTCGTAAATTATTCAAAACATCCATATTGTTACTTCTATAGTGGTTGGATCTTATTTTTAATAATGAACAATAATTTTTGTCTATATATGTTAAAATTTAAGCAAAACTAACTTGCAACAGGAGAAAAATGGAGAGTGGTAAAGTGGATTTTAATGAAAATGCGTGTATAACAAGAGTTTGCATTTTGGGTAGTATTTAAAATTATAGGGACTAGTAGAGTAATTAATTTAAATTCAAAGACTCAAGGAGCATTTAACCTTTATTTATGAAACATTCATAATGTATTTCTTTGAATTGTTTATTACGAAATGTACGGTTGGATTCCGAAAGTCTTCTCAAACTTGTGATTCAGTGTATGGTGTACAAGAGAAAGATGTTACACATATGTACAAGTTGAGCACTGAGTTCTTTAGCTCAATCAACATCAATCTCCACTGTTGTGCACTCTTTGTTGGTCATGGTTTTGTGTATCCGGCTCGGCTTATGCTACTCAATTAATCAGAATGTGCCTTCAATTTCTTCTTTCAATGTTAGTTGTTTCAATTTCAGAAACGTTCAATTTGTAGTCTTTTCTTTGGTTATGTTAATAATTCAGCAGGTTCTATGCTTCTTCTAGTGCCATGCTTTAGTTCAAATAAAGGCAATATGGTTCCTGTTTTATTGAAAGAAAAGTATAATATTAATATTTTTGTTGAAAAAAGGCTATTTGCATTATTTTGTGTTTTTTTCTCTTTCACATTTAATAGCATTAGTAATAAATTTCAGAATTTTTGTTTTTGTCATCATAAATAATCATGTATGTGACTGTGAGTCTGCATGTCCGAGATATATTATTCAATAATTTTCAATAAATTAAAGTGGAGGATTGAGAGGCAATGTGGGATGTAGGCCATTGCAGCCTGCAATGAACCCAAGCTAGAGTTTCTATTTTACAAACTTTTCTAACACCTCTTAAAAAGTCAATAATGTTATATTTATTAAATTTAGATACTTCGTTGAAGTATTAATTGATGTATTCAATTATTTAATATTATGTGTGTAAGTACAAGTGCGCGTGTACACACACGTGAGTTATTAAAAAGTGTACACGCGTGAGTTATTAAAAATTATAATAGTGAGAATATTTGTCTATTAAAACTTTGAAATAATAATGATAAAATAATTAATCGAGCACATAATTTGAAAGATTCATAAACTCTTTTGGTTTGAGTGATTCTCCTCATGAACAAATAGGCCATGAAACCCATATGGAACCCGCCTAGGCAATTTAACAGCTGCTACAATGTCTAGATTTGGTGATTTGGCATCCATTACAAGAAATTTTGATTCCCCATAATTCTCATCATGAATATAAGTCACTACAAATCCATCATCTTCATCAGCAGCATCCACATGATCCCCATTCCTTGGCACAAATAATGACTCCCCTCCAAAGCAACCGGGTCCGTAAAATCTTCTTGAGACTTCAATTTCCTTTTCTAGATCAATCTTCACAACTCCTTGCATTTTCGGAATTTCTTTACCCACTCCTACAAAAACATAGCGATTTTTCTTTCCAATATAGGAAGAATTTATGGATCCCAACTCCAAATTTCTTGCTGATAAAATATTTCTAGAAACATTTCCTGTTCTCAAGTTGATTCTCACCGTCTCCAACGAGGTATGGACCATGTCTACTTTGAGAAAAAGATTTTCTATGGATGTAGCATTTGTCGCAATAAGAACAACCTCATCCTCTCCATTTTCCCAAGCATTGAAGACATGCATTGCATTAAACCCCGGAACATTAAACCACTTCATCTCGGCATCACTTGTTGCATACTTCAATATGATCCCAATTCTTGGGACTTTTTCCGGATCAAAAACCGTCGGCATGCCTTTTCCCAACATCACATTTGCTGCTGAAACGGCTAATTGTGTCTCTGAGAAAATAGCGAACCTCTTGGTTATAGCAAAATCATGGATGAAAGTTGGTCGATTTATGGACAATATAGGCACATCCTTTTGCTTAACACCATTTGCATCAAAACGGAAGAATGTAAGATGAGGGGAAAAAAAGGGGCTAAATTTGAAAGCAAAAGTCTCCTTTGTGGTCATGTCTGTCTTTGGATGCGCAGTCATGCTTGCAAATAATTCTTCATCAAAATCCCATCTCCCTAAAGTTTCAATGTCGCCTTCTCGAGTACAGTTTATAATGTAGGGCAAATCGGACTCACCAAGAGCAAGAAGCTTAGACGAAAAGAAAGCAAGGCTTGTATTGGCCAAACCAAATCCTTTCTTGAGATTTACGTGACCCATCAACACTCTTGCTGTCGACGCAACACATTGAACCATATCCGCAAGCCCATAAAATCCTGAGAAGACGTTGGGGAAAATTTGGCCACCGGCATCTCTCTCGAGCTTGTACTTGTAAGTCTTGACATAGCGGCTAGTGTAAATTGCACGCCCTTTAGATAATTGCATTGAGTGAAGCATGCCATCACCTTCAAAGAAGTGGAGAGGGCCACGGGGCATGTGCTGTGGGTTTGGTCCGTTTCGGATGTACATGCCGGTTAGAGAGTCCGGAAGCTTGCCATCAACCACCGGGCACTCAGTCGGGCCAAGCTCGTCCACCGGAGCAAAGTTTCCGGTGAAGACATGCTTTGGATCAACAGAAGGATGAAGAGGACGATCAATAATGTTTGTAAACAATGATGGCGCGGATTTGGTGTTGTAGGATGAATTTGTTCCCATTAAAGATTGTATGGGTGCACATATTTTTGGCTTTTGAGAAGAACGGAATGGGATATTTTGTTCGTTGATGTGATTGTAATATGTGAACTTTGGTTTTGGTGGACAATTGCATGATATCTTTAAGGATAAGTAATTCATGAGATCCATTCTTTAGGTAGATATGTAGAGTGGTTGATGTTTTTTTTTTGGCTCAGTGAATGAGCCATTAACGAGAAACATATTATATAGACTTATACTGTGATTTGTACTGTTCATGTTATTTGTAAAGAAATGCGACACTTTACAGTCGAATTATTCACACGTCATTCTCAAACAAAAAAATAATAATAATTCACATGTCGCGCCTTCAATAACCCTCACATCAATTGGATAAAATCTAAATAGTAATATTACGATTTCTCAGTTGGGATTACTTTGTTGGTACACCAACCGCTATATCTCAACTAGAGTAGGCATCGGTTCGGTTGGATTCAATTTTATTTTGAGATAAGCCTTCGATTTTAGTTTAGTTTCAGTCTAAAGTTAAAAAAAAAAAAAAAAAGCTCGATTTTTAAAGGAAATAAAAATGTCTAAAGTTTAAAAAAAATGTTCGATTTTCAAGGAAAATAAAAATCGAGCTAGAACCGATAGTTTGGCTCCGTTCGGTTTTCCTTTTTTATGATAGTTTGCTAAATAGTTCAAATTAACAAATTAACAAATTAACAAATTCAGCTTTATCTACACACAGGACCTACTATAATCAATATATAATAAACAAAAATAAAATAATTTACAAATTTGTATTCGCAAAAAGAAAATAAAATTACAACAATTTTGGACTAAAATGAAGAATTTTCAAAATCATCATCATTGTTTTTAATATCAAAACTTTTCGCCCACAACATAAATAAAATGAAATAAGCTTCTACGCCATAATATAATTTAACAAAAAAATTTAGGAATTAAATGAAATTTTTTTCCTTATTGATTTTCAATAAAAGACCCTTTTGAAAAATTTACAAGAAAATATTGGGCTATAACAAAATTTCTATATGCAAACATTTTCTAAACATTAGAGCATCTAAAATTTTATATAGGACAGAAATCCAAACAATATTAGCAGTTCGGTTTAGGTTTTGTAACTTTTGGTCCGAAAATTAAACCGAACCATTTGGTTTGGTTCAACATTTATACATTTGGTTTTTTTTTTTTTTTGAAAGGAATTATACATTTGGTTTTTAGCTTAAAAGAACCGAAACTAAAAATTTGAACCGAACTGAAAAACCGACCTCCTAATCACAATCATTTAATGTTATCTGTATGACGTTAATTACTTTTATTATTAATCATTTTTTCAAGTTCAGTCAATGAGTGATTGTGACATATAAGTTGTCATGTCATTAAAAAATAAATTAAATATTTAAAATAAACATAATATTGGTAATTACTTTTTTTTTACTTGCAATGTTTCTCATTCGTTTGATTTCAGACTTTAATTACAACTAATGCAACTTAGCTACATGATATTCACATTACTAATTCACTGGTCGAATCATATTATACCGTGTTAATTCGTATAAATAAATTTGGAATATTATTAAATTAAAATTTATATAAATAACGGTAACTAATAACTACATATGAATAGAAAGAACTCTTACCATTGTTATTTTATTTATAATCTAACACCAATTTAATTTTTTCCTTGGGTTCCTCTATGATGCTGTAAAGTTTTTTACAGCATCAATAATGTATAAAATGTGAACCATTAGATCTAATCAATGGTATATAATATTTGTACTAAAAAAATAATTTAAAAATAATGGTAACGGTTCAAGATTTCAAGTGGGTGGATAATTTTTGTAAAATAATTGTGACCACCCTTAGAGTTTGAAATGATTTCACTTAAATAATATATTTATTTAAAATTACTTTTCAGCCTTCCTTTAAATTTGTAATATGATAATCTCTTTTAAATAAATCTTCCAAAATCAGTTACCATTAAGTTTAAAATATAATATCAAGTAGATTATTTAACACAAAGTCTTGTAATAATTTGTATTGTATGAATTTAATTACAAATCATTAATACCTAAATAATAATGATAATAGAAAGTATTGCAATAAACTATTTTATATGTGTTTTATTAATAATACTATATGAGTCTCAACAAATGAGAAATATTTTATTCACCAATTATTATTGAAAAATAGATATGTCTATATAACTATAGAGTGAGAAATATTTTGATTTAAATTTTTATCAAAAAATTAAACTATTTATTTCATACAATTCAATGGTGGAGGATATAACATTATGAAATTTCTTTGAATATCAAATATGAGATATTAGTGACTCAAATATTGTGCCAAAATTTTAAGTTAAAGTATCCCAAACCATATCTTTATAATGGAAATATAAAAACATACAATGATTTTTTTTCCTCATTTTGTCCATTAAATATTATTTGATGTAATATTTTATTTATTGTCACTATTCATTATCATAATAAAAGTAATGACTTTTCGTAGCATAAAAATTTTATAATTACTATCAAAGAATAACAATAAAATTATCTTTCATGATTCATAAACTAAATTTAATTAGGAATATGTGTTAGATTTAACTTTTATGAAATTAACAAAGTGACATTTGAAAATAAAATGAAAACAAACTTGTGAAAGTTAAATTTTATAACGCTGAGATAATTTCCTACCATGTCAATAAAAATATAAAAATATAAAAAAAATTCTTTCACTTTTTTTCCCACTTAAATATTATTGGAGGCAATATTTTATTTATTGTCACTATTAATTATCATACCAAAAGTAGTGATTCTTAATAACATAAAATTCTATAATTACAATCAAAGGATATCAATAGAATAATCTTTCACGATTCATAAACTAAAGCTCATTAAGATTATATATTATATTTAACTTTTGTGAAATTAACAAACTGATATTTGAAATCAAAATGAAAATATATAAGCTTATAAAATTTAAAATTCCTATCATGTAAGGATATTAATTGTAAAATAAATATAAAGTTAAGAGAATAAGTATGTTAAATGGGTGTTAAAAATAATACATACTTCATGATCAATTATACAATGGCCCTTAATATTATATAAAATAATGAGTATTTTAATATACGATATAAAATTTTATTAAAACATGTGTGATCAAGTAATTTTTATGTTACAAGCAATTTCAACAATGAGTTTATTGATGTAATACATTTACTTAAGATATATCTTAGTTATTTATTACTATTATATCATATATAAATTTTACAATTGCAACTTATTTATTTTATTTGTGTTAAATAACCTACCATTATATTTTATACTTAATGGTAATATATTTTGGAAGATTTATTTAAAAAAGATTATCACATTTCAAATTTAAAGGAGGATTGAAAATAATTTTAAATAAAATATGTTATTTAAGTGAAATTGTTTCAAACTCTAAGGACGATCATAGTTATTTTACAAAATTCTCCACCCCTTACAGGTTTGTTAACCGTTTACCATTTTTTTATTTTTTATTTTTTTATTTTTTACTACAAATATTGTGTACCATTAATTAAATCCAATGGTACACAATTAAAAACATTATTGATGCTGTAAAAAAATTACAGCATAATAGAGGAACCCTTTTTCCTAACATGTGAACTGTGGGATTAACTAATGAATCACATCCTCTCCTGATTTGAGGTGAAGAGAGGCATTGTGGATAGAGATGGCAAAAATACCCGTCGGGATTACCTGTTTGATTACTGATAAACCCAAATTTTATTAAAAAAATTATAAAATATATATTATTTTAAATATTTTATATTTATTTGACTCATTTATTATACATATATAAAGTTTTAAACACTTAAAGTTTATATTTTCATGTCAAATTTTATTGAAATAAATTTAAAACTTATAAAATTACCAAAAAATAAAAAATATATACACAAAATATTGAAAAACATAAAATTGATAAAAACCGGCCCCACCCAGACCGGTTGCATCCGGTCATGGCAATACCCGGACCCGGCCCGGAGTTTTGCCATCTCTAATTGTGGAACTGAACTAAAAAGTTAATAAGATAGAAAACTATTTAAAAAAAAAAAAGATAAGAAAAAGAGAAGTCGAATTCTGACACATTGCACCCCACCAGCACAACCATCAGGACCGTCACCCCTCTCCTCTATTACATCTCTCCTGTTAATTCATGTCTTAGTTATTATTTGTTTTCAGTGTTATTTTCAAGTATGAAAAGAAAGAAATAAATAGTTAGATTTTTTTTTATTTGTTGGTGTATTTAAAAAAAAACTACTTATTTCATAAGATTTCATTTTGATAATAACTTTTAAAATTGGTAGGATTGCTTTTTAAAAATATTTCACTAAATGAACGACCACACATTTTTAAAATTTAAGTCATAACATTATTAAAAGAAAAAATATATCTAGAAAATTTATTAAATTTTTTTCTAAAAAATAAAATATAATTTAAACTTATGTCTATTTTATTAATTATATTATAAAATGAAATAATAATTTAATAATAAACTTTACGAAATACATTTACTCTATGTTTTAAACTCACAACAATAACAATAACATATTTTACCAAACAAATTATGTCCATTTAATTTGGTAATCACCACATGCCAATAATCTCAAAAGGATTAGGTATAATTAGTCACAAGAGAATCGGAAATCTTTAACCATTTTTATTTTTATTTTGAATTACTTCAATATTTGTATGCTGTGTTTGGAATGAAAGTTTAATGGACTAAGGGGCTGTGCTAATGCATTAGCATTTTTTTAAATAATAATAAATAAATATAATTTTTAATTTTTTATAATATTACATAATATTAATTTTTATTTTATTTTTACATTATAATTATTGATATAAATTAATAAATTTATTATTTTTATTTTTATTATATTAAAAATATAACTAATAATGTATTATTTAATTATATTATAGTAATTAATATATATAAATTAATTATTATTTAATAATGTAATATAACCAATAATAAATATTATTTTCTAAATATATTATTAAAATTAATTATAAAAAATTAATATAATACAATATAACATTAAACGTTATATAATATTATTATAATATAATATGATATAATAATCTATCAAACGCAACTTAAAAAAAAAAATTGTGGGGTTTATGATTTTGAATGATATCCTTCTAATTATGGAATCAAATGATTGGCTGCCCAATCATTCTGGAACTGCGTCATTTATTGAATTTGGAGTCTAGTACTAATGTGTTGATGCGAATATGCGATATTGCAATTCATTGAATACTTCCCATATCTGGCATATTTGGCTGACATATAATAATATAATAGTGGGGACTCTCTATTATTGGCAAGATAAAAAAATACCAAGATATTTCAATAAAGCAAAAACATTTTGTAGTCATATAAAAAATGGGTCCAGCTATGTTCACAGTGGTTCCATACAATTTCTTTTGTCTTTTATGATAAATTTTTATATAAACCCTCCACTCACTTTTATTTAACATTTGTTTCAAAAGTATTAAGTTTATTTCTGCCTGCATCCATAGGTATATTTCAGTTAGCACTTTATACTATATCATATTTATATATCTCTTTATTATTTTCAAATTGAATCATTGGCATGTTTAATTTAAACTCTTACGCTCTTTTTTAATTAATTTTTTTCAAATATCAATTTTTTTTATACATTCACTATCAAATTTCATTTAACACTTTTACACTCTTTTTATTTTAATTTTTTTATAAATATTGTGGTATTTTTTCTTACATTCACAACAAATTATGTAACCCCAATAACTCCATTACAAAAGATATTGTAATTTTTCATATTTTTATTTTTATTATGTTATTTAATCCTTTAATTTACTTTGTAAATAATAATTCATCATCTCCAAATGGGTGCTGAAATAATTTTATGTGGTATGGACTTACATTATATTATTAAAAAAATTTATTACTATATATGAAGGATAAATTTTTTTACTAAATTATAGTTTGATACAGTCTAATATGAAAATAATACAATACAACCTAATACAACAAATAATGATGAACCAAATGCACCTATAAAATAATAATACTTGAAATAAATAACATGATTAAAATAAGAGTAAGAAAAATTATAATACTTTTTGTAATAGAGTTGTTGGGATTACATAATTTGTTATACATGCAAGTGAAAAGTACTATATATAATATTTATTAAAAAATTATAATAAAAAGAATATAAAGTATTAAACAAAATTTGATAGTAGATATAAAAAAATCCTAATATTAAAAAAAAAGAGTTTAAGGTTCTAAATTAAACATGACAATTATTCAATCTCAAAATATAAAAGAGGGAGTATTGTGATACCGGTGCAACATAGTATAAAAATAATACTAAATAGTGTAAAGTGCTCATTAAAATGTACCCATGGATGCAGGTGGAAATTAGCTTAATATTTATGAAGCAAAATTTAAATAAAAATGACTGGAAGGGGTTTTCTGAAAATTTACAGTGCTGCCCCATAAAAGACAATAACTTTGTAACATGGGTAAACCCAAAATAATGATACCATCACAAATTTTATATAAATTATCGTGATATGTGGACATTTCCTCAATTATTGGCAAAGTAAAAATATCAAGATATGGGTGTGGATATTTCCACCCATTATTTTTATAAACCCACCCCACCTTCATAAAATAATTATAATAAGTTTACATTTTTTTTTATAAAATTACAAATAAATAATAAGTTAAATAAATAAATAATTAATTAATTCTTATAATATTTTTTTCTTACTTTATCTTTTAACAATCATTAACAATTTAAGACTGCTTGAAGATAAGTTTAATTTAATTAATTTTCACTTAGAATATAAAATAACCAAGTTACCCTAAGAAATATATATTATTGTAACTAATTGTTTAGGCATTTAGTTTTATGTTTTATAATCTAATATGTTTTATATAAAATTTAATAATTTTCAATACTCCAGAAGTCTTAATTACATCTCGTTAGTTTAGTGGAATATTAATAATCATACCAAAAAAGTACTACTTATACATCATTAAAATATAAAAAAAAATTGCATAAAAATTTATTAAAGTCAAAGTATTTCTTATAGTATTTTTTTTCTTACTTTGGCTTTTAACAATTTAAGGTTGCTTTAAGCTAAGTTTAGTTTAACTAATTTACCCTTATAATATGAAATAACCAAATTACCCTAAGAAATATATATTATTGTAACTAATTGTTTAGACATTTAGTTTTATGTTTTATAATCTAATATGTTTTATACAAAATTTAATAATTTTCAATACTCCAGATGTCCTAATTACATCTCATTAGTTTAGTGGAATATTAATAATCATACTAAAAAAGTACTACTTATACATCATTAAAATATAAAAAAATTTCTATAAAAATTTATTAAAGTTAAAGTAAATTTTTAGATATATTTGGTACTTTTACCTTATAAGGTTAGAATAATTATATTAATTTATGTTAAAACAACCTTATTGATCAAATATAATAAAAAAATTAGTCTCGTAAAAAAATAATTAATGAATATGGATTTAATTGTTTAAAATTTTAAATTTCTTCTTAATTTGAATTTTTAAAAAATAATGTGCACTTATTGTAATAATTTTTAAAATTAGGGTGGGTTAATAAAATTTATAGGGTGAAAATATCTCCACCCTCAAAATATTTCAATAGTTTAAAACATTTTCCAGTCGTATGGGTACGGATAATGATAAAATCACATATTTTTATATAAATTATTGTGATATAGGACCTCTCTAACCGTAACTTACCGCCCGTGATATGACTACCTAACCAATAAACACATGCCAGGTGAGCATGACAGCAATTAAATGGAATTAATTTAACCGGTTAACAGCCAGTCACTAAAAAAGTTAACGCAAGAGACTCCCATTTATAACCAGTTATGAGAAACGTAACGACGCCGTTTAAACCATCAAATTGAGAACACAAAAAGAGTTTCTTCTTGAGCCAACCTCCATCACCGAATTCCTGCAAACGCACATTTCAAACCCATTTCGGCAACTTATGAGTATGAAGAACAGAACGCCAGAAGCATGAGTTAGCCGTTGAACCGCACTTTAAACTCAATTCATCACAAAACTTAACGAAAATTAATGTCACAATTAGCAACGCTAATAATGGCGGATTTTAGAAACTTCTCAGACACAGACGAGGAGTCAGCAGTGGAAGATATAATCACTCAAGCGAAATAGCCTTTAATTCTCGAGCTAAACCCAAAACCCACATCAATGATAATCATCATCATCACATTGAACAACACACACAATCTCTTCATCATCATCATCATTCAAATCCAACTTCAAAGTCGGAGTTTTTATTCGATTCCAAACAAAACCCAGATGGGAAATCTGGCTTGGAGATTGCAAAATTAGTTTCTAGTTGTGATTTTTCACATAAATGTCTGCATTTTAGGTTAATTTTATGATTGTTTGTTGGTTCTCATGGTTTTTGTTTTTGAAACTGATAGCTTAGCTAACCCGGCTTTCATCTTACAGACGTCGGCGTTTTCTTTTCAGTGTCTTGTCTCAATTGCTTACTTTTAACCATTTTCTCTTTTGAGGCTTTTGGTTTTCTTTTTATTTTTCTTTTAATGGTTAAAAGAAAATTTTGATATTTAGATTAAAAAATTTTGACTAACAAAATAAACCATATATGTTTTAGAAAAAAAAAACAAAAAAAAAAGAAAAAATAATTAATTAACATTGTAACACCTTACGGTATTATATATATTTTATCAACATTTTATCAGCATTTAGTCTCTTTTAACATGTTTCGTATTGAAATTAACAGAGTATAAATAATGCAACTGCTGATGGCGAGGGTTTTTTTTTAGAGCACTTATGGCTAGGAGTTGAATTTACTAAATTTTCTCTTTTGAGGCTTTGGGTTTTCTTTCTATTTTTCTTTTAATGGTTAAAATTTATTTTTGGAATATCTCCAGATATGGAGAACTAACAATGTGATCCATGTGAGCATGGGATATAAAGAGGAAATTTAGAGAGATAGCTCGAGAAGGGCGTCGTCCAATATCGAATGCTAAATTGAGAGAGGGGGAAATAATGCAAGTCTCGTGGCCTGCTATCGACAATCCTTCTACTTTGCACCCTTGTACTTGCATCCCCCTCCCACTCTTCTCCTCTTCTTTGATTTTCGTGGCCATTTTGTAATTCAATGGCAGTGGAACAATCAATCATCAATGGGTATATGCCAATCTCGATTCAAAATCGGAATAAAAGCTTTGGGCTGATATATTTCATTTCTAGTCAAGTTTGATTTTATTTATCTAGATCATTCCCTCTTCATTTTGAACATTTTTTGCTTGACAGCCATCTTCAAACAGTTTCATCCAGTAGCCCATCACTTCAATTATCCAATTCAACCGGTTTGCCATTTGTTACTATTTTTGCTAAATTTAACAATATCCGTTGGATTTAAACTGAAGATATTTAACGATTTAAGATTAGTTGGTTAATAAATTACGTTAAACGTAACTTAGAGATTGCCTGTGATATAATACAATCAATTAATTAAATAAAAATATTAAATAATCTATTTGATTTTATGATATATGGAGTCCAATGCTAATGTATTGATTGATGAGAGGTGCTTGTTAAGTTACATAATTACGTAACTTATATCAACCCAACATTTAACGACTACATTGATGAAATTGATTGAATCCCATCTATGTCAAAGAGTATTGAGTCTATTGACTAACGAGAAATTGTCGGTACTCCGTCAACCGGTAAGCAAAGAAAAATATAAAATGTTTTAATAATGCAAAAACAAAAGCTGGCACCGGCTGATTAGACAACCCATGTGATTTATTCACATTGGAGCCCACTGTATAGCACCTGGCAGCCGACAGGCTCGGACTGCCTTTTAAAATATTTTTAAAGATTAAAAAACAAATCCTTGAGTTTTTCAAGTTTAGGATTTTATCAAAGTTCTCCGAATACATTTTAAAATTGAGTTCTGCTATTTGAAGGAAATGAAGACAAAAGGACGACAGAAAAAAATTGCCATGTGGGATTAATGGAAACGAAAACTGGGCACGTGAATGGAGCAGGTTTTGTGGCTTTTGTCCCTTACTTTTTTAATTTAAAGAATAAAATAACCAAAAGAATAAAGAAAAAGTAACGAAAATAAATGAGCACGTGAATGGAGTTATGTAGTCTCTCCATTTCTCTCATTTCAGTTAGTGAATTTCTCTCATTTGAGTACGAGAGTTCTTTTGTTTGGGAAGGAAAATTCAAACGATTTTCAGCCTCATCTCACAAATTTTTTGTCTCAGATCTCGCTTATCACATGAATAAATTAGATTTAGATCTACAAATAGAGGTGAGAGATGTTTAAATGGTTAGAATATTTAATTTAAATTGCAAAAAATCGTAGATTTTTATTTTTTATATATTTAAATTGTTATGCATTGTTATGATTTTTTTAATTTAAATGGCTGAAAATAATGGAATAGATTATAATAATTTTTTAATGTGTTTTATATATGTTAGGATTTTTTAAATTTAAATGGTTGGAAAAAATGAAATAAATTATAACAATATTTGAATGTGTTTTATATATGTTAGGATTTTTCTTAATTTAAATGACTGGAAATAATACAATAAATTATAACTATTTCTAAATGTGTTTTATATATGTTAGGATTTTTTTTTAATTTAAATTGCTGAAAATAATGAAATAAATTATAACAATTTCCGAATGTGTTTTATATATTTAAGTTGTTAGGATTTTATAATTTAAATTGTTGGAGATAATGGAATAGATTATAACAATTTCCGGATATGTTTTATATATTTAAGTTGTTAGGATTTTATAATTTAAATTGTTGGAGATAATGGAATAAATTATAACAATTTCCGGATGTGTTTTATATATTTAAGTTGTTAGGATTTTATAATTTAAATTGTTGGAGATAATGGAATAAATTATAAAAATTTGTGGATGTGTTTTATTTATTTAAATTGTTAGGAATTTTCGTTACTAGACAAATTGTTATATAAGTTTGTTAATACAAATGTTAATTATTTTGTAGAAATAGAGTATTTGGAAAATGAGCATGCATTTGAAGAGTTGCAAGAAACAAGAGCTAACGATGTAAATGAAATTGTGGAACCGAACAAATGTGGTAAACGTTATTTGATAATCAAAAAACGTTGCATTTTACAAAGATTATGAAACAAGAGGGTTTCTGTGAAGGTTAAGAATGGAATTGTAAAATATGCGACATTTGCATGTGGGCGTAGATTATAATAGTTTTTAAATGTGTTTTATGAACCATTTAAATTGTTATGAATTGTTATGATTTTTTTAATTTAAATGGTTGTTAAATAATGGAATAGATTATAATAATTTTTAAATGTGTTTTATGAACTTTAAATTTTTAAAATTATGTTAGATTTGACTTTAAATCTTTGAAATTGTAGTGATGGAATAATGTTTTGTGTTAAATTGAATTTTTTATTTTTGAAATTATGTTAGATTTGTTTAATTTTGTCCGCTTGCAATTTATTTGTTCACGCTATCATGAAGTGATATTATATAGGCATCGATGGTTTTTTAATTATTACAAAATATTATTTTTTAATTATTTAATAAAAATTGATACAAAATATTAATTTTGTATGACTGAGAGATACAGAGGGTTAATTATGTTAGATTTGACTTTAAATCTTTGAAATTGTAGTGATGGAATAATGTTTTGTGTTAAATTGAATTTTTAATTTTTGAAATTATGTTAGATTTTTTTAATTTTGTCCGCTTACAATTTATTTGTTCACGCTATCATGAAGTGATATTATATAGGCATCCATGGTTTTTTAATTATTACAAAATATTATTTTTTAATTATTTAACAAAAATTGATACAAAATATTAATTTTGTATGACTGAGAGATTTTAAGCGAGTGGAGAAAGAAAAAAAAATAAGTGGAATGAACAAAGTAATTAACGAATGAATAGAGTGGACAAAGTGGAGAATGGTATTTAGTTTGGATCGATTTTAAATAATAAAGATATTTAAAATTTTTTTATTTTTTATTATAATATTTGTTGTCGGTCCCACAAAAAAATTGGATGAGAGCAGGCGTTAAAGAGCATTTTTTTTCATTTTTATTCTTTATTTTAATAATTGTTATCGGTCCCACAAAAAAAGAAAATTGAATGAGGAAAGGCGTGAAACGGCAGCCAATTTCTGCCGTTTCTGTCGTCCCATCGTCGTGCTTTCGTCTATTTACCATTTCTCTTTAAAATTTATGAAAATGTTCCATTGACGTCAATTTCAACTGTTATTTCATAATTATCTATTGCTAACTCCAATTTCTAATTTTGCTCTTTGAATCTTTTATTTGGTCTTAAAATTCTTAATTTTATCACATCATGTATGTGAGTATTTTTTATATTTTACTAGTATTAAAGGATTTTAAGATAAATTAGTTGCGATAAATCACATTGCGTGATAAGTTAAGACTCATATTATTTTATAATGTAAGTTTAGTTGTTTAATTTTTCTTGGATGTGCTTTTCACGAGTGTTATTATTGATTTTCACTTCATATGTGTTGTACCAATTTTTCTTTCTATAATAAAATTTCCATTACAATTGTTAGCAACTCTGCATAGCAGTAGGGAAAGAAATGCAATAAAAATGCAAATAAAGAGTAAAATAAAATATTTTTTTTGAACAACTGTTGCTCGAAAAAGTAAATTGGCCAATTGGGTACTTCACATGTGAAGTAAAAGCCTTCAGACATGATTCTAAGTCAAACAGCAACAAGAATATAGGGACGCAGACGCATCTAGTATAGGACAAGCTGCGCTTGAATTTTTTTTTTTTTTTTTTCTAATAATCATAAACAAAAGTATTCTATTTATAATTTAAGGACGTGCCCCAATCGAATTATAAAATTGTGGAGGTGTCCCAATTAATTTTAAAAAATTCATTCTGGCCCTATATTAAATGTTTAATTCTAAATAATTTGATCAACTATTAACATATTAAGAAAATTAAATATAAAAAAGACAATAGATTATTAAGATAAATTAAAAAAATTAAAAACAAAAGAAATTCACTTTAATTTATTTTTATTTTTATGGTTTCTTTCCAATACTTTAAATAAAAAACACACTTTCTTTATTTGTTTATCATGATGTCAATGCATGGATTTCATTCGAGTGCTCAAAACTAGAAGTAATTTCTATTAATTATTTAGTCTTTAAACATTGATCAATAAATTGTAAGTGTAGTTAGTTCTAATTTTTAATTTTTGGAATGATCTTTTATCTAGTTTTAAAATTCCTACTTTTAGCATGTATTCATATATTTTGCTCTTTGTGTTGCACTATATGAATATTTTTGTTACTATTAAAAGATTTTAAGAACAAATTAAGTGATAACTTAGTTTTCTATATTAGAAAATATAGTTTCAATTATATTAATAATAAAACTATCATACATTCTTTTCAACACATAAAATCTCGTCAAGTTTTTGACAAAACCAATTTAAACAAGTAAATTTATTATCAACGAATATATAATTGTGATGTTATATATTGTTATCTAAATTTTTATCAATGTATTATATTTTAAATAGGATGTCAATCATATGCACGTAGTCGCATTCCATAAGAAGCACGATAGTGCATGTGACAAGCTCCCATTTGGAGGTTGTGGGGTCCACAACACAGTTCCCCAAATGAGAGCTTACCACACTTACAACGACGCACCTAAATCATTAAATGTACCCTAACTCGATCAAAATCCTAACTACGTCCCTCATTACGTTATTTATGTATGTGTTGACATGAATCTCAAGAAGATAATCTGACATCATATTGTAATTAATCATGAATATTATACTTAATCTCTAAAATGTTGCTATGTTATTTTGGCATGTGGTATAGGAGACTATATATATTAGTTTTTATGGGGATGAGGTGGGTACATGGTAAAAGATAATGAAAATATGGCCTAATAATGATTTGATACATCGATCATACTTCACTAAGTTAAAAAATAATAATAATAGTGTAATGTGGAAGATATATCATAATTAATTTTTTAAAAAAAGTCCTAAATGAGATACTATGACTTTAATTAATTTACTAATTATCCGATTGAATTGAACTACATCACACATTCAGACATGTAGTAAATGACAAGAAATGAAATGTACGCAACTATTTTTTGCATTGGAGTTCTTTCTTTTTTTCTTTTATGATTTCACAATTATTTAGTAGTTAGCAGATCGTTCAAATTGGGATGTTCTTACTAGAAAATAATTATAATTTATCTACACTTTCATCAAACCCTTCTTTTTTTTTTTCACATTTTTCTCCACACCACTATAAAAAAACTAAAAATTTATCTCGTTTATATATATATAGTCATTTTCTAATGCAGACACCCTTATTTTTTTATTTTATGTGGACATAGTCTTAAATCATGGGTCTAAGAGAGTTGGTTTTTAATTTGAGCGAATATAGCAATATACAACCAAAGGGTCTTTGGTCCAATGGGAGAAGCCTTGCACTTACAATGATGAGTGTAAGGTTCGAGTCTTCATAAGAGTTTCATGGAGATTAGTTTCAGTACTCCCTTAATTATCAACAAGTGGAGACAACATTTCCCTTACAAACGCTGGAGTGACACTAAATATTGTAGAGAGAAAAAGTCATGCACAATGTTATTCTAATCAGATAAAGATGATTATAAATATTAATTGTAATGTCTGATGTAATATCATTAACAATCTCTATATAACAGAAATTCCAACAAAAAAAAAAAAAAATTGATGTACAAGCTTAATGAAACTGTGAAACCTCTAAGAATCTTCACGAGCTGCAGGAGGTGTTGAAGCACTCAAGTCACATATGTTGAAAACAAGTGAAGCAGATGATTATTCATCACTATTCACTACTGCTCCAGACTCTAGTGGATATTGACAGATCATAGATCCTTCGTACTGATCTTTCTACGTTTTTGGTTATTTTGATTTTGGGACCAAAGGATTGAACCATTGCTTTCTATATATTGAAATAATTCATTGAACTTTCAATTACTCGCACCACATACACATGCTCAATTGATATGGACCACAACGACGAAAGTTCATAATTCATCTAGCAAAATAATTTCTGGGCCTCGTAGTTAGTTAGTAATATAACTCAGCCCTGGAGTTATGATTGCGGGGGCAATGAATGCAAGGTCATTTTCTATTTATTGTAATCACTTTATTACAAATGATTTTCATTTGTTATATTGGTCACTCATTTCATGGCTCAAAGAAAGTTTGTTAATGGAATTCGAAATTAACAGATGAAATGATTCATCACATGTGAAATAGCGACATTCTAAGAAATAACAAATGCATATATTTGCTTTTATCTGATTGGTTTAAAATACATTTGACGGTAATTAATTCAATAAGAGAGTCTCACAATCTAGAGAAAGAAACTTAAAAGTGTTCATTTTATTTGAAGGACAAGTATAAAGTGATTTCAGGAAGCTATAAATTACAAGATATTAATTAGGGAGCTAATTATTCATAACAGAGAGCTACAAATTGTTGGCTCCAATATTTAGTTAGCCATTGGAGAGATCCTCTTCAATCATGAGGATCGTCTCGTTTTGGTGTTTTGCATGGTTCAATAATATTGGTTTTTTGTCAAGAACTAATCAAGTTTGACTCAACAAGATGTTTAATTTATAGACTTAATTAATTAATTCTTGGTTGTAACCTTAGCCTTAGGACTTAATGGGATGAATAAGTTGTTGAACATGTGCGCATGTAACAATTGTAAATGTGTACTAAATGCAGTTTTGACTTTTTAAGATAAATTTGTTTGAGTAAGTGGGAAGTAAGTTTATAGAATAATTTATATTATTTAATGCCATCCATTGTGATTTTGGGCATTGCTTGGTCTATAAATAGAGGCTTCATTTACCTCTTCAATCATCATATTTTCTTTAATTGTCAATCTAATTGAGAAGAAGAGTGCCAAGAGGTGTAAGTTGAGAGTGTTGAGACTTTAAGCTCTTGTTTCTAGTGTTTAAGAGTTTGGAGTGTTGAGATTTTGGATTATGAAAAACACTACAATACTTGTAACTTTTTTTATTAGTAAAATATTTCTTTCTGTCTTCGTCCGTGAATGTAAATTAAAAGTCGAAACACATAAATTCTAATGTCCATGTGTAATCATTATTTTTCAATTTTTAACATTGCATCACCAATTTTTCCCAACATAAATATTTGCAATACAAGATTTTTACTATTGTCTTGAACCATTAGAAATATATAAGGTGAATGTTACATTAATTAATTATGTTGTTGCATGTACGCTCTTGCTTCGACAGGTATCGTACGTACCGACGATGTTGCCAAATCATTAGCAAGTCGAAAATTCACTGATGGCCAACGAATTAGCGGTACTCTTCTAAGAATTGCAAGGCCTCCTTTGTTGCTGGATTGGCAATTAAAGTATATGTATGCAGTAGAATTACAGGCCCCGAAACTGAAATCCAAGCATTGTCCATGTACTCTTCAAGGATCGGCATGTATCCGCTGCGGTACCATTTTGCCTCCAACAAAAAAGATTTGCACATATCTGCTCACTGCGGTGTGTATCTGTATATACACACACACATTAAAAACTACAAGGTAAGGAATTGTGCACTTTATTAAAGTGTGGGATGAATGTTTATAATATTGTAAAGGATGGTGTTATTAACACTCTAAACAATACTTTAAACACTCAAATTTTAATACAAAAATTTATTACTAAAATATCCTTAAAGTTAAATTAGTTTATAATTAAGGATACATTTTAATATAATTAAATAAAATAATATGACTTTTGACACCCTTCTAACACACCCGCTAAATTTTTTTTAAAAACTCTAATATTCTCTTTCAGTAATATTAAACCTAAATTGACACAAAAGATATATGTGATAGATTTTCCGATAAAAGTCCTAATGAAAGTAATAGGTGGATGTCCTTGAAAGAAGACTTAAATTGCCGGATATCATTCTAAATTTGTCTTTCGAGAAACTTTTTTCAAAAGGAATAAGTATTTTATTTTCTCAATTCTTCTTCAGTCTTATAATTTTTAAGAATTGGCACATTAGACCATATGGATAAATTTATAAATGAAACTGGAATTGAGGATTTCTTTAAATTAAATTATAGTAGATTGAAAATGACAATTTTATGAAAATAAGATTTTCTATTAATAGAGTAGGTAATAACCCCAAAAGCAAAAGTTGATTTTATGAAAGCTCTCCATACGTTTTAAAGTTATGAAATTGCTCTATTGATTTTAAAGAAATTCATGTTTCCCTTATTTTAAATAACTAATTTTAAATATTGACTGAGTGTGTGCATGCATGGTTCTTCTTCCTAACACAAATCAAAACCAGTAAACCACTTTAGTTTCCTTTGTTGTTTAGCCTTTTCCCAAATGATATGGTCTTGTTTGGTATTTAAATTGGACAATTGTAATGTAAAAGATACAATATTAAAATATTTAGTAAACACTTGTTACTAAATTTAAAAGTTAAATTGATTTCATTTAACAATTGTATTATAAGAAAACATATATTATCTTTATTAATTTTATCAAATTATTATTTAAAATCATATTTATTGCACACTATCAATTTTATTTCGTTAGTAATTTATGCACTAGTTTTGCATTGTTTACTTCCTTTAATATCGATATTTTGCACTTAATAATAGTGATTTATTGTATTTTATTTTCTGTAGGCAATTTATTGAGTGGTGCTAAAATTGAGCTACAAGATGATTATTTGGATGATTGTTTCCTAGAAATTATGAGCAAGAACTTTATTGATAAAGTGCCATCTACTTACCTTTTAGTTTAACGCAAGTTTTATTTTTTGGTTATTTTGTAATTCGAATTTAATATTTAGATAATATTTTAGATATTAGTATTTTATTTTTAAAAGAACTCTAAAGAGAAGAGGGAGAATTGAAGGGGAGGCTATTGTCAAAAACCCTAGATCTAATTTTTCTTCTGCTCTACGAAGAATCAAACCTATTATTCTAAAGGTTAATGAAGCTTTGATTCATCATTAATGTGATCTTCTCATGTTTAATTGTTTTATTGCTTTTTGGGTATTTGTTTATTCTAAATTATTGTCATGATTATGTTTGTTAATTAGATAATTGGCTATTTAATTATCAACTAATCTATCACAATTAAAGGATTCATCAGAAGATTTTAATGTTTTAGACAAATAGCATATAAGGCGTCATAAGCATGGTATGAAACAATCTAATTTAAAACGAAATCGATGTACGTTGTTGACAGATTGGGTCTCCTGGTTTTGGTATTAATCGATTAAATCATAATGATCGTATCTAGTTATCTATCGATTAGGGAATAACCAATTGTATTCTACATCGCTAAGGAGATTGAGAGACTGCATAGAATCCTGATCATTCAAGTAGTAATGATTTATATTTCAATCAATGAATGATCAAAGAATCTTCATCCGTAGAATTGAATTAATTTTCATTTGCATTTTATTATTTGAATTTGATTTTATTATTGTCAACAATCCCCATTTTGCAATTTACATTTTAAAATGATTTAAATAATACGATTTGTGCACATCCCTACCAATCACTATATACAATTTATTTAGTAGTGGTATTTTTCGTCGCTATTTTGAGTCATGTTTCACAACCATCACCTTTCAATTACTAATAACTCTAATTTTAATTCTTGTTCTAATCAATTTCCTAGGAAATTGGAGTTTCTCCCAAGATCACTCCAAAGAATTTATTGCAAGAATTAATGTAAAAATTAAATGGTAATACAACAATCACACAACACAAGATTTACGTAAAACTCCAACCGAGAAAGCGTCATTACCGGCCGCCACGTCAAGAGACAAATCAGAGAAAAATATTCAACTACAACCGGAGAAAATTATTACAACCACACTATCAAATAATTATCTCTCACCCAGTTTCAGCTCCAAGATAATACTCAGAAATATCTTAACAAAAGTTTAGAAATCAAATACTCATATTTTCGGTGAAATAAACGCTCAATATAACTCAAGATGCCATAGTATATTTCTTTTCCTCCCATTGGAAGCTCTGATATATCAACGCTTCTATACATTTTTGCTTCACCAAATTTTGGGATTCTGTTTTCCCTGAGATTAAAATGAGAGAGAATCTCTATTTATAGCCAAACTTTTATTATCATTTTCCTTTTCTTCTTGCATGGGCGTGACACTCCACCCATTTTTCTTCGTTCAATGATGGTAGCTAATCTGGCCACCCACCTTCTTTGAATTCAAAGCAGGGGTGGCTCAACCACCATCATTTCTTTTTTTTTAATCAATTTTCAACAGAATCTTTATATAATTTCAAAATTCCTAATTTTCATTTCCCGCATATGAGTATTTTACATTTATGTATTATTAAAGGATTTAAGAATAAATTGACTGAGATAAAGCATAAGCACGATAAGTCAAGGTCCATACTACTTTAGAAATGTAAGTCGAATTATTTAACTTTTTCTTGATATTGCTTTTCACTTCACATGTATGACAAATACCTGTTTTTCTGTAATTAAATCATTACAATCACAGCAACTCTTCATAACATTAGTGAAAGAAATGCAATACAAATGCAAGCGAGTAAATAAAGAAAATATTTTTTTTCAAACAACAACTCGCTGTTCAAAAAAATTTACCAAACATAGTGAAATCAAAACTCGATAATAATCAAGTCACAAAGACAAAGAATATTATGTCAATCATATATACATGTACGTATGAATCTCAATGGATAATTTGGTGCAATATTATGATTAATCAATATTAAATAAATACCTAAATGTTGCTATGTACTATAAGAGCTTTGGCCTCAGATAGAGATTGTTGATGCATTTATTAAATGGGAATCAAAATGGAATGGGCTGAATCAAATATTTCTTCTGGAATCATACAGGAATGGGAATTAGAATAAGTTGTTTATTTAAACGATAAGTCAATCGGAATTGAATGAGCTAGATTCCCATTAATGTGTTTACTTTGTCTTAGATTATAATCTAAATGAAAGTTAGATTGTTGCAAATTATTAAAAGTTCCTTAAGTAACTATTGTCATAATTATTATTTTGTGTTTCAATTATTGATGAAGTATTATTATTATTATTATTAGAACGATAATAAAACAGAATAATAATTATCAAGAAATAAAGCAACATGTATGCTTAATTCGCTCTCAAGCATTATTGGTCTATAGCTAGATCTGTGGAGTCTGTAGGGTGAGCTAAATCTCAATGGGATTTTGTTAGTGCTTGAGGAACGTGAAGGTTCTTCTTTCAATATATGTCGTTAAGTTGAGGGCCATAGAAACATTGTTGTTTCTAAAGACACCAATTCACAGATTGAGCGAATCGGATCTATTATTTGACCTTAGAATAACCGTAATTGAAGGCAAAAGTCATTCACTGCTTCAAAAGAGATTTCAAAACCCTTTCTTAAAATGTGTTGTCTCTGTAAAGTCTGGCCTTCAATCAGGCTTTCCAAATGCAGCTTTCTAAAGAGCAGGTGGATCAACTTCACAAACAAAAACCTTCCTCCAGGCTCTTTAAATGTGTTACCACTATTTTGAATTATTCCCACGACAATTTCAATGTTCCCAGATAACACACATTTTTATCCAAAACTAGCATCTGACTTGGTTATTTTCAATTCAAAATAATCGTTTGTTTTCCAAACCCGGCTTTTCAACATCGCGTAATTTTGGCCCAATCCTCAAATCCAACTCCAAATGCCACCTATCGCTAAACCTCAAAGTTCAATTATATCTTTCAATCAAAGCTTCATATTTTTCCTGCTTTATTAGCCTCTTCCTTCCATATGGTAGATGTGAACCTCGATTACACCCAAAGATGCCCAAATTATCTGTACAAAGGACATTCAAAGTAAAATGGTGGTCAAAAGCTGATCAAATTTAAATGGATGACTCCATCCTCATCAGCTCTTCGTTTCTAAGGTTTTTACCCCACCATAGCCGGAAAGTCAAAGAGACCTTTCAACCCAAAACTAAATCAATCTTTGGCTGTACAATCAAGAAGAATATTTAAAACATGGCGCTCACCTCAAGACCAAAAGTCCTTCAGTGATGGTTCTTGCAGACTATTTGTCACACCATTGTCGGAGACTTTCAAGAAAAATTCATCTAACTATGTAATTGATTTCTTTTATTTATACTTTCTCAAACATGCATCCACTGTATCCTCTCACCATATATTTCCTTCCTGGACGTCAAAGGGAAAGGTGAGGTGCTGCAGTTCCTGGACTAGCATAGAGACCAGGTTTATTTAATTCTCCTTGCTTGTAATTCTGTGGTCGTCCAATTTAGATAAGATTTTCCGCCAGGAGAAACCATACATTTAGCTACCAACAGTCTTAGAGTAGACCATAGGTTTGGGATCCATGATTCTGGCTCAGAAGATCGTTCTTTTCGCAAATTTTTCTTCTAAGAACTAGCTATTCAAGAGAATGTTGTGAATTTAAAGAATTTACATCAGATTTAACACTATCCTATTTTCTGTATTCTATCACAAAGTGACAAGCTCTCATTTGTATTCTTACTACACCATGTACTCTTAATAAAATTACCAATTTGAATTATTTTTATATATAATTTCTTCTTAAAACACATCCATTATTAGTATATATATATTATTTAGTAATTTAATAATAATATTGTTATTACAACAATAATAAATGATGATGAAGATGATGATGATAACCGTTATTGCCATCGCTGGGTGTGTTGACGGTGAAATCTAAAAAGTGACGATCGCCGAGACTAATGCTCCCTTGACGGCATCGACAACGACAACAATGGGGAAGCTCGTCAACAGGATCGCGTTCTTAAGTTTTAAACCGAGGACAAATTGATTTATAGATTTGTTGAGGCAAATCATCATTTCAGAACAGAATTAATTTCACCACAGCCGGAATTTAATCTTCCCTTTCTTTCCCAAATAGGGTGTGGTCCAACAATTTTGATTCTGATTACCCAAATCAGGGGTGCTGGAAATATAATAGAAATAAAATGAAATATGGTCAAATGAATATTTGAAAGTTATCGACTGAGTTACTAAGAAAAAGGCGTGGGCGTGAAGATAAATCATACCATACAGCAAAACTATACTAATAAGAATAAAACTATACTTGAAGAAGAAAATGAAAAATCTCAAATCAAACTCACAGATTTACCATCGCATTAATGTGATTGAATTGAACTGCACTATACATTCAAACATGTAGTAAATGACAAGAAATAAAATATAACCATTTCAGCATTGGGGAAGTTCTTTTTTTTCTTTTATGATTTTGCCAATTTAGTAGCTGCTATTCACTGAATTAGAATGTTCTCATTTTATTTAGAAAATGACTGTACTTATGAAGTTAAACCAATTAAGATTCCTTTAAATATACCAATAAGAAGACAATTTTTAGAAAATATGATTTTCATAATATAGAAAATCAAACCCTGAAAGCTTACATGTCAGGGGAAAAAGAAAAGAAAGCTAAATGAAGGATAGGAAGTAAGAGAGAGAAAAGCGTTATTGGCATGATAAAGAAAGTTGAACTGTGGAAAGCTGATAGGAAGCTCCTCCATATGAAGCCAGTTATTATATCATGAGTGAAAAGACCAAAGAACAAAGAAAAGAAAAGAAAGAGAGATTATTGAGGGGGTATATTTGGGATTTTCTTTGTACTATGATATCTTATATTTTAATTTAATGAGGAGGTCTAGTATTATGTTTTAAAGTATTTTTTAAAAGTAAATAAGTCCGCTTCTATTATAACACAATATTTACTACCAGTGTTGTACCAATAAAACCAGCATAAAGATTAGCTTAATTAAACCACTAACAGTTTGGTGCAGAAATGGTATAACTCCCTTAATTTAGAGTATCAAAAGTCATTGATTTAAGAATTGTAAAGAACATGAAAACACGGCTTGCAATAGAAGCAGCCCATGTGGATTTCTTTTTCAAATTATCTACTATATGGTACTGGTTGGGGCACAGCCGAGGCTTGGACTGGTTTAAAAGATTTTTAAAGAAATCATTGAGTATTTTAAATATTTTTATCAGTTCTCCAAAATACATTTAAACAGGAAATGTGTTTATTGATTTTTTAAAAAAATCTATGTTTCCTCAGGCTTTTAAGTATCTAATTTAAATATTGACTAGTATGTGCATGGCCGTCTTTCTTCCTAACTTGCAAATCAAACTAGAGCTACACTATTCTCAGTCAAGTTAGCCTTTCCTTAATGATATACTTGTGTTTGGTATTTAGATTGATAGATGTAATTTAAAAGATATGCAGTTGCTTTTTTGGGTTTAATGACTTATTAAAGTGACTTAACTATATTCACTGTTATTTAAAAGTTGTTTTTATAACTTAATGAGATTCTTTTAGATAATTTTGTGATCCCCATTAAAATAAGCTAATTTTTGGATTTCTTACTAATGTATAAATCAATTACGCTAATTACTTCATGAACGCCAAAAATATCCATGCTTATAACTTATTTTTCACGTCATATCCGCAAACTCAAATTCATGTTTATTTGGGATTCATATAAAAATATCCCTGCTTTTTTCTTTTCATATTATATACGATAAAATTTGGAATTTATGGTATTTTATATATTAAAATTGCAATAATATGATTCACTCTTAATATAATACTATAAACGCAATATCATAGATTAATATACATATTAGATTTGACATTCAAATTTAATAAGCGACATAAACGTAAAAGACATATTTTCATTTAAGTTGAAAAACAAACAACTGAATACTTATTTTCCGAGATTCAATTTAAAAACAAACATATTATTCGTGATTCTATTCGCACTCATTCGTAATCTCTATTTGTCTTTTTATTCAGATGCACAAAAACAAACGTCACCATAATATGAAAGTACTTAATAAAATAAGTACCTAGGCTGGGAATTAAATTTGATTTGGTAGTCACACTGTCTAGAAAAAAGATATTTCATAATTTCTATCAAAACGATATTAAAGTACCATTTTATGCACTATCAACTTTTTATTTTTATAATTACCTATTACAACTCATAATTTAATTCGGCCCATGGAACTTTTATTTAGTTTCAAATTCTACTTATCAATACATCCCCGTGACATGAGTACTTGTATATTTTATTATTAAAGGATTTTAATAATAAATAACCTATTTAGAATCACAGTAACAGATAAGCCAAGACCATAATTATTTTAAAAGTCAAAGTTTTAGAAGGCTTAATTTTTGAGAGGTTTTTCGTGAGTGTTATTATTATTTTCACCTCTCATATGTGTTAAAATCTAATTTTTTCTTTCTTATATGGTGTTCTTTTCATTACATTAAAAGAAGCAAATCGATAAAGATGTAGAAAAAAATAAAAGTGCAACAGAAAATAAAGAAATTTTTTTGAACAACAACCATTGTTCGAAAAATAAATTGGTACTATTAATTTTCAGCACAAACCAGAGAATTCTCAGTCAAAAATAATTTAAAATAACTAGCAGTATGTGTTGACATATGAATTTCAATTAGATACTCAGTAATATGATTAATCAAGAATATGGTAATAATTTTAAAATGTTAATATGTTATTTAGACTCACAATTATTAAAGCCAGTGCAGCCTCGCTGAAATTGGGATGTTTTACTAGGAAAATGACAAGGACAACCGAAACTTCTTCTATTTTCCACATTTCTCTCTTCACACCAATATTAAAAACCTAAAATTTCTTTAATTTTGAATTTTTGAGAATATTTGGTCCAAGATCTTGGATCAAAATAATATCCAAAAATCATAGATTGAAATACCCAGAAGTATTTTGGGCTATATAACAAATATATACCAATATAAAAGCTTAAATAAAACAGGAAAGTCGCGGCGAATTCCTTGTGAGTTGGGAGAAGATAAATGCAAATTCCATATATGTTGGAAAACAAAGGAAGTGATTTATTCATCAATATCTACCATCTTAAATATAGGATATTGATAGATCAGGACTCAAATGATCCTTTTGGTGCTTATATACATTGCTTTTGGGGTAAATAAAGAATTAAATCATTCTTCTATGTTAAGACAATAATTCTTTGACCTTCAATACCCTACCACGCATATGCTTGGTTCGATGGACCAGATGTGCTTGAGAAGGACCTGAGTTCATAATTCACTTACAAAATATTTTCGCCCTGATTATTTAGTTAGTACATAAATCGTCTTGAAGATGATGGAAGAACAGAATGAAAGCCATCAAGTTCGATATTTACATACAAATGATTGTCCAGTTTATTAACGCCCAGCAAGTCATGCTCAAAGGTTGGTGAAGGGATTTAAAAGAGATAAAGGATTTGACTTATGAAACAGCAACATTCTAAGAAAAACCACGCATATATTTGCTTTTTGTCTGATTATGAAAATAATATTTGGACGGTAACACCAAAAGCTAGAGAGTCGTCTCACACTTAGAGAACAGAAACTTAAAAGTGTTCAGGCTTTTATTTGACAAAGGCGACGTTGCAAAGTGATTTTAGGTGTCATAAATTACAAAATACATTACAGGGAAAATTTTTCAAAAGTGAGAGTTACAAACTGAGTCGACCGTGGATTTAGCTGCCATGAAGAGATCCCTTCACTGCTTCTGTCAGCCATTGTTGTCGCGTTAACGACGATCGTCGTCGTTTTGATGACGGTATGTTTCAATACTAGTAGGTTTAATTAATCAATCTCTGATTCAACAGGGTGCTTCATTTGGTGGCTTAATTAATCAATTTTTGCTGCACCCAACCTTAGGAATTTTATGGGTGAATGAGTAGCCGTGCAATAACGATTTTTACTATTGTGTTCAACGGTATGCCCATCTCCATAGTTTGGTATGTGTGCATTGTTTACTCTCGCTAGATTCATTGCAAACTGGACAAAATTGTTACAGTAATAAGACTGTATTTTCATCTCCTTCTCTTTATTAAGCCCACCTTCATCCATGCTGCTGTGATCAAATCTCTTATGTGCTGACTTAGAGACGTTTTCGAAGCTCCAGTTTATGCATGTAACATTGAATTGCCTTGTAATTCTTTCACCTCATCCTAAAAATATGTCAAGAGAAGAAATTAAAGTAATCAAACTATTTAATGAAAGAAGATAATGCGAGACATAAGATGCAAGTTAATTTAATTAATTAATTATATCGTTGTATGGTATGCTCTTGCCTCGATAGGTACCGTACGAATTTATCGAGATGATGTTGCTGGTGTCATTGGCAAGTCGAAAATCATTGATGGCCAACGAATTATATAGTACTTCGTATAACTAAAGGCCTCCTTTGATTTGCAATCAAGTTGCATAAGTATGGAGTAGAATGCAGGTCCTGAGACTGTTCCAAGCATTTCTATACTCATCAGTACAGGATGTATCTGCTGTTGTACCATTTTTGCTCAACAAAAAAGCAGTTGCAGGTGAAAGAAGCAGAATCGATTAACTTAGCAATACGTGAATCTGAACGAAGCACACGAT
>JAUJEN010000034.1:0-274101 GCA_030448925.1 Citrus cavaleriei
CTCATTGTACTTCGTTCCAGTTACGTATTGCTGAGTTAATCCAGTTCTACTTCTTCTACCTGCAGCACCTAGGCGATAGCATAGAGAACAAAGCCAATTTGATGAAAATGTTTCATTAATTTGAAACACAAGAAAGAGCGTGGTATAAGCTGAACAGTGCTTAAGCTTTGGGGCTTGGTTGATGATTGACTACTATGAAAATTATATGAGATAATGAGTTACAAGATTGTTACTTAGTTCTTTACCTTCTGATTGAAAGATATTGGTGGGTGTCGATAAATCAAAGTTGAACATAGAGTGTAACCTTAGATATAATTCTACAGATGGTACGGAATGAAAAGAATCTAAAAAAAAAGTGTTGAATGTTGTCACAATTTTATTGAACTCCACAGTACGAATCTGTTATAGAATAGATCAGCAATTGTGAGAGTGCGATCCCACGAGGAGGTGGATTTAATTGCTTGAGTTAATTTTCTATGTGGGTGGTTGGATTTGTGTTGAAGTGATTTGGAATATCTAAAATTTAAATTAGAAAAGTACGGGAATAACCAAGATGAAAACTAATAAAATGAAGCGCTTGTGCAACATATGAATTAAAAAATGAATAAATAAAAAGAAGCGGTTAAGAAGTTAGTAAAGCAAAGAATAAAACGGAAACATATGCGTGTGGCGGTAGGAAAAGTTATCAACCCGACCCAAAAGCAGAGACGGAAACCCTTGGTATTGACCATATCTCCCGTTTGACCACCGTTTGGTGAGCTTGGTACCATTCTAAAGCTTAGAAGCGTGGTCGTTCCTGCCATCTTAAATTACAGCAACAACCGAGCGCGGCGATGGAAACTGAAAACCCACAGCTATTTTAACTGTTCGCCGGTTTCGTTGTGACACCACGGTTGATTTTGTTCCTCGACTCCTCTTCATTCGACCATCCATAGCCAAAGTCAACATTTTGCCTTCGTGATTGTTAGGAATTCCGCATTTCGGGCGCTAGATTCGTCGTTGCCGGGTTGGAGCTCATCGCTGTAACCAATGAACTCAGTGTGATAGGAACTTTCAGACTTGAGCTTCGACCAACGTTGACAAATTAGATGATAGTTGATGACAAGGGCATTTGGTAATTTCACACTATGATGGCAATTTGTAATTGTGAGCCTGTGGATATTTTAGTAATTCTAAATTGAGGATTGGGTGGTATGATTTAGGATAATTCGGTGATTTACAATTTGGAGTATTTTAATGATTTACCGGACCTAAATTTTAGTAATTTCTCATACGGGGTTATGGGGTATGGATAGATGTTAAATTTGAGTTTATTGCATAAATTGGTCCCTAATTCCAATTTACGGAAAATAATTATGTCGTTTCCTTGATTTAGGAGGATCCATGGCGAGAACCGGTCAGCGGGCGTGGGCGATAATAGGCGTGAAACGGCAAAATCATTTATGGTGGAATATACAAAACTATTTTTCATGGTTGATTATGATAGTAAAAAACGTATTTGAAATAAGTATTTAAATGTTTTTGATTTATTGATTGATTTTAATGATTTCCTCGAAATTGATTTTATTCACTTGTTAGTGTTTTTATTAAAATGTTTGGTTAATGATTTTGCTGTTATCATTTGAATAAGCATGATAGTATTTTAAAGATAAGAAAGTGGATTCAAATGTGAGTATGATTTAAAGTTTTATGGTTAAAAGATATGTTAATATATATGAGTATATGATTGTTTTTAAATCATTAGACAACGGTACCCTTCCCTCTAGAATCTGATGTCTGAGATGAGATGAGATGAGATGAGAGGTGCTGAAATTTTAACAGGGCCGTCTGAACACACATAGAGCTTTGGGTGCATGTGTTTGGTAGCTTTTCCTTTGGGAGCATATGCATGCGTATGATGATTATAGAATGGAGATATGAGATACATCTGAATGTTGAGCTATAGATAATCTGAGATGAGATCCCCAGGGCCTGGGGCGGTTTGAGGAACACCACAGGCTTTGGGCGAGTGCTTGGGCGCTTTATCCTTTGGGGACTAGATTATGCCGTATGCCTGAGATATGATGATATATGAGATGGTATTTCCCTGTCTATCAGGTGCATTGGCTCAAGGCGTGAGCTTGGATAGTCACGTCGTTATTGCCCGTCCATTGAGGTCCGGATGTAGATGAATATTTCCACAGATGTAACTTTTGTTGTGATGATTTTTTAGATTTGTTTATTCTATATGATGTTGATATGATTTCATGGTTATTTAGTACGATATTATATATGCTTTTCTGTGGTTAATGTCTGATTCAAATGTTAAATGATTTATTCTTGGTTTCTCGCATATGGTTTGATGAAATCGTGTTTACGGAAATGATCGATTATTTCTTTTAAAAAGTAAGAATTAATTTTTAAAAACTACTATCCACTCACTGATCTCTTTGAGTTTTAAACTCACCCCGTTTTTATTATATTTCCCCCCACGGAGGTTCGCAATTACGCAGACCCGACCCGTATTGTAAATATATTTTGAGTCTTGTGATGGTGTTAGAAGATATAAATGTTTTTATTATGACATCTTGGTTATCTGTTCTTAATTGTATAATTTTGTTTATATTATTCTTTTTGGGATGAAGAATAAGCGAGATATATTAATATTAGTAATAATATTATCTTTTGATACTCACAGAATATCTTGGTGAAACTTCATCATTTAGTTGAGATGTTGATCATTTGGAGTTTGTTGTATATTAATTCTATTGGGAGTGCTTGCTTTACATATTTTTTCAAGATTGAAGTATTATATATAGAGGAGACTACTGCCGGGTGCAATTTTTGCGAGAATCGCCTCTATACATATTAATTATTATCAAATCCGTTTGATGAGACTAATTGACTTGCTCTAAAGGGATCGGGGTGGGTCATTTTCAACAGGTCTGGATACACTTTGTCGGCAGCATTATGGGCTTAATATTCCTTATTAGTGCTAATTAAATCATGAGGGTTTCACTCCTCATGAACCTCACTCAAATAAATATGGTCTAAAGTGCTTTATCGTGCCAAATAGTAATAACTTGCGGCTAGGAAGCGGTTATACGGTGTAATATTTAGACAATATTATGTATCATCTGTCGACAAAAAGTCAAATCATACAAAAGGTGGGGAAGAGAAAGTAAATTTGCCCAAGTGTAGCATGGCGAACGTGTTGAGACTTCATTTTCAACCCAAGCTTGAAGAAAATTAGCTACTCATAATTGACTGATTTCAGGTAAGCTGGCGGGAATTTATTCGTCGTGAAATACAGCAAAGATAGAAAATCTGAATTCTGAAAATGAGCTGAAATGGATTCGGGGTGTCAATTAGGTGGAGGCCGCATTATAGACGCGATCTGATAAGTGTCATGGTCATGATTAAAAAAAACTATTTGGGCCTTCGAGTTGCGACTGCGTGACCAAAGAGATTACGATTGGATAGAACACATCATCAGTGTCATTAAGGTGTATATGCATGCTTAAAATCGCAGCATTTTATTTTTTTGATCCACTTTAACATCTTGCCACATCACGATCAATGCCACATTAGCATTTAGTCCAATAGGATAAATCGTGATACATTATTAATTTGATAAGCCATGTCGTGATCGGTCGATCTGCGTCACTCGAGATCTTGCTCGTTCCGTCATCGATCATACCCGCGTCGCCAGTCGATTGCCGTCAACGATCGATGTCGCGTCATCGATTAGTGCCACGTCATCCATTGGTACCGTATGTGTGAATTAGTGTGCGTGACCCGAGTGCATAATGAATAATCGCAGTATATGTGAACAATGTAGTTTATCCTTTATATACTCACAGATTTTTTAGGCCCCTAGTTCAAAATTGCTGTCCATTTCTTTGTCGATCTCTAAATTCCGTCAGCTATGATGCCTCCTCTAAATACATAAAATACTTAATTGTAATAAAACACACATAATTAAATCACAGAGACTTAAATACATAAAAGTAGAGATGTTAGAGACATATATTATTGGGCCTTCAATTGCTGGCCCAAGAATGTCATTGAGATTATGCTTGATCTTTTGTTAGCCTCAATATTATTAGAGAAAAACTTGTCTTTGTAATCTACATTAATATAGTGGAAGATTGTATGGGACTATGGCCCCGTACTCTTTCTTGCTTTGGGTTTTTCCGTAAAATTTGTGTCTTTGTGATTGATTTATTATTTTAGATTCAGTTGATTGATTTTTTTCTGCCTATTATTTATGGTACATCCTATTTTAATAACGAGAGAGGAAAAGAGTTTTATTTCCGCTTAATTTGCAATTATGCTAACTGTGTGAGTCCTTTTCCAACAAATTGTTTAAAATTAAACTACTCAATTGGATTCTGATTGATGTAGGGAGCGATTTAACTTGAGGATAACGGGTACTTTTAGAATCATAACTTGGGCTACAATTGTCCATTTTTCGGATAATATATCATTTGAAACTTGTGACAAGATGCTGTCCCAGACCAATAATTTGTTTCTTTTCCAATCTTTTCAATTTTAAAATATTTTCCTATTTTTCTGTACTTTCAAGATTTTTATCTCTTTTCAAATATCATATTTAAATTGCTTTTGTTTTGGTTTCCTTATTTGAATTCACGAGAATTTTATTATAAAATAATATTTCAAATTTGTCTATTTAGATAAATTAGCGATATTATTCAAGATTATTAGAAAAAGGGGCCAAAAATTGATTTTCATTCGTTCAAACTTTTCTAATAAAGGAAAATTTCGTTGTTCGAAAATCTAGTTTCTCTTATCTTTCCAATCTTTATGTTTCTACATCATCAGAGGCCTATTAACTAAAGACTTTCCTTTAGAGGTAACTCCATTATTTTTAGTGAAATATAAGCCTCTGTCTACTTGTGATTTCTCAATTCCACTACTATGTGTGTGCTGGTCAGTACTCAATCAGTCACTTACTTATCCATGCCAAACAAAAATTGCATTAAACAGGGGGAGCCCAAAAACTTGTGAATTCACCCATGCATGCCAGCCCTCAGTACAGTAATAAAAGCATGAATAATTACAGTCGTTGTCTTTGTGATGTGTACATTGTGACGACATTAACTCGTGTTAACAGTACTTCTAAGCACGTCATGTCCATTGCCCATTAATTGGGCTCATTATGCAGTAATATTAATTCCTTTATATCCTTGTAAGAACTCATATATATCGAAATAAGCGACATGGCAGCAGTATCGCATTAAATCCTGAAGATCAATCCGCATTATTTGTTTTCTTTTTCATTGGAAATGTTCGTATTAAGAATAAAATCGGTCTAAAGGATAGTATTTTTTGTCACGCACGCCTTGCGAATTTTGTAGTTGTTGGTGGATGAACAGTGTTATAAATGAGTATCTGATAAACAATATCTGTGAACATGACATAAACAGTATCCCAATAGCTACTACTTATGGAGTTCTTTTCTATGTTGAAATTGATGATGTTTCGGCAGGTTTTGAAATTTGAAAGCAATATTAATTCGTATTTCCAACACCAAAACTTGGTAATACACCATGCATATAGCCCTCGGTACATCAATTAAAGCACGAATAATTTGCAGCATTCGTCTGTGCAATGAGTGTGACATTGATGACTCGTGCTAAAGTGCTTCTAAATGCGTCTGTGGCCCAGTGCCCATGAATTGGCTCATTGTATGTGTATTGATCCTTTATATCCTTGTAAGAACCAAGAAACATCATTTATTAAAATGAGCGATGTGTGGCAACATAGCTAACCCAACAAAATATGATATAATTATTTCCTCAATTTTCTGTTAAATAGTAAAAAACAACGAACAATCATTGAAATTGAAATTGAAATTGAAATTGGTGAGAGTAATTACTATATTCCTTATTTCTATTCAAAATAAAATGTCCTACATACCTTTTACCATGAAGATTTTAGAATACGTCTCTTGCTGTCGTAAAACAATGTCTAAAACATATATTATTGCAACAATTAAACTTTCTATTTATCATTACGACCATTTCAGAATAAATAAAAATTGTTTTCTATCATTATTAAACTCCCGCCTTAGCTTGCTGTGCTGACTGATTAACGTAAGCTAACTCATAAATGATATTTTGCCACATGGGGGAGCACCCCAGACCCCATCTCATTCTTTATGCCATATCTCAAACAACGTTGATCTATATTACGTAATGGTATGAGATCGGGGTGGGGAGTAACTCAATTGAAACTCTTTTCTTAAAAGTTTATTCATTTTTATACTAATCCATTACAAGCAAACAATTATGACGGCGATGTAATTGATTAATTAATATCTGGAATGCTTTTAGAGAAAGAATTGAAAAGCAATTAAGTAATGAACATCTAGAGACTGGGGGCCTTTTTTCTTCTTCTTCATCCTTTTTTTCTTTTTTCTCCCTCTTTTGAAACTGTTGTTATAATTAAAAAAGAACCGCCGATTTGGCTACCATTTTCGCTCCACATATATGAAGTCCTAGCCTCCGAGGTCATGTTGCAGTTTCTAAATTTTAAAGAAGTGTTTGTTGTAACTTTTCGCAGAGTGTCACAATTCTTTTTCTATTTATTAAGTATCTTAATTGAATTTGTTACATATTATTCTTGCTAAAAGACCAAAATAACAATACAATAAAATTCATCCATCACGCCATGTGCCATTGCCCTGAAAGAGTCAGTAGTACAGATAAAGCCCATAAAACCAAAAACTTGATAGCGTGTGAATTAATAATTTTAACAACATATAACGAAGACTTAGAGGATGTGCTTATACAGATTCAAATCCAATCATATAAACTAGCATGAGATATAAATAACGAAAAGTTTAAAAATTAGAAAATTAACAATATGTGGCGGTAATATATATAATTTTCCGTATGTTTGTGAGAATTTATACTGGCGGTCTTACCTCAGTTAATAGTCATTGTGAACTCATATAACTCTTTAATAATTTAGGTTTTGTAGCAATGATTAGTTGTGTTTGTACCATTTCTTTTGATGCTATAGTTTGAAATTTAAGCTCATTATTTCTGCTTTTCTCTTCTGGCTGGCTATTATTTTGCCACAAAATGCTTCATTCTAAATGTAATGTTTTGGCATAATGGACCAACAAAAATTATGCAAAGGCTGCCAATTTGGAAGCGGCGATAACAAATGGTTTCACAAATGAATAGATTGATCATGAATTGAGAGAGCAAAATGTCAAAACGAAGAATAGGTTTGTATTTCAAGCCAATAAGAAATAGTTCAGAAATGTATTTGCCTGATCTTGTGCTTCGAAAAGCAAACATAAGGCATAATTTTGCTCTGCATATTGATAAACTGAAATTAGATAAATACTTTTCCGTTTTTCATTATTTAATTTATACAAACTATTGAAATCTCATTACTATCCTTACAAAGTTATGACCATATATGTACATCGCCTGACTTTGTCCTAGCCCTGTCCCATCGTATATATTGCTCCAGAGTCTCAAGTGGGGCCATTTAGAAAGTACGTAAATAAGGTTTGTATGGATTCTAATGCCATCAATCTCTCTCCCCCATTTCGGCGCACGGCTTGCTTTCACTCAGGTTCCGATCCTACTGTTTTATAAATCGATTTGGAATTCCATCAACTAAACATTCAGTCCTCAAACTATTTATCTATTCCTCTCATTCCTGTCTTTGATTCGGTTTTTCAAAAGTATTAAAAATCAATGTCTTTACTGTTCTTTTCGTGCTAATGTTCTTGATTCTCTTCTTTCTGGTTCATCTTTATAGCAATTGATGGTCACTTACAATGTGATCAGTTTGAATAAATCAGTGGCCAGGTGACTCATATCTTCTGCATGGGCTCAGCTTGTGGCTCTTCTTTTGGCCTCAACCATTTTACGTACCCACCTGGTGCTTGCACTGCACAATGTCTTTGTGTTTCGGTAATACAGGAACAATATACTGCCACGTATTGGTGGGACCGTGGCTCCCATCCGATTGTCGTGTCGTGGAGATGAAACTGAATTTTGTTGAGCATAATGACGTTTATATTTGTGGTGGCATCCTTGATGACGGGTGCTGGCTTGGCAAACGTAAACGATCAGGCAATAATAATTGCCTAGCGAATTTTCACAGTAGGTTGGAAGATCGTTACTTTTCTTATAGATATACACAATTAAACTGTTTTTGGTTTTGGTTTGTTCTCCTCAGATTCGAAATAATTAATAACGTTTCCTTCTTGTGTAAATGACAGACCTGGGCTGTAACTCAAACAGCTAGTTAACGGACTATTGATAATGAATCTTCATGTTGTCATCAATGGATGTCACAATGTGCAGAAAGTACAAAATTGAGAGTCTCAATATGAAACAGCCTACTTATGATAAGCATTCATGTTCCAATGTCTAAATTGGTCTCCACAATTTTGGTGCTAGAATTGGGACTGGAGATGACTAATGTGTCAGTTGGCCCTATGCTTTTACCCACCAATTTGTGGATTGAAACATTGTTTGCTTGTGGCTATTATGGCGTGGGTGAAATAAAAACATGCATGATGGTTTTATTTATAGCATTTTTTTTTTTTATGTCTAATCATTTAGATTGATTGCACTATTGTAAAGGTTAATCGATCGTTCTCTGCAGCATTGTTAGCTTAGGCAAAAACTGCATAGAACTGGATTACCGTACAAAAATGTGACAGTAAAGGGTAATTATGTGACATTTAGGAACTGAAAATGGATTGAGATTAGAAGATCCTGGGAAGACTAAGCACTGGATTTATAAGACATTGTTCTTTTCAACATGCTCTTATGAAGATGTCGATAATCCCATCCTAATTGATCAAAATTACTGCTACAAAAATTGCCCTGGAAAATTATTATTTTTATGTATCCTACAAGTTTGTATAGCGAGATGTTAGACGTTTATGTGAATAAAATTCAAATTAATAATTATATTTTGTATATTCAACTTGATCATCAGGGTTAAAATCATGATGTAGCATACCAAGATATTCATGGAGCATACCAAGATATTGAACGGCTTCTTGCCTTTTCTTTTCTTTTTTAATTCTGTGTACTACTAACTATATAATCATGATCGGCTTCCTATGCTTTTTCCAACTCAAATACTTTCATAACTTTAGAGTCTTCAAGCAACTATTTGTGCAGAATAAATCCAAAGGCCGATCCAGCGTTGGCGCAGGAAAGCTTCAGCTGGTTGAACAGTTCTTGTAAATGTCGAACTTCCATCCTCCAATATTTCCAATTATGGATTCTTTGAAGCTGCAATTTGCGACTTTCTCAACTTCCGTTGCGAGTTCCATGAATATCTTGATATATCCACATCACTGATTTGCCCCTGAAGCCTATTGGACAAGGAAAAAAAAAATTATTAGGTTGAATTTTATTCGTAATTGTTCAAATAATTACATTTACAAACTTGTGATAAATAAATATCATGCCTGTCCAGAGCAATTTATTTGTTGTCAGGGCTGATAATTTTGATCAATTATGATTGGATTATCGACATTTCGTTCATAAAACGTATTTGAAAGAATGTTTCCTGGCAAATCATTGCTTGGTCTCCCCGGACAATCTCACTCCATTTTGGTGCCTGTAAATGTCACATGTTACTGTCTTTGCCTAACCTCTTGCTCTTTGCCTAAATGTAGTACTGCAACAATCACAATATCAATTTAATCCACTAAGTTTCGTCTTTATACCACCAAAAATGAAGAGAAAAACAAATTATTATGCTTTTTAATTTTACTAATACCATAGGCCAGAGATACAAGCGACATTCTCAGTCGCATAAATTGGTGGCGCTTAAGGCCGGCCTGTCTCGATACTACAGAAATCATCTGAGTCCCAATTTTGGGTTTCAAAATTGTGACACCTTGATGATTGAACGTGATCACCATCAGTGTTGGGGCTGTCACCCAGAGGTGAACTTTGTTATTACTTTCATGGTTTGCATCGTCAAGTGGTGATGACAATATGAAATTTGGCTGGCTGTCTACGGATGCTAATCCATTAATCCACAACGTTGTTTGGTTGCTTTCAAGCAAAGTGTCTGTCATGTATATAAAAGAAGGATTATCTACTCTAATAATTAAAGTATAAAGCCAATCAATGCAAAACCAAGCCAAGGCACTTGATTTATGACTGGATATAGATTGATATTTCAACAATTACCGGCCAGCGCCACTGGGCGGTACTATTGTCTGACTTTTACAAGCCCACAAGCCAGCACCTTGGCCCCATCAAAACATACGCCATTAATTAAAACCCCATTAACTTGTACTCGAAATAAAATCAGTTTCGGCGACTTTCCAATAACATGATAATCAGCTAGGAATACCAAGTCCCGTCAGCCGTGGGTAATATCATTGTTCTTGCATTGGCCCCTGAAAGGCTAACGTTGTGTAAAATTACCTCCCGTGGCACGTAAATGGTTGCGGCCTCCGCCGAATCTGGGCTTTAGCCCATACATGCAAAAAAGATTTTGCTGAGTCAGTCCGGCCATCAAATCTGGCTCCGAAGCTCAGCGCAGTACCTTAAACTCAAAGAAATTGCTAAAGATGAACCTAAGAAGAGAATCAAAAGAAATATTAAAACCTAATAATGAAGCCAGACATTGATGTTGACATTGTTGTTTCAAAGCTTAAATTTACAATAGGAAATGAGAAATAGATTTGAACGTTGAGGAGTTAGTGTGAAGTTGAAAAGATTTAAATAAGGTATTTATCGGATTTGAATGAACCTGTGAAATGGCAATAGCACTAGTAGTGAGATGCACAATCTGCATGAATTTTGGAGTGATTTTTGCGTTAACTAATACGATCTTATTTTACAACCTTCTTGAAATTTGGATGATGTTTGATGGCGAAAACATCAAATTCATAAAAGTGCATAATATGTAGTTTGGTAGATGGGAGATTTAAAGGTTAATAATTAATCAGAAAAAAGTGCTTATCCATTTTCTGCTTTTCTGCTGCTATGTAAATTATACCCGTATGTTTGCTTTGAGGCATAAGATCAATGCCTCCTCAGTTCCCGACTTCCCGAGGAACGAATATATTCATTCTCTGAAATTTTTCTCCTTATTGCTTGAAATTACAAAAAAATAAAAGCCACTTGAAAATCATTCGACTAAATTTTTGTGCAGCTTCTAAAAACCACAAAGCTGTATCGATTAACATTGGACACACACAGTACATTACAATGATTATGCTACAACTATTAAAAGGCATATAAATTGCATGCTTAGATTGTTCATTGTTGGTTAATACATATTTCCATTTTATTCCGCTGGGCTTTCAAAGAATTATACAGGATAAGAGTACCATGCATTCCCTATTGCGCATGAAATTGGTTTCAATATACGGCGGTCAGGCACTATTTATTTTTGCTAGAGCTTTTATTAGTTGTAGATTTTTCTATGATGCCATACGAATTTTTGTGGTATTGATAATATGGATTATTATTGGTTTAAATCTTTTAATCTTTACCGTTGATTTAATTTAGTTGATAAACAGTTAATTAGTTGCTTACTTAATAAACAATAGGTAATTTTCTAGTTATGAAGTAATATATATGTTTGTGGATAGAATTTTACAACACCAATTTTAAATGATAAATGTTTCTGAATCACTAACAGATAGCATCATTAACATATACAAATATATACGTAATGATTTAGATTTATAAATAATAAATATTGAAATATTATTTAATCTTTAATGACATCACATATTAATAGTGAGTCTCTTTTTTGTTATTTATAATTGGAACAATATAGATTTAATTTCTTGGTGTTAAATTTATTAATCCCAAGTAAATTTTTTGTAAAGAGAATATTATTAAAGATAATTTTCAGTTATGTTAATATTAAAATATATTTAAAAAAATACATAATTTTACAAAGATTATAACGTTTTTAATAATCTTCAAAATAGCCATTTAATTGGTGGTTTTGATAACCAATAATTTTAAATTATTAAAATTAAAATATTGCGATGTGGCTTCTAATGTTATAAGTATTAGTTAAATCCAATAATTTATATTTATACGACTATTAATGCTTAACAACATCATAGAATGACCTTATATTATAATTCTTTCTTTTTCTGAAAGTAACTGAATTATTGTTTGATCCACAATTTTGCAGGTGCCTAATAAGAACGTATTTGAAATTTTCTGAATTCTTAATGGCCCATATCTTTAAAAGCACAGATTGTTGTTTAGATTGGGTCGGAAGCTAAATTCATAAATAAGTTTCCCTTGTTTCCTTGGCTTCCTTCTTTCCGAAAATTTTTGTTTTCATAGCATGACATTAATTTGTTGACCTTATTTTTTGAGAGAATAAATTAGACACAAAATAAATATAATATTCAAAAGTTCAGCTCTAGTTACATATGGAAATGAATCGGAGTACTATAGTTCACCAACATCAACTAACGTTTTTGAAAAATATTAAAAAGCCACGCGAAAAAATGAAATTTCAATGAAAGTGGATAAAATGCGTTGCCGAATATGGGTTATATTGTAACAAGACACATCAGGTGCTGACATTTTATACTGGATTAATGAAATGTCGCATAAAGTTTCAAAAGAAAACAAATATTTTTCTTATTTTATCAGATTATTCAAGTGGGAAGCAGTTTCCAGACTTTCAGTCCATAATGTGCATTTCGTTAATGATATTATTAGTTTCTTTTTATTTATTATAAAACTATTACAATTTGCTACTTTCGAAATGGATACTTGACATAAGTACGACCTTTTTACTTCTTTTGTTACAATTTTGATGCATATTGCTGTTTGACTTGTTTCAATTACTCCAGATTAACCCGTAATCAAGCCACATTACTAGGTTATCAAGAAAGTATAGTCACCAGTTTAGGCCCCTCTTCGCTGACAAATTCTGCACGAAAGGATAAGCTTGGGTCTCAAGTCAAAGACGTGACTTATTTTAGTCGGCATTTGCTTTTGTTAAGCAAATTTGGCAGAAGTTAATTAACCGATTACAGAGTTCACCACATAGGGGATTTCTTGTAACTGCCCCCAACTGAAAAAGTTACGACAGTTGATTGACCGATGATTTTTTTATACATTTACTAGTTATTTAAGGAATTTAGTTTCGCATAGCTAGGTACCACATTAATTCTTAAGAGTTATTAGCTAACCCACCGGTAACTATTGATGGTATCATTTAATGTTTTGATTAAAGAGTTTGGATTGTTGTGCGCGGAATGGAAGTTTGGGAAGAAAACTCCTGATATTATATTATCATTTAATATTCTTATTGTTTTAATATTTGACATCAATTTATGGTAATATTTTGCAGCATTGGGAGTTTGGGAAAGATTTGAGTGAAGCTGGAAGACAAAATGTTGCAATTCTGTTAAAACTTGTGACATTTAGGTACCTAATATTCAGACTGAAATAAAGTCATGGGGAGACAAGCAGTGGTTTTATACTTGAAATATATCCTTTTCAACATGCAGTCATGAAAGAATGCAAAATCCCATCTTTATTGATCAAAATTACTGCCCTAATGATAACCAAGGATGCCTGGCAAGGTGAGATATCAAAGGATATTTAATTAAACAGTAACATATTTGTATTATTGCAATACACATACCAATTAGTGATGTAATTGGTGATGTAATGAGTTTCAGGGTTAGGTGATGTAACATACCAGGATATCATGTAACATCATGTAGAACAGAAGTAGCTGTAAATTTTGATTGTGGTTCAAAAAGAACCCATGCTCAAGGATAAAATTAGAAGACGTCAGCTTACGTATAAAAATCAACCCAGCGGGAAGCATCTTGTAGCCATGCTGATGGATCTGCCTCTGGATTAGTTTCAATACCCTAAGTTAGCTTGTAGTTGTCAAAAGCATTTATGTAGCCCTAATAGCATAGGTTTATTTGTTGCTTGAGCCTGTGGTGTTGCCATCAACATTACTGTGTAAAAAAATTCGGCTAACTATTTTGGATATTCTTGTCACCATATTTAATTGGTTCTAAATTAAATATGATTACTTTCTTTAAATTGTGAAATATTGAGATTTTGCATTTTGATTGGCTGATGTTGCTTTTTTCTTTTTTTTAATGGTTCTCGGTAAAGTAAAAGTTGTTGAAGGAAGAAAGCAGAATAATCTGATAATTAAAATGTTGGAAATCTCAATTTAAAATCAAAAATTGGAATAGAATAGCCCGTTTATATTTTTCAAAGAAAAAAGCTTTTTGGTCGACAACTGCAATAAATTTTTAATAAATGTTTGACATGTGTTTCAAATGAATTTATTATCTTTCTATTCGCATGATTAATCAACTCCCGAAGAAAAGAAAATATATAAATGTTATTGGATAGGCATCGATGCTTGATAACTGAGAATGCACCCTCCCAATGTAAGTACACTCTGTCCAACTTTAAAAATTTTGAAAGGAAAAAATCACTGCTACTTACCCCCCAATGTTTGTTTAAATAATCAAGCAGATTAACTTTTGCCCCCAGTTTCATAAATAGTCACTTTGAAATCATAATTTCATAAATGGTTATTATACCTTTTATTTATAACATCTCAAATAAATATAAATTTGGTAATAATGATAAAAGGTAATAAATAAATATCATATGATACAAATTAAATATTATAATAAATTATAATTATTAAAATAACATGTATAATGAAAATTATTTTTAATATTAAGTTATTATTAGTCTATCCCAACAATTTTATTAATTAAAATATGTAGATCAAAATTGACTTTAAGATTTATAGTAATATAGACATAATTAAAACTATATTGTAAATAAAATAATATAAATTTTATAAATAAGCTGTGAATGTTAGTATAATTATTTTAATGTGTATATAATGTCAAATATATATTTATTATTATGAAAAGAATATAACGTGATTAATAATGTTAGAATAACTTTTCTAGCATTCAAAATATTTAAAAATTTTATCTTATTTTATATATTTATCATACATGTTTTATTTAAAGTCAATTATTGAGTTGCTGTAATTAAGTATTTAATAGTTAAAAAGTCTGGCAACAATTTATGATATTAAGGAGATTTGTTTAATCATTTAAGTAAACCTTAGGGTGTGGATGCCTTTCCCCATGATTTTGACTTATTAAATTTTAATTTTTTTTTTAAAGCAACCTTGCTAAAGTGAAATCTATTAAATAAAGAAGAAAAATAGTTTAGAGATAAGGGTGAGTACCTCTTAAAAAGTACCATCGTTCTAGAATAAAATATACATAAAATATAATAGAAAAAAAATACATTAATGTAAATAACCATCCTAAATGAAACAAGCCAATTAACTGAATCTATAATTGGAGAAGCCATCTCAGTCTATAAAGAAACTTCCAGAATGACCATAGGAGGATCTCCCAAATTCATAACAATCAATAACACTAATTCTTCCTAAAGTGTGATAACATTGGAACAACATGGGAGAATAAATTAAGTTTTACAGTTGATCAAAGGGGCAGGCGAAGACAATGAACAACAACCAAATAGCTACATTCTATTAAAGCCAAAAACAAATTAATTATAAATCGCTCCCCCAGTTGGTATGTAAACTTATATACCTTGTGGTTTTTAGCTCCACGCTTTATCTTTATTGTGAGTCCGAGCGTTTAGATCAACCCCATATGTATTAGTGGGGTAAATTTATCATTGTTGTGATGCAGGGTAGATCTCTTCTTCCATGAAGAAATTAAAATTTTCAATTGGGTGGATAACCATAGCTTTCAGATGGGCACTAACAAAGCAAGTCTTTGACGGACTTCTACTTGTGCGACTTTGAATAGATTTCTATTTGGCCGTTCAACATAATCAACAATTACGGTACATCCCTGCCCTTAATGTGGTTTAAAGAATAGTGTAATAATTTATAGTTACATCAAACACCGGAAAAAACATGTAATGAGGTAGGTTTAACTTCTAAATTAATTTTAGCCCCCTACTGCTACGAAATTCAATTAAAGTGACAGTTAAGTGAAATTGTTTAAAAATTGAACTACTGGTTCAATTTCTTATTGATGTAGGACGGTTCGTGGGATAAGTAGGGTACTTTCAGAGGTCATAGTTTGCTATATCCCTTTTTTTTTTACATATAATATACGTTTGAAATTTGTGACAAGATGAGCCAATCTCAAAATTACCTTTTAGTTCGCCTAGTCAAACCAATAATTGTGAACAAAAAAGTTGAAATACTTAGTAAAATAGTCATTTGATTTTTTGAATGTTACAAAAATGAGGTTGAACTGATGCATGGTTATATATAATATCAAGGTTTGCTTTCTTTATCCATACTAATTTCTTTGAATTCTTATTAATTAATAAGGAATCTTCCGTTCAAAACTTTAAACTTCAATTTATATTTTGAGGCATTATTTTTTATGTGTTAACTTATGAATTATGTCTGTTACTTTCGTATTAAGATTTATACATTGTTAATTTATTAATTATGATTATCAATTTTCAAGCATAATTTAGGTTTTGTATATGATTGAATTAGATGGTGTAATATATAATTTTTTTATTTTCATTCATTTAAGATTTGAATAGCATTTACTTTATTTTTACAGCAATATTTTTTTATATACATTTGGCAACTTTAAATCAAAATCTTGGTTCGGCCTAGTCTCTGGAATCCCCACCCCCAAACAAGCAAGAATTCATGAATACCACGGTAAAAATTATATCATCCCTTTTAGCCTATCGCTGAACAACGAGTTGATGCGGGATGAACCGTTCAATTCATCATATTTTTTGCGTTTGGGCAAGTTTTATATGTAGCGATTAAGGAAGAGAGATGAGGAGTATGCGCTTTTGTGCAATTGGTATAGGAATTTAGAAGAAACGACAATGCTCAAATGCCAAATATGTTTTATGCTTTATTTTTCACGACTTTGAGAAGCGTGATGCACTAATGAAAACCAAATCAGCAATGAATATTATTGGGTTGAACATTACTATAATCGATCTAAAGCGGTTTTAGCATCGAGTTTAAACTCACTTTCTGCTTTTGTTCACAAATAAAGAAGCTTGTTGCGATCGTGCATGATAATATTCTGCCTAGATAGAGACAAAAGGTTGGCTTTTGTATCGATTCCCCCACCTACTGGCGCCAAATGTTGATGCCAAAGTCCGGATGAGTTGGTTAGTGGCTTCGATCTCCGATCCTTGCATCAACATTAAATTTTGGTGGGAAGTTCTGTCGATCTCGAAGATACTCATAAGCGAGAACATTCATGAGTTGTTGATCGATGAGCACCATGAGCACATAATTGATGACAGGATAACCAATAAGCAAATGATCAATGAGAGGATAACCCATAAACTACCGAAAGAGAATAGTCGGGGGGCTCCATAAGTTTTTTCGTAAAAAGCCTTTCAAGTCGACGATTTGGGTCTTGGAAAACCATTACCTGACAATTCACATGGCTTAATTATGATTGCTTTAAACAAAAAGCTTTTAGAAAGTAAATTCAAGGAAAATAATTGAAAATAATTAATCTTAAAAGAAATAATAGCGAAAGAAATTTCGATGGTAAGAGAGTGAAAAAAGACTAATGGGTTGATCACCCTGAGAGAGAAAAAAAAGAATCCTCTCTAGTATTCTTTTCCCAAGATTTTTATAGGAAATTATAATGCGGTTTTATCCTCTTCCTATAATTCTCATGACAACTACTAATTTTCAATCTCACTAAGAATATGGTCCTAATATTTTGGGGAAAATAAGTGATATTTGTTTTGGTGAGTTGTACTTCCTAGTAACATCTTGGTGAGATGATGCTGCTCGAGGTCATCAATAATCTCTGGTCGGTGATGTGGTTGAGATGACAAATAACATCACAGTGATGATGTGCTCGAGATGACCAAATAACATCTGGTCGGTGATGTGCTCGGGGTCGCAAACAACGTCTGGTGAGTGTTGCTCACTTTTTTACTTAGAGGGAGAGCATGATAATGTATGAGCAAACACCTATCTTGGTCACATTATTTTATTCCCCCGAACACAGTCCCACTAGTTTCTAGTATTGAGGTGAAGCAAGCAAGGCTGGAAACTATAAAGTTATAGTTTTACAAACTTAAAACCTTAAGCAACTTATTTTGCTTCCTTTTGACCCGTACCATGGTTGAGCATGTATCATTAGTTTAAGTTTTATGCCTTATCTAGAGCAAGTTTCAAGACTTTTAACCTTACATTGACTTAAGCAATTTTAAGCTACTCTTATAAGTTTAAGGTCTTATGCCTTACCTAAAATAGGCTTTAAGGCTTCAACCTTGCACTTGCTTAAGGTCTTATGCCTTACAGGAATAGGCTTTAAAGGCTTAAACCTTGTATTGACTTAAGCAACTTTAAACAATTCACATGTCGGTTTAAGTTTATACCTTACAGAAACGGGTTTAAAGGCTTTTAATCTTCTATTGATTCTCTTTTGCTTTTCTAATGCCTTATAAAATATTAATAAATTTGATTTATAAACTTGGCATCTCAGCTAAGCTCTCCTTTAAGTAGATCATTCTCTTGAGCAGCTTTCAAAGTCAAGTTAACTAACTAAGTCGACCACAATATAAGGACAATCAATTTAATGAATATAAGGTATCCTCTCACATGCAGGGACTTAGAAATAATTAAATTTTCATTGAAAAAGCTTTACATATAACTTCGACTGTTTTGATTCCTGAAGCGTGTGCCTTCAATGTGCTCTTATTGAGATTTTTGCTTTAAATCTTAAATATGGATTTGCTCTTCATTGATCATTGTAATAGACCATCAAAAATTTAATTTACGACACGTAACTTATAACTTGTCGAGAAAATAGCTTTACAACTTGTGCTTTAGCTATTTATATATGTTTGGGCCTTTGATGGATAAAAACGACCTTGGTGTTTATTACCATCTATAATATTTGGTTAGCAATATTATTAAAGACCTTTGCTAAAGGTGCGAGCAACATTACTAATACTATGGATATTGAAATTTATATATAAAATAAATCATATTATGTAAAATATGTAGTCAACAAATGAATGGTAACATAAAAAGTTTAAACAAAAGTCATATCACTATATCAAGGAGATATGATCTCATACTTTAAGTTCTATCAATCCTTGGTCAAGCACGTTGTGTGCCAATGATGACTATATATATTCTATAATATGTAATCTTAACTATTTTCTAATGACTTAATAAGTCAAAACCCCGTCCATCAATTTTGAAGTCAAGTAGTGGATTTAAAGGATAAATATAAAGCGAGGTTTTAGAACAAATGCACCTCAGATTGTGCTTTGCATTATTTCATTGGTGCCCATTAAACAAATCGAGCTTGACTACGCTTTACTCCTTCTTGAATTATTCTTGTATGTCTTGGATTTTAGTCCTTGGCTCGCAGACGGTGTTCTTTTAAGCGTCACTCGCCCAATTTAATTCTTTGCCTTTGCTTTTCAATCGAATTAATATCACCGTATTGAGTGTTCTTACGTGATTCTGAGCTTGTTCCTTAAATTTGAGGCTACGAAATTTTTAATTTTGTCGTTATTTGAACATTTGTTTGATCTCGTATCACCACTTTTAACAAATATCCTCTTACACTTGTTTTAAAATGCGTAAAACACCGTATCTACGCAAATTAGTAGCAAATCTTTATTTAAAAAATTAATATATAGAAATATGCAAAACCGTAGCACAATCCAATTGTGAGTCTTGCATTTATAAAGTTATTAGATCATGTGCATGTGCCATCATGTTTAAAGTAACTAAGATCTTAATTTGTCTAAGCTTGAAATATGTGCGAATTTTATGGCAAGCATGATGCAGGAAAGGATTTGACTATAAAGCAATAGCATTGGAATTCACATTTCTCAAATTCATCTTCCCAACCAATTTCTATTATGAAGTTAAATTTCTCAACTTCGGTGTCATGTGAATCATAGAGTTTACCAATACGGAAACAAATTCAAACTATCTGAAGGATGTGGCATGTGTAATTGATCATTCAAATGCACTTTTGAGACCAAAGATGAGTAAATTGAAATAATCACATCAATTTAATAGAAAATACAAGCGAAATGAAAATTGTGAGATAGATTTTACGATCTCAAGTTCATGAATGTCAACATTGGTTTAATTTTACTGATTTGATTCATTTCTTTCCGTGAATCAAAATAAAAGAAAGCTTTTGCGATTAGGTGCATGATAATATTACGCCTAGATAGAGACAAAGGTTGGCTTTTTGTATCGATTCCCCATCTGACGCCAAATGTTGATGTCGAAAATGGATGAGTTGGTTAGTGACTTGATCTCAGATCCTTGCATCGACATTAAATTTGTTTAATTGGGAAGTTCTGATCGATCTCGAAGATCCTCCTATGGCCAGAACATTCATGAGTTGTTGATCGATGAGCACCATGAGGCACATAATTGATGACGGATAACCAATAAGCAAATGATCAATGAGAGGGATAACCCATGAGCTGCGGCGGAAAGAATAATCGAGCGCCCGAAGTTTTTTTCGTAAAAACCCTTGACTCAAGTCGTGATTTGGAATCTGCCAGGAAAAACCATACCGCAATTCACATTGACTTAATTATGATTGCTTTAAACAAAAAACTTTTAAAGTAAATTCAAGGAAAAGAATTGAAAATAATTAATCTTAAAGAAATCATAAGCGAAAGAAATTTTCCAATAGTAGAGAGAAAAAGATCGAATGGGTTTAGTCGCCCAGAGAGGGAGAAAAAGAATCCTCTTAGTATTCTTTGCCCAAGATTTTTATAGGAAATTATAGTGGTTTTATCCTCTTACTATAATTCTAGAAACTACTAATTTTCAACCCAAGAATATGGTCCTAATATTTCGGAGAAAATAAGTGATATTTGTTTTGGTATTTGAGTCGTGCTTCCTAGTAACATCACAGTCGAGATGATGCGCTGAGGTCGTAAATAATCTCTGATGGGTGATGTGGTCGAGATGACCAAATAACATCTGGTCAATGATGTTATAAAGAGATGACCAAATAACATCACAGTCAAGGTGATGTAGGTCAAACAACATCTGGTCAGTGTTGCTCACTTTTTACTTAGAGGAAACACGATAATGTATGAGCAAACACCTATCTTGGTCTTTTTATTCCTAAACACCTATCTTGATAAATTAGTAATATTTAAGGTTTTTTATAAAAGGGGCCCGTAAACTAATTTTATTGTAAAAGTACTTACAGCATATATGTCCATTGCCCATGAATTGGGCTCATTATATATTGATATTAATTCCTTTATATCCTTGTGAGGCTGAAAACCTATCATATATATCAAAATGGCGACATGGCGGCGTCATTAAATCTTGGAGATTAATCCACATTATTTGTATTTTTTTCCATGAGATATCTTCTAGAAGCGGAAATTATCTAAGGATAGTGTGCTTTGCACTCCTTGACGAATGTGGTTGCTGGTGGATGAACAGTGTTGCAAACAATATCAGATAAACAGTATCTGTGAATAGGGACGTAAACAGTATCAACAACTACTACTTATCGGGTTCTTTTCTTCATGTTGAGATTGATGGTTCGTTAGAATTCAAAGATGCAATATTGACTTATATTTCCAACACCAAAAACTTGGCAATGCACCCATGCATGTAGCCCTCGGTACATCAATTAAAGCATGAATAATGCAGCATTTTTACGTGATGAGTGTACATTCTTGACATTAACTCGTGCTAAAGTACTTCATCGTTTGTGGCCATTGTAATGTTGATTTCTTTATATCCTTATAAGAACTGAGAACCATCATATATTAAAATGGTGATGTGTATAGCTAGCCTAACAAAATATGATACAATAATTTCCTCAATTTTGTGTTAAATAGTAAAAAAGAACAAACAATCATTGAAATTGAAATTGAAATTAAAATTGAGGTTATTACTATGTTATTGTGCTATTCAAAATAAAAATGTCTTACATATATTTTTATCATGAAGATTTTAGAATTTGTCTCTTGCTGTAATAAAACCATATCTAAAACATACATTATTGCAACAGTTAAACTTTATATTTTATCATTACACGATCATTTTCAGAATAAATAAAAACAGTTTTCTATCATTGAACTCACATGGCTTGCTGTGATTGATTGACTTGTAAGCTAACTTGCAAATGATATTTTGCATGTGGAAGCCCCCCCAACCCCCTTGCATGGGATGCATGAAGAACGTAATCGTATGGGGCCGGCGGAACTCTTTTTGTAACACCCCAATTCCACTAACAACGTATTATGGTGAAATTGAAGTGAAACTGCATTTCATCATTCTCATTTATAAAACCTTCAAAATAATACCCAACAGCAAATGTTCTAAACCTCAAAAAGAATAATGAAATAACATATTCTCAAATAAATATCATCCCAAAGGAAGCTAAAATATTAAGTAACATTAGCATAACATTATTCCCAAAAGGAACCGAGCTCTTATTCTTCCTATTAAGACCATAAGCTCAAATTATCTAACTCTATCTGCAAAGATGTGGTAATGTGGGGTGAGCCGTCAACTCAGTAAGTAATTCATGCACAATACTAAAAATCATTAAAATATAATTGATTGAATTTTGTAAATATGCATAATAATAAGGAAAATTACCTTTGTAAATCATCATTTAGCAAAAATAAATCACAATAAAGTCATGCAAATACTTTAAACATAACAATAACGTTTGAAACACATAAAAAATAATTAGCTTATACAAAGTATCACTGTAGACCGGTGACACGACCATATAACATCATTAAGGTTACTATACCTGAGAATTATTAACATTAACATCATATGTGCACAAAATCCGGCTATACATAACATAACATAATATAACATCACCATGGACAATGAGCCAAATCATTTAAAACTATCCTTGAATTTTTAATCATTTGTAGCTTCCATAAATTACATTTAAATAATTGATAATTATTTCAAAGTATTTGACTTAAAATATTTCAATAAAGGTTTCAATTTTAAGACAATTTATTACACAAGTATTTAATAAATAAAGTATTGTTGTACATAATTTTTAAAAGATTTTTTATAACAAAATATTATAGTAGAGTTAAACAAATCAGTTTCATATACTTTTCATTCAACGGGATACATACACGAAATTAAAAGCAATTTATTAGTGAAATATCATTATCATACATGAATCTACTTCGATCCTCAATAAAAAAAAAATAGTAACCTCAACCACAAGCTTACTCTAGTCCTAAAACATCAAGACATATTCTTATCAATATTATTACTCATTAGACCTTGATATAAATCTAACATGATCAAGCCTAATCATAAGCACTAAATCATCAAAGCTATCTAAACGACCATCCTATACATACTGAATTTTACCAAGCTAATCATATGTTGGAAAATTGTAAAAATTATAAAAGAAACTATAAACATGTGTAGCATTTCATATAAAAATTCAAAAAAATGAATAAAAGTCAGAAACATAATGCAAAAAGAATTTTACATGTAAATATCCACCTTTGTCCAATAATGATAAAAACAAAGGTTGCCAAATTAGAAAATTTGTAAAATAGTTAATAAAACTCATAGAAATTAGACCACTTGAGTTTACAATAGTAGAAACATCAAGAAACAATACATCAAATTTCTAGAATTTTCAAGATGTAAAAGCTTTTTAAAGCGAACTTATATTAAGAGACGATAACCTATCCGAAACTTTTAGGTTTGTGTTTTGCACTTCAAAAATTCATAACTTAATGTTAACTCAATGAAGATTAGTCAGCTGAACTTTAAATCATAGAGGATTCACAATATTATATGAATATAATTTTATAAGTCATTATAAAACCTTTTAATAAGCCAACCCAATTTTACCATATTGCAATTTTGGAATGCAATCTCCAAAATTCACAATGACAACATAACGATTTTTAATAATTTTATACTCAACCAAAAATTATGAAATTAAACATATGGTTATAGATATAATGAGGATTAACAAAGAAATCAACATAATATTTAGAGATCATTTGTGTCGAGAAATATCCATGAATGCAAACATGCTCTTGAAAATTAAATTTTCCTTTTTGTTCAAATTCTGAAAATTCACAATAAATTGGTTACTTGGAATCTCTTTGCACAAAATACATCATTGAAAACCTAAAATTCGTGCAGAAATTAAATAAAAATAAAGGAAAATAGTAATCAAATCACCTTTGCTCATGCCTCGTGATGCCTATCTAGTTATTTATGATAAAGAGAACAAGTATCGAGAGTATGCATTAAAGAAAGATAAATACCTCAAAATTTCTTTCAAATTGCATAAAAAAAACCTTAGAATTCTTTGCTTTATATGTTTCTTTGACTAAAGTTTTAAATTGTAGGGATATATGAAGAGTTGAAGTTTAATAAAAATATTGCTTTTATAAAAAAAATTATACGATAAAGATAATAATCCCTTATAATTTATTTTTAAAAAATAAATAAAAAGAAAAAACATTATACCTTATCTCAAATAATGCTAATTAAAATAAATTCACACAAATAAAAGACAAAAAATTAAATAGATAAACATAAATAAATTCAAACAAACAAGGAACCAGTGTTACACTTTTATTTAAAAGTTTATTCTTTTTTATGCTAATCTATTACAAGCAACGACTATGGCGATGTAATTGATTAATTAATATGGAATGGTTTTAGCAGAAAGGAGAAAAGTAATTAAGCAATGAACATCTAGAGACTAGAGGCCTTTTCTTCTTAACCTCCGCTTCCCCACCCTCCCCAAAAGCTGGAGGTCATAATTAAAAAGAACCATGGAGTTACTTCTCCATTTTAGCTCACATATGAAGTCTAGGCTCCAAGTCATGTTGCACCTTCTAAAATTTTAAAGAAGTGTTTGTTATAACTTTTAAAAGTGTCACAATTCTTTTCTAAATAATTAAAGTATATTAATTGAATTTGTTACATAAATATTATTCTTGCTAAAAGAACAAAATAACAATACAATAAACTTTTTGCACCCATCATGCCGAAGAGTCAACAGTGTAGACAATGTTAGGATTATATGCTCTTTTAAAGCATATTAATTTATTTTCGATTAATAAAATATTTGAGATATTTTCAATTGCATAAATATATATTGAATAAGCGTTTAATCATATTATATGTATTTATGTGATCATCATATGGATTATGAAGACATAAATACAAGTTATCTTATGATTAAATAAATTTAGTTCGCAGTTAATAAATAGAGTTGGGCGCTCTATTTATGTTTAGACTGTAGTAAATTCATTGAATGATTTTTCTTAATCATATATGAATTTATTGATGTAGTACGACAACATTGAACATGATCACATATGAGATTTAATTAACCTTGAAATGACTGTCAGACTTATTAAATCTCATAAGCATTGATTTTACGGTAATCTTAATCTTGAATTAATTATGATTTCATGATTGTAATTGTTATTCTATTTGAGTTACCAGTGGGCACGACACATACTTGTGGTAAAGATTACCCGGTATCTTGGTGGGAGCAATTATGAGTATTGGAGTTATAGATTAACAATATAGAATTTGTATAACACATCTCTTGATGGGTTTTCGGCACTTGATCGTAGAATTCTCTGGCCAGAGTGTGTCAACATATTTAGTATGTTAAAAATGATCATTAGAGAAAACCAGTATGTATCAAGGAGCAAGATGCAATTAAATCGATTGGACAGTTGAGATATCAATTTAATTAACGATGTGGTACAAAGGATTATGTAGTAAATAAATTAATGTGGCTTCGGATGAATTATTATTTGAACATACAATTATGGAGGTTAGTTCCAATCTTATAGTGGAGTAGAGTTGGAATTAAATGATTAGGCTTGTTTAATTACAAGCTTAATTGTTGTAGCCACTATTGTATGTTCCCAAATGATCCCCGGGTTAGCTCATTTAATTATTTGCTCTTAGATTAATAAGTAAGATAACTAGCTATTTAGGTCAGCCTAAATATATCATTTAGTTAGAGCTCCATTTAATATCTTTGTATGTAGAAACTTTATGTTATTTTAAAGAATGGGCTATAGAAAAAAGCAAATGGCTTTTGATTTTCGTTATTTAGGCAAGAGTTTATTTAGGGAGATATAAAAAGGCTTATTTTCTTTAAAGAAAAGTGAGAGCAGCCACTTTATATAGATCAAAGAAAAAGATTTTTCTCTCTATTGTTGAGAGAAAATTTTTCTCGTGCTAGTTGCTTTGGTAGTGATAAAGGCGCCCACACGTCAAGTACAAATCAAACATGAGTCATAACCTGAAAGATCATTGGTGACAGTTTGTGATTTAACTAACATGGTGGTGATGAATCGTGATCTAACAGGCATGGTGGTGACGGATCGTGATCTGAGAGCCTAAATCACTTCAGCGAAAAAAGCCAAATCGAATTTTCAAGGTACGATTTCTAGATTATATATTCTTATATATTGTATGAGAGCGATCCTAAAAAGTTTTTAAAAAAATTTAAAAAACTGATTTTCTCCAACAATTGGTATCAGAGCCATCTCATATTATTATATAAGAATATTGTATGAAATCAATCTTGAAATATATGATAAATTAAGCACAATTTATTCAGATATATATTATTTGTTTAATATATGAATAAAACATGTTTTGTTTTATGTCTTAATTCATGGTTAGATTATTTCTTTGTATTTTTCCTTTGGATCGTAACAAGAGGGTGGTTTATTATCACCATGTTTCCTCTTGATTTAGTTACATGTCATTCATTAATTATGAATCTTATTATATTGTTTGTAATTTGCAAATGCTTAAATAATATTGGATATCATCTAGATAATATTATAGGAAGCATGCAATTAACAATATGTATGTTTTAAAAAAGGAAAAACCAATTTTAAAATATTAGTAGGAGAGGAAAATTCAAGATAATTTTTCCTTGAGCTCCCGTTATTGTTCAATAAAATTATATATATCTTACGTGATATGGTGATGCTCCTGGAGGGTATATATATTAGATATTTTATTTAATGAACTTCTTCAAAGATAAAATTGAAATATTTTCAATCAATTGTTCATCTAACGGTGACTATTGATATGAAAATACGTGAATTGAAACAATGGTTATACCTCAAAAATTGTTATTAACCTTCCCAACGAAGCTCTGTTAACAAATTTAGGCCCAAAGGGATAACAATAATCCAATGGATAATTGGGTCTAGTAAGTGTAGATATGACTTCCCCAACGGATAGCTTGTCAAAGCGGTGCTTAGATTATCGTTACAATAAATTAAAATGCATTTATGGTTTTTCATTTTTTTTATTGTGAATATTGTTTCAAAATATTTATGCATGTCTATTTTGTTTTTCAGAAAATGTCTTCCATCAACCCATTATTAATTATCCTTGTTAAAAATGAACTCACGAAAATTATTTAGATTGGAAGCGCAATCTATTTAATATTCTCCTTCTTAAATATGTGTTGACCCAATATGCCCTCGGAACCAACGTTATCGATTATAGAAATTAGAGGAGCCTTATGAGAAATGGTGCGAAGCTAATACAATGCTATATATTGACTTTACGTGGGCGTATATAAAACAGGACATGGAAACAACCACGAAATAATGGCTAGTCTTGATGATGTTTGGGCAAAATACTCATTTTGCCGGAGAAAGATTAAAGCATATTACGGATACTAAGATTGAAGAGGGCACAAGTTTCGTGATCATGTCCTCAAAATGATGGACTATTTGAATGAGTGAGATTCATGGTGTTCAAATCAATGATAAATCAAAGATTAACATGGTGATTGAATATTTACCTGATACATTCAAAGAGTTTAAGGTAAGCTATATCTTAAACAATAAAGATATCACCTTAATTGAATTAATGCACGAACTACATGCTATAGAAGAATTTTATCATAGCAGAAAACTTCCTGAAAAGGGATTCTCTTCAAGGCTTAAGTCGAAAGACAAGAATGAGCAAGAAAGAGTTGGGATCGGCAAACTGTCCACTAAAAGAAGTGGCAAGCCAAAAGGCAAGTGTTACAAATGTGGACAGAAGAGTCACTGGAAGAAAGATTGTCTTGAGATTATTAAAATCAGGTAAAGGAAATCTTTAAGCTTCCTAATTAGTTCAGATTTCTATTGATTCATACAATAGTGAATTCTGATATAACTAATCTTATTTGTAATTCATTTATTTGGTTTTCAGGAAACCAAGAGATTAAGTGAAGAAAGCTTGGCAAATGATTGAGGACATGTGAGTTTATATCAATTGAAAGGGTAGATCAATTTTACAAGACTTTAGTTTTGATATTTGTCTTTATTTTTCCAAATATTAGAAGAATTTAATTTCGGTGGCTTGTTTTAATAAGCGAGTACTGTTATTTTTTGGATCCTCTTTATTACTTATTTTGGTTATTTATAAAGACAATTTATATCATATAAGTCCATTGATCTATTCAAAGCAAGATATAGTGATAAAGAGTATATGCATTTATCTAAGAAAAGAAATGTTTCTTCTAACCAAAAATCACCTCGATATTTATGCTTAAGTCATATAAACTATAATAAGATTTTAAGAAAATGATTAATGATAGACTTGTTGGCCTATTAAGATTGATCATTGTAACTATAAATCTTATTTAGAAAATAATATGAGAGGATACTCTTTTTGAGCTAAAAGCATAACATTGTATTGGATGATTTAGCGCATACAAATGTATACGGACTAATCAGTTTACATGTTATAAGAGGTTATGAGTATTCTATCAATCTTGTTGATGAATATTCATTTTATTTATGTTTGTCTAAATGCGTCATGATTCCATTGCTTTTGAAATTCAAAAGAGTACGTGGATAAGACAAAAGCAATTAGACAGGAACATAAAAGAACTTCGATGTGATCGAAACAAAGAAAATCTCTATGGAGAATTCAAGCACTATTTGGTTGTCAAAGAACACTATGATGGAGGTGTTAAACAATGCAGCAAAGTAGTGGCATCATTGAAGAAAATTCCATAAATCAACATTCAAAAGGTTTGAGTTTTCTCTTACAAGTCAAAAGTGCAGAGTGTTTATTTTAAGGACAAAGCCAAATTGCCTAGCCACCATGATGAGAAATTATTCATCAGTAAAGTGCCAAAAATTGAGATGAAGAATATGGTTGGATCAATGGAAAATTTTCAAAAGAGCTTCAAGGCATCATTATATATAATTATGAATTGGAAACGGAAGAGAAAGCAAATTATTTCAAAAAAATCTACCCTTGAGGACAACGGTATTTTCAAGGGGGAAGGAATGATACAAACTCTTAAAATAATTAAAATTATTTATTTTATTTTATGGTATTAATTAATTTTGAACTAGTCAAAAGTAGTTGCACTTATTTTGTGGAACTACAAAAATGTGAGCATTATGTGAGAAAATTACCTATTAATAAACCATAGGTAATTTTCTATTTCTAGGTAATATATATGTTTGTGAATAGAGTTTTATTTTAATTAAATGATAAATATTATCTTAATCACTAACAAATAAAAATATTAAACATGCAAATATACATATTAATTTAGATTTATGTATAATAAATATTGAAATATTATTTAAACTTCACCAACACATATTAACAGTGATCTCTTTTTATTATTTATAATTGGAACAATACAATTTTAATTTCTTGGCGTTATATTTATTAATCTACTAAATTTTTGGTGAGAAAGAAAGAATATTATTAAAAATAATATTCAATTATGTTAGTATTAAACAATATTTCAAAAAATATATAATTTTAGATAGATTGTAACTTTTTTGTAATCTTTAAATAGATTGGTCTCATAGCCTGTTAATTTTAAATTATTAAAATTAAAATATTGCACTAACTGGCTTCTAATTTTATAAGCCATTGATTAAATCCAACAGTTCATATTTATGCGACTATTAATACTTAACAGCATCATAGCATGACCCTTGTATTGTAATTCTTTTTCTTTTTTCTGAAAGTAACTGAATTATTGTTTGACCCACAATTTTAGAAAATGCCTAATAAGAATATTGAAATTCCTAAATTTTTAATGACCATATCTTCAAAACACAGATAGTGGTTTTGGGTCGGAATAGAGCTGGCAAAATTTGATACAACCCGATTACCCGACACAAACGCGACATAAATAAATGGGCATGGGTCGTCAAATTTAACACGATTATTAAATGGGTCGGGTCTGAGTCGACACAATATTTTTCCATGTCGGGCTAGGGTTAAAATTCTTGACCCATTTACCCGATCAATGACGTGATTATATTTTCTATTTTAAAATAATTTACAGGTTCTTGTCATCAAAACTCAAATATTAGAGATGATTTTCTCTTTTATTTTTATTCTTTAAAAAGATGAATATAAACATAGTGTTTTATTTATAAATTTTAAATACATTTAGAGATTCAATAGTGTAAATGCGTAAAATATTGGTAGACATGTATATTTTATAATATTGATATATAATATTATTTACATACATATAATTAAAACCTCAATAGTGTAAATGTGCAATATTTTGGTAGATATGCATATTTTTATAATATCGATAAATAATGTATGTATGTATGTATGACAGTGTGTAAATATTTGATGTAACTTTTGTTTAATATATAGATATTAAGTGGGTTATTGGGTAACCCAATTATTTTCTGTTGGGTTTAATATTTTGACACGATTATTAAATGGTTCGGGTTTGGGTCAAATAAATTTAACGACCAAGCGACACAAACAATGACCCGTTTTGCTCTGGAAAGGATAAATTCATAAATAAAGTTTCCCTTGTTTCCGAAAATTTCAAAGTTCAGCTCTAGTTACATATGGAAAATGAATCCGGAGCGCAGTTCCATCAACATCAACTATTGATTTTTAAGAAAAAAAATAAAGTTGAAAAGGCATGTGAAAAAATGAAAATTTCAATGAAAGTGGATAAAATGCGATACGACTATGGGTTACATAGCAAGATACATCAGTGCTGACAATTTTTTTTTTTTTACTAAATTGATGGAAATATCATAAAGTTTCAAAGAAAACAAATATGTTTTCTCATTTTATCAAGATTATTCAGATGGGAAGCAGTTTCAGACTTTCAGTCCACCGTGTGCATTTTCGTTAATGGTATTATTATTTTCTTTTTATTTATTATAATTAGCCGCAATTTTGCTACTTTCGAAATGGATATTTGACATAAGTTCGACCTTTTTTTTATTTCTTTTGTTACAATTTTGATGCATATTACTGTTTGACTTATTTCAATTACTCAGATTAAGCAAACAATCAAGCCACATTACTAGGTTATCAAGAAAGCGTAGTCACCAGTTAGGTCCTTCTTCATGCCAAATTCTGCACCGAAAGGACAAAGCTTAGGTCTCAAGTCAAAGACGTGACTTATTTTAGTCATTTGCTTTTTGTTAAACAGAATTTAGGGGAAGTTAATTAATCGATAACAAGTTCACCGCATGGGGATTTCTTCTACAACTGCTCAACTGAAAAAAGGTTTACGACTGTTGACCAAATGATTTTTTTATGCATTACTAGTCATTTAAGGAATTTAGTTTCGCATAGTACCATTAATTGTTAAGAGTTATTAGCTAACCCACCGGTAACTTCTATTGATGGTATCACCACAAAATTTGTTTTATAATTAATTAAATAGGTATACGATAAGCTCGACAGCAATTTGTTTTTTTATTTTTCAGAAAAGATTGTTTTACTAAAAAAAATGTCATATAGAACAAAAGAAGATTAGACAATCGGGGGTGTAATGAACCCTAATTAAAGATAGTTACCATAGAATTAGCTAATTAATGAAGTGATAAACGAGATAAAACTGATCGACTAACAGTCAAAATTATGTTGATATATGCTACCATCCTTATAAAAGAAATGGTATTTAGTACCATATCATAAAATTTCTTATATAATTTAAAAATAAAAAATAAAAGTCTTTAATGAATTAGAAATCTCACCCATGAAACTCAAATTATCACCCAGTATTATTACTCGTACTCGACTAACCACAGTTGCAAACATTCAAAGTCAGTGGTGTTGTGCCAAGGGAGCCAAACAATTCCCCCCACCCCCCACCTTTTTGTACATTATAATCAAAGATCTCATCTTAATGGTACATGTGGAATATAAAATTTAGTTTAGATGAATTACGAATCTCAGCCACACATGTAAATTAATAAATTACATTACTGTGAATGTTAGTATAATTATTTTAATATTATTATAATGTAAAATATATTTTATTATTATTAAAAGAATATGACAGATTAATAATGTTAGAATAATTTTTCTAACATTCAAAATATTTTAAAAATTTTATCTTATTTTATAAATTATATGATTTTAGGTTTAATTTATATTTATCATACATGTTTATTTAAAGTCAATTATTGAGTTGTTGTAATTAAGTATATAATAGTTCAAAAAGAGTCTATGTAATAATTTATTATATTAAGGGGATCTGTTTGATCATTTAAGTAAACCTTAGGGGTGTGGATGCCTTTCCTCTTGATTTTTGGCCTGTTAAATTTTTAATTTTTTTTAAAGCAACCTTGCTAAAGTGAGAAATCTATTAAATAAGAGTAATGATCAACAACAAATTTATTTTATCTGTAACGTTAATTCGTTGGTTGAATGAAAATATAAAATAATAAAACAAATCGTGTAAGGTAAGTGATATTTAATTCAACCGTCTTATCGCTTTATCAAAATAAATTTGTCTGAAGTTTGTATTATATACTTCATTAAATAAAGAAGAAAGAGAAATATTTTAGAGGATATAGTGAGCCTTACCTCTTAAAAAGTACCACATCGTTCTAGAATAAGAAAATATACATAAAATATAATAGAAAAAAGTACATTAATGTAAAATAACCATCCTAAATGAAACAAGCCAATTAACAGAATCTATAATTGGAGAAGCCATCAGTCTATAAAGAAAGAAACTTCCGAATGACCATAGGAGGATCTCCCAAATTCGCAAGACAATCAGTAACACTGTAATTCTTCCTAGAAGAAAAGGAAGAACAGTGACTGACTATTACAATTTGGGGGTAAGATTTTTAATCTTTGATTAGACGATCAGAAGGCGAAATTAGCTCTGTTTTCTCCCAAATTTTAAGGGTAAGTTCCTGGCATCGCCCTCTACAATCCTACTGGTCTTGATTTTTATTTTATTCTCTCGTTGGCTATTATTTGAGATACTCACTTGTTAGAGAGACATCTATTAAGATGTTACTGTAAGCCAACAATATTGAGATTTTTGATGTTGTTAGCCTCTAGTATTATCTAGAGAAGAATTTGTACTGTAATTCTATTAAATATAGTGGAAGACTATCAGATTACGGTCCCGTGATTTTTCCCACCTTGGGTTTCCACGTAAAAATTTGTGTCTCTTGTGATTGATTTATTGCTTTGGATTTTGTTGATTTATTTTTTTGCCTATTTATTTGTGATACACATCCTATTTTAATCACATAAAGAGAGAAATAGTTTTATTTTCATTTAATTTACAACTGCTTGTGTGAGTCCCTTTCCTAATAAAGTGTCTCGGAGTTTCAGGTTTTGTATTTTTATTACTTGTGTGGTTTAGATGGAGAAGTCCTTGGAATGCAAGATTAAATTAAAGTCATGGAATTATAGTATTTGAAAGTCTAGGATTGAAGATTTGCTGTACATGAAAGAATTACATGAACCCATTAAAGGCAAAGAAGCTAGACGCGCCGATTTAGATGATAAGAAATGGGCTCAATTAAACCAAAAGGCCGTGAGTACTATTAGATCATGGATTGATCAGAGTGTGTACCATCATGTCGTGAAGGAATCCAGGGTTGATGTTCTTTGGAGAAAATTAGAGATGATTTATGAGCAGCCGATAACATAGAACAAAGCCAATTTGATGAAAATGTTTGTTAATTTGAAACACAAGAAAGGGCGTAGTATAACTAAACACACTAGCAAGTTTTAGGGCTTGGTTGATCAGTTGACTACTATGAAAATTATATGAGATAATGAGTTACAAGGATTGTTGTTACTTAGTTCTTTACCTGACAGTTGAAAGATATTAGTGGTGTCAGTGAATAAATCAAAGCTGAACAGGAAATTAACCTTGGATATAGTTACAGATAGGCTGCGGAATGAAGAATCTAAAAAAAAAAAAGTGTTGAATGTTGTGCAAATTTTATTGAATTCACAACTGCACGAATCTATTATAGAATAGATCAACGGTGACGAGTGTCAATCCCACGAGGAGGTGGATTTTAATTTCAGAGTTAATTTTCTATGTGGGTGGTTGGATTTGTGTTGAAAGTGATTTAGACAGTCCTAAAATTTAAATTAGAAAGGGGGGAACAAATTAATGTGAAAACTATTAAAATGAAGCGCTTGGGTCTCTGGATCCGCACTCAACATGCATCATGGGCTTAATATTCCTTATTAGTGCCAATTAAATCATGAGAGGGGTTTCCACTCCTCATGAACCTCACTCCAATAAATATGGTGCTAAGTGCTTATCGCGCCAAATAGTAATAACCTTGCACTGGAAGACGGTTATACCAGTGTAATATTTAGACAATATTATTATTATCTGTCGACAAAAAGTCAAATCATCCACAAAAATTAGAGGGGAAGAGAAAGTAAATTTACCAAATTAAGCCCATGGAACATGTTGAGACTTCATCTTCAACCCAAGCTCAAAAGAAAATTAGCTACTCATAATTGACCTAGGGGTAAAATGAGAATTTATTAAAATACGTAGAAAATACAAGATAGAGAAGGAATTACAGAAAATGAGCTCAAAAATGGATTCAGTGGTGTCAAATTAGGGGGGGAGCCCCCTATTTATAGATACAATAAGTAAATCATGGTCATCGGATTAAAATAATTTGGACGCTCAGGATTGCAACACGTGACAAGTTCTGATTGGATAGAACACATCATTAGGGCTGTCATTCCGTGTATATGCATGTATCGTACACACATTTTTTCGATCCACTAACATACTGCCACATCACCAGTAAATGCCACATTAACATTTTAGTCCAATAGGATCGTGATACATTATTGGTCAAGCCACGTCATCAGTCAACACCACTCAATACCACATCATTCGTCTAATCGAATGTTGTCATGTTATCGATCAATGCCACATCATCGGTCAGTGCCACGTCAATAGTCAATGACACATCATCGATTAGTGCCACGTCATCGTACCGTATATGTGAATAGTATCGTGAACAGTATAATGAATAGTACCGTATATGTGAATAATGTCGTTTATCCTTTTATACTCCTCCTAAGGTTTTTCGACTGTCCTGAGTTCAAAATTGCTGTCCATTTTGCTATCTGATCTCTCGTTCACTGTGAAATGACTATGATGCCCCCTAAAATACATAAAATACTTAATTATAATAAAACACACATAATTAAATCACAAGAGACTTAAATACATAAAAGTAGAGATGTTAGAGAGACATATGTTAGGCTATTACTGCAGCCAAGAATATTGAGATTCTTGATGTTGTTAGCCTCCAATATTATTTAGAGAAAAACTTGTGCTGTAATATCATTAATATAATGGAAGATTGTATCGGACTATGGCCCCGTACTCTTTCTTGCTTTGGATTTTCCACGTAAAAATTTGTGTCTCTTGTAGTTGATTTATTGTTTTAGATTCAGTTGATTGATTTTTTTTGCCTATTATTTATGGTACACATCCTATTTTAATAACACAGAGATGAAAAGAGTTTTATTTCCGCTTAATTTGCAATTGCTTGTGTGAGTCCTTTTCCCAACAAATTGTTTAAGAATTAAACTACTCAGTTCAGTTTCTGATTGATGTAGGACGGTATAGTAGGATAACCAGGGTGCTTTTCAGAGTCATAACTTGGGCTACAATTGTCCATTTTTTTTTTGTATAATATATCATTTCGAAACTTGTGACAAGATGCCGTCGAACCAATAATTTTGTTTCTTTCCCAATCTTTTTTCAATTTTAAAATATTTTCCTATTTTTTCTATTACTTTCAAGATTTTTATCTCTTTTCAAATATCATATTTAGGTGCTTTTTGTTTTGGTTTTCTTATTTAGATTACGAGAATTTTATTATAAAATAATATTTTAAATTTTTCCATTCCGATAAATTAGCAATATTCAAGATTATTATAAAAGGGGCCAAAAAAATTGATTTTGTTCATTCAAACTTTTCCTAATAAAATTTCGTTATTCAAAAATCTAGTTTCTCTTATCTTTCAATCTTTATAGTTCTACATCGTCAAAGGCCTATTAACTAAAGACTTTCCTTTAGAGGTAACTCCATTATTTTATGGTAAACTATAAGCCTCACAATGTACTTGTGATTTCTCGAATTCCACTGTGTGTGCTGGTCAGTACTCGATCAATCACTTGCTATCCGTACCAAACAAAAATTGCATTAAACAGGGGAGCCCCAAAAACTTGGCAATTCACCCATGCATGTAGCCCTCGGTACACTAATAAAAGCATGAATAATTGCAGTCGTTGTCTTTGTGATGAGTGTACATTGTGACATTAACTCGTGTTAACAGTACTTCTAAGCACGTCTATGTCCATTGCCCATTAATTGGGCTCATTATATATTAATATTAATTCCTTTATATCCTTGTAAGAACTCATATATATCGAAATGAGCGACATGGCAGCAGTATCATGATTAAATCCTGAAGATCAATCCGCATTATTTGTTTTCTTTTTTTCATTGGGAAATCTTCGTAGAGGAGCGGAAATTGGTCTAAAGGATAGTATTTTGTGCACGCCTTGACGAATTTTGTAGTTGTTGGTGGATGAACAGTGTTGTAAATAGTATCTGATAAACAATATATGTGAACAGTGACATAAACAGTATCAATAGCTACTACTTATGGAGTTCTTTTCTATGTTGAAATTGATGTTTCGGTAGGTTTTGAAATTCAAAGAAGCAATATTAATTCGTATTTCCAACACCAAAAACTTGGTAATGCACCATGCATGTAGCCCTCGGTACATCAATTAAAGCACGAATAATTGCAGCATTCGTCTGTGCGATGAGTGTACATTGATGACATTAACTCGTACTAAAAGTACTTCTAAGTACGTCTGTGGCCAGTGCCCATGAATTAGCTCATTGTATATTAATATTGATCCCTTTATATCCTTATGAGAACTAAAAAACATCATTTATTAAAATGAGCGATGTGGCAACATAGCTAACCCAACAAAATATGATATAATTATTTCCTCAATTTTCTGTTAAATAGTAAAAACAACGAACAATCATTGAAATTGAAATTGAAATTAATTAAGGTAATTACTATGTGTAGTGAATTGGGTGCTTTAGAAAACGATGAACATCCCAATACACTGCCCAAGATCACAAATTAGACCAACAAGATGCTAAGATCCTAAACAATGAAGCTTTAAGTGTTAACAGAACCTTTAACGCAAATGGTTGTAATCAGAAGACACCAAGAACCAGAATTATAAGCTAATTCAACTCAGAAGCAAGAAAGGGATTTACGTGGTTCGATTGTGCATAGAAGCACAATCTACATCCACGGGAGAAGCTCACAGAGCAAGCTTTATTGATGATTCCAGTAATCTTTACAGAGTAATGCAAGAGCTAACCACTAGGATCAAGACTAAGCTTTTTCGCTATTATAACTCTCTCTATCACGCTCTCAGATCATCCCAGAAGCTGCTCCATTAACCTGCTTATATAATAGCTGATAATGAACCCAGAAGTCACAGATCTCTGCCACCTAGACTAACAGCTTCTTAACGGATTTGATTCTCCACCCCACGTGCGCTCCACATGTTCCACTTACGCTCTGGCAAAAACGTCATATGCCCCTGCCGTTTTGAACTTAAGTAAGTCACATGTCATGCTCGTGCCTTCTGAGTATATTAAACACACTCGAAACGCGTTCGTTTAACATGCTCAAGTTTTGGATTCACCATTTTAGTCCACACTATGTTATTGTGCTATTCAAAATAAAAATGTCCTACATACCTTTTTACCATGAAGATTTTAGAATACGTCTCTTGCTGTCGTAAAACAATGTCTAAAACATATATTATTGCAACAATTAAACTTTCTATTTTATCATTACACGACCATTTTCAGAATAAATAAAAATTGCTTTCTATCATTAAACTCACTTGGCTTGCTGTGCTGTGACTGATTAACTTGTAAGCTAACTCGCAAATGATATTTTGCCACATGGAAGCACCCCCCAACCCCATCTCATTCTTGCCATATCTCAAGCAAGTAGGTCTATATTACGTAATGGTATGGGGTCGGGGTGGGAAACTCTTTTCTTAAAAGTTTATTCATTTTTTATACTAATCCATTACAAGCAACAATTATGACGGCGATGTAATTGATTAATTAATATGGAATGCTTTTAGCAGAAAGGAGTGAAAAGCAATTAAGTAATGAACATCTAGAGACTGGAGGGCCTTTTTCTTCTTCTTCATCCTTTTTTTTTTTCTTTTTTCTCCCTCTTTTGAAACTGTTGTTATAATTAAAAAGAACCGCCGATTGCTTCTCCATTTTTCGCTCCACATATATATGAAGTCCTAGCCTCCGAGTCATGTTGCAGTTTCTAAAATTTTAAAGAAGTGTTTGTTGTAACTTTTCGCAGAGTGTCACAATTCTTTTTCTATTTATTAAGTATCTTAATTGAATTTGTTACACACATATTATTCTTGCTAAAAAGACCAAAATAACAATACAATAAAATTCCATCCATCACGCCATGCCCATTGCCCTGAAAGAGTCAGTAGTACAGACAAAACCCATAAAACCAGCGAAACTTGATAGCGTAATTAATAATTTTAACAACATATAACAGGGAACTTAGAGGATATGCTTATACAGATTCAAATCCAATCATATAAACTAGCATGAGATATAAATAACGAAAAAGTTTTAAAAAATTAGAAAATTAACAATAATAACATGACGGTAATATAACAATGCCACGTATGTTTGTGAGAATTTATACTGGCGGTCTTACTCAGTTAATAAGATATTTAACGAACTCATATATAACTCTTTTAATAATTACAGCTTTTTAATGATTAGTTGTGTTTGTGCTACATTCTTTGATATAGCAATTTGAAATTTAGCTCCGTTAACTATGTGTGCTATATTCTGGCTAGCTGTTGCCACAAAATGTTAATTTCTAGTAATGTTTTGGCATGATGGACAAAAAGCAAAATTATGCAAAGGCTGCAATTTGAAGCGACGATAACAAATAGTTCACAAATGAATAGATTGATCCACATGAATTGAGGAAACAAAATGTCAAAACGAAGAATAGGTTGCCATTTCAAGCAATAAGGGGAAATAGTTCAGAAATGTGTTCCACGGGAATTGCCTGATCTTGTGCTTAAAGCAAACATAAGGGCATAATTTTATATAGCAACCGACAAGCTGAAATTAGATAAATACTTTTTCCGTTTTTCTGTTAATTTATTAGAACTGCCTTTGAAATCTCCCATTATCATACAAAGTTACAAACCATGTATGTGCACTTGTCCTTTGTTTGCATCTGTAGCCTTCTGTCATCAAATATATATTATCCAAGTCTCAAGTAAGGGCATTTAAGTAAATAAAGTTTGTATTAGTTAAAGCAAAAATAATCTCTCCCAAAATTCGGCGCTTGCAGCTTGCTTTCACTCAATTCAAATCCTATAAATGCCCCCACTAAATCGTTTCAAATTCCATCAACTAAACATTCAATCCTCAAACTATTTATCTATTCCTCTCATTCCTATCTTCAAATTAAGTTTTCAAGAAAATGGCAAAATCAATGTCTTTGCATATTCTTTTAGTACTAATATTCTTGATTCTCTTCTTTAGTTCATCTTTAGCAATTCCAGTGGTCACTTACAATGTGATCAGTTTGGGAGCCAAATCTGATGGCCGGAGTGACTCAACGAAAGCCTTTCTCGCTGCATGGGCTAAAGCTTGTGGCTCAACTGCGGCCTCAACCATTTACGTGCCACCTGGGAGGTACTTGCTGCACAATGTTGTGTTTCAAGGCCAATGCAGGAACAATGACATTACCATACGTATTGATGGGACTCTAGTGGCTCCATCCGATTATCGTGTCATTGGAGATGCGGGAAACTGGATTTTATTTGAGCATGTTAATGGCGTTTATATTTATGGTGGCATCCTTGATGGCCAAGGTGCTGGCTTGTGGGCTTGTAAACGATCAGGCAATAATAATTGCCCTAGCGGTGCCACGGTAAGTTGGAAGATCGTTACTTTTAATTATAGTCATAAATTAAGCGGTTTTTGGTTTTGGTTATTCTCCTCAGATTAAAATAATTAATAACGTTCCTTCTTGTGTAAATGAGCAGACACTGGGCTTTAGCAACTCAAACAACATTCTGATTAACGGACTAACATCCCAAAATAGCCAGATGTTTCATGTTGTCATCAATGGATGTCACAATGTGAAAGTACAAGGGGTGAGAGTCTCGGCCTCGAGGAAACAGCCCTAACACCGATGGCATTCATGTTCAATCATCAAGTGATGTCACAATTTTGAACGCTAGAATTGGGACTGGAGATGACTGTGTATCAGTTGGCCCTGGCACCACCAATTTATGGATTGAAAACGTTGCTTGTGGCCCTGGCCATGGCATCAGGTAGAAAATAAAGAACATGCATGATGATTTATTTATAGCATTGTTTTTTATGTCATAATATTTAGTGCTACTATTGTGAATTCGTTGCAGCATTGGTAGCTTAGGCAAAGAGCTGCATGAGGCTGGAGTGCAAAATGTGACAGTAAAAATTGTGACATTTACAGGAACTGAAAATGGATTGAGGATTAAGTCCTGGGGAAGACCAAGCACTGGATTTGCTCGGAACATTCTTTTCCAACATGCTCTTATGAAGAATGTCGATAATCCCATCGTAATTGATCAAAATTACTGCCCGTACAACAAGAATTGCCCTGGAAAGGTATTTTATGTATCACAAGTTTGTATGTGAGAATGTTAGACGTTTATGTGAATAAAATTCAAATTAATAATTATATTTTTTATATTCAACAGTCATCAGGGGTTAAAATCAGTGATGTAACATACCAAGATATTCATGGAGCATCTGCAACGGAAATTGCTGTAAAGTTTGATTGTAGTCCAAAGTATCCATGCTCTGGCATAAACTTGGAGGATGTGAAGCTCATTTACAAGAATCAACCAGCTGAAGCATCGTGTAGGAATGCTGATGGATCGGCCTCTGGTTTTGTTCAGCCAAATAGTTGCTTGAAATTGTGAAAAATAAAATTAATTCTTGCGTTAAATTGCGTTTTTTTTTTTTTTTCATTTCCTTTTTAATGAGCCTAGGAATTTTCCATGGGCCTTTCTGAGAAAACCCATTGGGCTTCTTGGAGGATGCTTACACTAATTGCCGTATAAGACAAAATCAAAACTTCACTCTTTTGTACTCAGAGAAATGGAGTCATATTTTGGGTAACATTATCTTATTGCACTACTAATGTTTGATCCGAAATTCTGCCTATTGAAACTATTAAAATTAACATTTTCTATTAGAATCAAATTGAAATCGGGGAACGGCCTTTCACCACCAACTCTGTTTGGGCGATAGCCCATTGCCCGGATTGAGAGAAGGCTATCGCCCAACCATCGCTCGAAAAAAAATACAATGAATTCGATTTAATGGATTTTAAGGTAAAAATTATTTTTCATCTTATTGTCGAGTAGGGATGGCAATGGGAGGACCAATCTCCCATCATCCCCTCGATATTTTAAAATTACTTGAGAGAATCTATCTTTCCGAATAATAACGGGGATCCCTAAACTAATACATTTTTTTTTATTTTGAGATATTCATATTAAAATAAAAATTTCAAATAAAAGTAAAGTTCGAACTATATTTTACTTTTATATCCATTACAAAAGTCACATACATTAAATTAGTAAGTAACACAGAAACTATCATGAACAAATTAATAGTCTAATACAAAATTGTTACAAATAAAATCGAATTTAGATTCAAAATTAACTTTTTCAATGGTGGCGTGGACACTTTATAAATGTGGAAGTTGTCCAGTTGAGAAGAATATGATGATTAGTTGATAGCAATATATTTCTTAGAGAATAATTTTCTTTGTAGAGAAGAGCGAAAGACATATTTTAGCTAAGATTATTGTTGATTCAATGTCTATTAGTTTTGAGGTTTTTAATAGAGTTTAAAGGAATACTAAAAGTCAAATCTAATGCTAGTAAGTTTAATAGAGTATTCTTTCCGAAAAGTGAAAGTATTTATTTTTTTTCCTTGGAAACATTAATAAAATAAAGAATTAACTGTAAAACTATTAATCCTACCATATGTGAAGATTATCAAATATACAATTTTATTGAGAAAACAAATATTATTTTGGATAATTATAAATCGAGATAATAATAGAACACATCTAAAAGTTAGGCTTTCTTATATACATAACTTAAATAAAATCTTTGAAATCTTAGAAGAATAATTATTTATTAGCATATTAATTAAACAAATGTCAAATATTGAAACCTCTAAAATTTGGGGGAGACCACCTAGTGGGCTTAGTGCTAAAAGTCTCCAATGCATGCCCTAAAAGAGTCAAGAGTACAAACAAAACCAATAAAACCAACAAAACTTGATAGTGAAATTAATAATTTTCCACAATTTATGATAGGAAACTTAGAGCAGATGTTCACATAGATTTAAATTCAATCATATAAACTGATATGAGATATAAACAGTGAAAAGGTTTTTTTTAAAATTCGAACTTCGAAATTAATAACACGTAGTAAGATAACAATGTCACATATGTTTGTGAGAATTTATAATTTATGTGCTGCATACATGCCTCTTCTGATAAACACAAATTCTTGATGATTAGTTGTGTCTATGCCATGTATATTCTTTTAAATATAAGAATCTGTTATGAATTTACATGTTCATTTGCATATTTATATAAATGATTTATAACGAAAGAAAAAAGCATGCAACAAAGAAACGAGAAATCAAGGCATTGCCAGAATTATGGTATCGAAATATTGTGAAATTTTATGGCCTCTGTTCATTGCGGCACTCGTATTTAGTCTAAATATATTGAAACGGGTAGTGTGACCACAATTCTAAGCAATGATGCAACAATAGAAGAATTCATGAGCTGGACTGTGAGAATGTATATGATGAAAGGTGTAACTAATTCCTTGACTTATATGCATCATGACTGCTTCCCACCAATTATCCATCGAGACTTATCAAGCAAGAATGTGTAGCTGGTTTAGATTATGAAGCTCTGTTTGAATCGCAAAATTCTTCAAGCCAGATTCGTCCAATTGGACTCAATTTGGGGGCCATTTGGAAAAGATGAAAAGCCAAATCTAAAAAAAAAAATTATATTTATTAGATAATAGAGAATATACATTTATGACAAATTACTTGCAGAGAATTCTCATAATTAATTACATGTGCCTAGACAAATCGTACAGAACAATTCTCTAAATACTCCATTGCAAGCATACCAATAGGACACACCACTGTCCAAGAACAAATTTAATAACAGAAGCAAAGGCTGTGGAACAAAAAACAAGATAGTAGTCACTCTGCAGTGACCAGCTAACCAAGAACTTCCTCCGGAAACCTCACCAACATCCATCATCGAGGATTCTTGGATTCTGTTACATGAGTAAGACAAATATACAGCCTAAGATTAGGATAATTGGAAGTTTTATGGAAAGGTTGCTAATGGCATGTGTATGAATTAAATGAATTGACAAGCATAGGAATACATATATGATACACATACATATCTTGTTGAAGGCTAAAATATCGCGGCTCTGGACATATTCATTTATTGGCTCAGCCATCAGATGCTCCTCAATGAGATTATCAACAGACACCAAATCATCCACAATGGTAAGCATTATCTGCAACTTCTTTATGCCATATCCAACGGGTACAAATTTGGCTGTGACATCAAACATGTTCATGTTAGCTTGAAGTCCAGAAACTAAACTGTAAGTTTAATATCAGCTTGTCCAATTACATTTTTCTGATGGAGAAAAGGTGATATTTAATTAGAAGATGGTTTCAGCTGCAACAAGCATTAAAGGTATATTTATTGACATCAAATATAAAAGAAATTATAGCTGAAGTGCATATAGAAAAGACTTACATGCTCCCCAGTGCAACCCTTCCATCTTAATGCTGCGTACTGCTTCCTCAAGCTTTTGCATATCAGTCTCATCATCCCATGGCTTTATATCCAATAGAACTAATGACTTGCCAGCTGAGAATAAAATACGAGGAAATTCAGAATGTAGAATAGAAAAAATTTAGCACAAAAGAGCTAGGCCTGTTGTTAATAATAAATTAATCAGTCAATGAGAAGAGAAGCTTACATTCTTTCTTCTTTGCAGATGCTTTGATGGCAGCTGAGTGTTCTTCAGCAGCCTTCTTTTCCTCTTCTGTCTTCTCACCGAACAGATCCACATCGTCATTATCATCGTCAGCGGCAGCAGCCTGAGAATTAAGTATAGCCAAATTTCATAAACCAAGCAAGGAACATAATTGATATAAGTTCCCAAATAAGCCAACCCCCTCCAAATCTGAACCCTATGATTATAAAAATTCATGGGAGTCCAAAGCAATGGAAAAAACTGGACCCGTAATAAGCAAAATGCTTGTTCAATCGTCATTATAAATTAAACCTACAAAAGGCAGTTATGTGCCTATGACATGAACACAGAACAACACTACTTGCCTTTGTGTCATCAACTGGAAGAGTTGCAATAGGGGCAGATCCCTCTACAATGAGACCAAACCCTTCTGCAGAAACACCACTGAATCGGCAATGCTCAGAAGTAACCAAAAACGTTTCATGGAACATGAGACTATTCAAAATCTATTACACAATTTAACCACAAACACTGGGACCTTCTGACAAGATGAGAAAGTTACGAAATCCTTAAAAGCGCGTCAATGTCGTTGTACTAGCGAGACACATTCACATATTTAGATGATGGTGGTTTAGAAAGCGCCGAATAAACAGTTAAATCATCCTTTGAAGCTTGGTACCTGATAAAAGCACAACAAAAGGAGAAGATAATGAGTCTTTTGATGAACTGTTACATATTGATTGTGTAGTAACAGTCAAATTAATTATGAGAAGATGAAAAGCCAAATCTAAAAGAAAATTTCTCTATTTATTAGAAAATAAAGAATATACAAATATGAGAAATAGTGATGCCATATCACCTCTTGTAGTCCCAACTTTATATATAGATATAGATATAGATAGATAGATAGATAGATATATCATGCATTCATCACATACATGTGTATGATTGAATAAGAAATTAATATGAAACAACTGTAAAAAATGATAGTGATGCATAGCAAGAAATTGAAGAAATCCTAATTAGAGTTAAATGTATAATATTTAGGAATATTTTAATTAATTTGTAATCTAGTTTAATTTGGTTTCCTATTTAGAGTCTTATTGTTTAGGTATTGCATATTTGGGTAATATTCCTAATTTAGGTATAAGTCTTATTAAAATATGTTTTCTAATCATATTAGGATAAGTCTTAGTATAAATAAGTGTGTTTTGTAGCTTTTACAAGCAGAATTTTGAGTTCAATAATATTTCAATTTTCAAATCTCTTTGTGAGTATTTGAACAGTTAATTCTCGGTATTCTGCGGAATCAACGAGTCTTAATCCCTAAATTCGCGGTATTCTTTTGAATCGGCGTGAATTTAGTTCTTTATTATTCTCTGAATCAGCGGAATATTTTTAAACTTGCATCGGAATATGTAGCATATAATTTAAATTACAAGATATTTAAGAAGTGTAGTAAATATATAAAATTATGTATCCTTCAGGTGGCACATAATTTCATCACTTATTTAAAATTTAAAGTAATGTATCTTTGGTAAAATAGTATTTAAAAAATAAGCACAATTAAAGTCAGCGTACTAGATTTAAATTTCATGCAAACAGAGAAATCTAAGATCTATCTAAGAATTTTTTTTTAACTAAAGTTACTAATTAACTAAACCAACAATTGTTTTATTTTTAATACATAGTTTAATAATTATTAAAATAAATAATATGTTTTCTTAATCTAATTTCTCCACCGTTTCTCATTTTCTCCGGACTCTTCAATTCGCCCTCTTTTGCTTTAGTTTGAAAAAATCCGGTCATACTTTAGTCAAGATTAGGTGGCAAGCTAGCAGTTATCAAGCACAAGTAAAACAACGTACTATACTAGACCATGAAAAATGAAACAGAAACAACAACAACAATAATAATAAGAAGGAATAAAATGAAACAAAATATTAAATATAACAACTACGTAAGCATAAAGACCAACTCGAGCCACAATAAAATTTCTGTTTGATCATTACACGATCATTTTCAACATAAATAAAAGCTTAAGAAAGGAGGGAAATTATTAGCCATCCACTAAAAATATTTCGTTATTAAAAATACTACAAAAGCTTGAATTTATTTGATTTAACTCTTCTTGTTTCCAGTTTGTATTAGTTATCCACTAAAATGTTAAGTTATTATAATTGATGGCATCACAATGATAATTTAAAGATTTAACATACTAAATTCATAAATTAAATAATATTTTAAGATATAAAAATTAAAATTAAAACTATTTTTATCTAATCCTTCATACTGCATATACCTCAAATGACACATTATAACATAAAATAAACTTTTTATTGCAAAACAAAGAATAAAGTCAACGATGAACAAGAATAAAAACAATTAGACCTAACTTCATCTTCTTCTAATTATGGTAAGAACGAAGGACAGCCCCAGAAATTCCATCATCAAACATTCATCGAAGTGGGGCATGTTCATGAGAGCCACTGCTGCTGCTGCCCGTCACTGCCTATTCTGTCGGCCTTACGGACAGTTGCGACCTCCCAGAGACTCCTGAATGGCCGGCCTTCAAAGTCCAAGGCAATTTTTTGTCAATTATCACAAGTGGTTGAAGGATTTGGTGGGAAAGGATATTGGCAAATGAAGGATTTGACACAAATTGTATATTTATTTCGTGAATACTAAAAATTTAGAGAGATATGACAAGGAAGAAGATGGCAAGATGTTTTACATTTTATTTTTGTTTTTAATTTAATTAAGTTAAAAATGGTAAAATAGTCATTTTGCTCAGATCATATTAAGTACTCTAAGCGAGTTAATATTTTTAATTGGACGGTTGATATAAATTGAAAACAATGAGTGTAAAATCGAACAAATTCAAACCTTTTTAGTATTTTTGATAACGAAATATTCTTTGGATGGATGATTGATAATTTTCCAAAAACGAATATATGTGTTATGTGTCCTAAAATAAGTTTATATAACTATTTCTTAAAATTTGAGGAAGTCTATGCTAAATCTTTTAATTTCACCAGACCACCACGCAATGTCACAGTTCTTTTCCCTAATAAGCAAAATATTTATTTTAAAAAATATCAATTAAACATATATATACACGTACTATACGAGACACAAATCTAAGACCTAGGTCTTGATAAGGTTGCCTACTAACCAGACGAGCTAGACCTTAGTATGTAATAATGAAAACATGTTAATTGAATCTGTTACACACACACACACATTCTTGCTAAAATGCAACAAAATAACAACACAATAAAATTATATCCATCATGCAATCCAGGGGTTGCCTTTAAAGGGATTCGGGGCCTTAGGCGAATTTCTTTTAGGTCTTTGTACATTGAACAACATCAACTTTTGAAGGATATATAAAATAACTTAAATTTTAAATTCTTTTGGATTAGACAAGCCGTATATCAATATAAAAACTAAAAATAAATTAAATTTGTAAAAGAAAAGAATAATAATAATTTAAAATAAATAATGAACAATAGCACGTGGAAGTTGTCTAGTTGAGATGAATATGATGATTAGTTGATAGCAATATATTTCTTAGAGAATAATTTTCTTTGTAGAGAAGAGAGAAAGAAATATTTTAGCTAAGATTATTGTTGATTCAATGTCTATTAGTTTTGAGGTTTTTAATAGAGTTTAAAGGAATACTAGAAGTCAATTCTAATGCTAGTAATTTTAATAGAGTATTCCTTTTGAAAAGTGAAAGTACTTATTTTTTTTCCTTGGAAACATTAATAAAATAAAGAATTAACTGTAAAACTATTAATCCTACCATATGTGAAGATTATCAACTATACAATTTTTATTGAGAAAACAAATCTTATTTTTGGATAATTATAAATGGGAGTAATAATAGGGACACATCTAAAAGTTAGGCTTTCTTATATATATAACTTAAACACAATCTTTGAAATCTTAGAAGAATAATTATTTATTAGCGTATTAATTAAACAAATGTCAAATATTGGGCCTCTCTCAAATTTGGGGCATTAGGAGACCACCTAGTTGGCTTGGTGCTAAAGCCGTCTCCAATGCATACCCTAAAAGAGTCAAGAGTACAAACAAAGGCAATAAAACCAACAAAAAAACTTGATAGTAAAATTAATAATTTTCCACAACTTATGATAGGAAACTTAGAGCAGATGGTCACATAGATTTAAATTCAATCATATAAACTGATATGAGATATAAATAGTGAAAAAGTTTTTTTTTTTAAATTTGAAATTTGAAATTAATAACACGGAGTAAGATAACAATGTCACATATGTTTATGAGAATTTATAATTTATGTGCTGCATACATGCCTCATCTGATAAACACAAATTCTTGATGATTAGTTGTGTCTATGCCATGTATATTCTTTTAAATATAAGAATCTGTTATGAATTTACATGTTCATTTGCATATTTATTTAAATGATTTATAACGAAAGAAAAAAGCATGCAACAAAGAAACGAGATAAGAATATGGTAAATAGCCGAGAGAAGCTTTAGGCTTCTTATTTTTCATTCCTTTTTTTTTTTTTTTTGAGTAAAACGCCAAAGTTCAAACTCATTTCTTTTTTTCTTTCTTGAGTATTACACACATATATACAATTAGTGGGGATATTATAGTAATTTCATAAAATGACACAATGGTGAATCCACTATTCACAATACTCTTGGATCCACCATTTATTTAACATATAATGTAAAGGTATTATTAAATGTGTTAATAATGCCTCATTAAAACCCAATAAAACCCAGTGGGCCAAAACCTAATTAAAGAAAAAATACAGCGCACGTTTGTCTAATAGAGCTGTAGAAACTCTTATTATTAAAATATGCTCCCTGATGAAATATCTTCTCAATTATTCATGTGGAAAATCTTATATACGTAAGAACGTATCTGCTTGACATCAATTTTCTTGTTCTATTTCCTTTAATCATTGGAGATACGTGGTGACAAATGATCATATCAAATTATCTGCTTAAATGGATCTCACCAAAGGCCAAAAAATATGATTAGTTTAAAGTAAAATCAAGACATGGTATCAATCGCACCTGTGTATGCCGTAATCACTATGCAGTCATCAAAGATTACCTGATAAGAAAACTTGCTTTTTTAGACAACTTTGGTCTCTTATGAATATCGCGTTCAGAGACTGCAGTTCAGACATTGAAAGCTTCTACAAAAATAATGGCTGAATCCCCAGTTTGACAGCTTAAAAATATTTGTGTATTTTGCGAGAATAGTTCTAAAAATATTTCAGATTTTGTGAATGCTACAAGGATCTGGGAAAGGTATTAGGCAAACGAAAATACGTTCAATATTTGGAAATAGTGACGTTGGGTTTATGGGGAGTGTTGCCGAAATTAGTCCCACAACTGGATATGGGACTATCTGTAATACATATGAATGACTTCTTGTTTTGAGCAACTGTGTTGATGCTTTTATTGCTCTACCTGGTGGATTTAAAACCCTGGAAGAAATATTTACTATTGCCACAAGTCACAACGAAACAGATATCAGAAAGCTATTGGTTTTCTCAACGTAAATAATTTCTATGGTATGCTGTTGTTTTTTGAATGGCGCTGTGATGTAGGGCTTCTCTCTTTATCGGCAAGAAAATCTTTATTCATGCCAATAGCGCCAACGAATTAATCGATTTGTTACAGGCATATGGGCCTGAAGTCCGCCCAAATCAATCTGAACTTAGGCCAGATGATAATAAGGAAAAAACAGACGATGACAGTAAAAGGAGTGACAATAAAGACGAAAAAAATGATGGAGATAATAGTAAGAAGCGAAAAATATTAGACTTAACTCGTCACTTATGACTTTAAATTCTTTTTCCTTTTTGTCTCATCTATGACGTACTTATGAAATTTAATAAAATGAGCATTATTCATACTGAAATGTTTTAGGTTTTTTTTTTAAACATAAGCTGATTAATGGATAATCAATCCATTTATTTTATGCTCGATCTGTAGGTAGAGATAATAATTTATTTTCAAGAAACAATTGCATTTCAAATTTTCTCTTCAAATATTCAGCAATTATAGGAGCTCTTCAAGAGTTCCAATTAACTTCATGTTATCAGCATAAACTGCTACAATTACAAATTCAGATAAAAGCACATAGACAGATATGATCATTAACATGTCCTTCGGTAGGAGTTTTATACAAAGATCGTTACAAGGGAACAGAGGAATGTAAGTGATGTTTACGGTTTTCAACCTCGCAAAGACTTTCTAATTCAGAAACAGGTCTTCAAAAAGGAATTGTATTAGTAATGTTTCCCATGTTAGCAATACTTGCTCTCTTCTTTGTGATTGGAATGATTTTCAAAGGAAAGAAGAGGGCCTTGAAGATTAAAAAAAAAAAGTAAATTGTGTGAACAATCAAGGAGTGCTATTGATAATAACTTTTTTGAAGCTAAAATTGCATATGAAGAAATCATCAGAGCGACAAATAATTTTGATGCTAAGCAATGCATTGGCAAGCTGAACCATCATCTAGGGAAATCGTAGCAATCGGAAAATTTCACTCACCACTTCCAAGTGAAATTTCAGTCCAACAAGCTAGAATTCTTGAATGAAATCAAGGCATTGCCGGAATTATGGTATCGAAATATTGTGAAATTTTATGGCCTCTGTTCACATTGCGGCACTCGTATTTAGTCTAAATATATTGAAACGGGTAGTGTGACCGCAATTCTAAGCAATGATGCAACAATAGAAGAATTCATGAGCTGGACTGTGAGAATGTATATGATGAAAGGTGTAACTAATGCCTTGATTTATATGCATCATGACTGCTTCCACCAATTATCCATCGAGACTTATCAAGCAAGAATGTGTTGCTGGTTTAGATTATGAAGCTCTGTTTCAGATTTCGGAATCGCAAAATTCTTCAAGCCAGATTCGTCCAATTGGCCTCAATTTGGGGCCATTTGGATATGTTATTCAGGTATGCGTTCTTAAATAAACTCAGTGATCACTTTTACATTAATAGGCGTCATATCCAAATGATGATTTTCATCATTCACTTTTATAAGCTTGCCAATTTTGGCTATAAAAAGGCTCCATTTCGATTTTTGCATTCAATTTGTGAAAGAAAATCAGAGAGTTTAGAAGCTTGAAATTATGCTCTTGTTATAGTGATTTAGAGAGTTTGGGTGTATTGGGGTTTTGGGTAAAAATCTACAATACTTGTAATTCCTTTTCACTAGTAAAATATTTCCTGGTTTTTCTAACTTTTGTCTTTTTTTATTTTCTTTCAATTTTATTTTAGGCGTGGTCACCCACTAATTTCCTAACAGCCACACAATGAAGGTTACCGAAAATGCAATGTGTATAGCTTTGAGTACTGGCATTAGAAGTGATAAAGGAAAATCATCCAAGAGATTATATTTCTTCAATTTCGTCATCATCTTTCATCAGAAGCATATCACTTAATGAAATTTTGGACCCTCGGCTTTCAACAGCATCATGAAATGTTCAAGACATGCTGATATCAATCATGGAGGTGTCTTTTTACGATTAGACGTGAGTCCAAAATCAGGACCCACAATGCACACAATGTGTCAATTGATTTGAAGAATTAAACATGACTTTTGAAACTTATGATGTTAGAAACCCCATGCCTTAACATTAAGAAACAGAAATTGGAAAATAGAGGTTGTCATAAGATAAATTAATATTCATTAACATTATGAGTTTCTACGTGCGAAAAGAGACAGCAATACTTTCAGCGCATTGTAAGAGCTGCCACTAGCAAGCCCAATGGGCGTAGTTTTACAAAACCGAACAACCTTAGTACTAAGTATATTGAACGGCTTCTTATGCCCTTTTTTTTTCATTTTCTTTTGAATTCTGTGTACTACTAACTATATAATCATGATCGGCTTCCTATGCCTTTTTTTTCCAACTCAAATACTTTTCATAACTTCAAGTCTTCAAGCAACTATTTGGCAGAATAAATCCAGAGGCCGATCCATCAGCGTTGGCGCAGGAAGCTTCAGCTGGTTGATTCTTGTAAATGAGCTTCACATCCTCCAAGCTAATTCCAGTGCATGGATTCTTCGAACTGCAATCGAGCTTTACTCCAACTTCCGTTGCCGAAGTTCCATGAATATCTTGATATATCACATCACTGATTTTAACCCCTGAAGCCTATTGAACAAGGGGAAAAAAAAATTTATTGAGTTGAATTTTATTCACATCAACGTTCAAATAATTACATTTACAAACTTGTGATAAATAAATATCGTACCTGTCCAGGGCAATTGTTGTTGTCAGGGCAGTAATTTTGATCAATTATGATTGGATTATCGACATTGTTCATAAGAGCATGTTGGAAAAGAATGTTCCTGGCAAATCCATTGCTTGGTCTCCCCCAGGACTTAATCCTCACTCCATTTTTAGTGCCTGTAAATGTCACAGCTGTTACTGTCACATTTTGCACTCCAGCCTCTTGTTGCTCTTTGCCTAAGCTGCCAATGCTGCAACAAAATCACAATATCCAATTTAATCAGCACTAAATATTTATACCACCAAAAATGAAGAGAAAAACAAATTATTATGCTTTTTAATTTTACCTAATACCATGGCCAGGGCCACAAGCGACATTCTCAATCCATAAATTGGTGGCGCCTGGGCCAACTGATACACAATCATCACCAGTCCCAATTTTTGAGTTCAAAATTGTGACACCACTTGATGATTGAACGTGAATGCCATCGGTGTTGGGGCTGTCACCGGAGGCCGAAACTTTGACCCCTTGTACTTTCACATGGTTGCATCCGTTGATGACAATATGAAATTTCTGGCTATCTACGGATGCTAATCCGTTAATCACAACGTTGTTTGAGTTGCTAAAGCGAAGTGTCTGCTCAAGTATATACAAAGAAGGATTATCTACTCTAATAATTAAAGTATAAAGCCAATCAATATGACAAGCCAAAAGGCACTTGATTTATGACTGGATATAGGATGAAATTTCAACTTAATTACCGTAGCGCCACTGGGACAATTACTATTGTCTGACTTTTTACAAGCCCACAAGCCAGCACCTTGGCCATCAAGAACGCCGCCATTAATAGAAACCCCACTAACATGCTCAAATAAAATCCAGTTTTCGGCATTTCCAATAACATGATAATCAGCTGGAGCCACCAGAGTCCCGTCAATACGTATGGTAATATCATTGTTCTTGCATTGGCCCTGAAACACAGCATTGTGTAGTAAGTACCTCCCCCGTGGCACGTAAATGGTTGCGGCCTCCGCCGAGCCACAGGCTTTAGCCCATGCAGCAAGAAAGGATTTTGCTGAGTCAGTCCGGCCATCGGGTCTGGCTCCGAAGCTAAGCACATTGTAACTCAAGGGAATTGCTAAAGATGAACTAAAGAAGAGAATCAAAAGAAATGTTAAAAACTAGTAGGCAAAGACATTGATGTTGACATTGTTTCAAAGCTTAAATTTACTGATAGAAATGAGAGAAATAGATTTGAGACGTTGAGGAGTTAGTGTGAAGTTGAAAAGATTTAAATGGGTATTTATAGGATTTGAATGAACTGTAGAAATGGCAATAGCACTAGTAGTGAATGCAATCTGCGCCGAATTTTGGGAGTGATTTTTGCGTTAACTAATACGATCTTACTTTACTACCCTTTAACCGAAATTTGGATGATGTTTGATGACTGAAGCATCAAATTCATACAAAAGACAAGTGCATATCTATATATGGTTTGGTAAGATGGGAGATTTCAAAGGTAGTTAATAAATTAACAGAAAAAGTGCTTTTCCATTTTCTGCTTTTCTGCTGCTATGTAAAATTATGCCCGTATGTTGCTTTGAGCATAAGATCAATGCCTCCTCAATTCCCGACTTCCCGAGGAACGATATGTTCGTTTATCTGAACTTTTCTCCTTATTGCTTGAAATTACAGCAAAATAAAGCCACTTGAAATCATTCGACTAAATTTTTGTGTAGCTTCTAAAGACTGTATCGATTAACATTGGACACACACAAGTACACAACAAATGATTATGTGCTACAACTATTAAAAGGCATGTAAATTGCATGCAGATTGTTCATTTTGGTTAATACATCTTTCCATTTATTCCGCTGGGCTTTCAAGAATTATACAGGATAAAATTACCATGCATTCCCTAATTAAGTGAAATTTATCTTTTATTTTAATGAGTTTTCTCTTGTTATGTCAAGGTTTTCGAAAATTAAGCAATCAATTTAAAAGGATATCACATATGGTAAATTATCTGCAAATCTACTTTTAAAATTAATTTCAAAACCCGAAAAAATTAATTGATTTCAATATGCAGCGGTCAGGCTCTATTGTTGCTAGAGCTTTAATAGTTGTAAGATTTTTCTATGATGCCATACGAATTTTTGTAGTATTGATAATATGGATTATTGGATTTAAATCTTTTAATCTTTACCGTTGATTTAATTTAGTTGATAAACAGTTAATTAGTTGCTTACTTAATAAACAATAGGTAATTTTCTAGTTGTAGGTAATATATATGTTTGTGGATAGAATTTTATTTTAATTAAATGATAAATATTTTCTGAATCACTAACAGATAAAAATATTAAACATGCAAATATACGTATTGATTTAGATTTATGCGTAATAAATATTGAAATATTATTTAATCTTCATCGTCACATATCAATAGTGATCTGTTTTATTATTTATAATTGGAACAATATAGATTTAATTTCTTGGTGTTAAATTTATTAATCTTGTAAATTTTTGGTAAGAAAGAGAGAATATTATTAAAAGATAATATTCAGTTATGTTAATATTAAAATATATTTAAAAAATACATAATTTTACAAAGATTATAACTTTTTTTAATCTTTAAATAGCCGTTAATTGGTTTGATAACCAGCTAATTTTAAATTATTAAAATTAAAATATTGCACTAACTGGCTTCTAATGTTATAAGTATTAATTAAATCCAACAATTCATATTTATGCGACTATTAATGCTTAACAACATCATAGAATGACCTTATATTATAATTATTTTTCTTTTTTCTGAAAGTAACTGAAAAATTGTGTGATCCACAATTTTAGCGAGTGCCTAATAAGAATATAGAAATCTCCTGAATTCTTAATGGCCATATCTTCAAAACACAGATTGTTGTTTTGGGTCGGAAGGCTAAATTCATAAATAAAGTTTCCCTTGTTTCATGGCTTCCTTCTTTCCGAAAATTTTTGTTTTTCATGTGACATTAATTTGTTGACCTTATTTTTTTTGAGAGAATAAATTAGACACAAAATAAATATATAATATTCAAAGTTCAGCTCAAGTTACATATGGAAAATGAATCCGGAGCGCAGTTCGACCAACATCAACTATTGATTTTTAAGAAGAATATTAAAAAGCCACGCGAAAAAAATGAAAATTTCAATGAAAGTGGATAAAATGCGTTGCGAATATGGGTTATGTAGCAAGACACATCAGTGCTGACATTTTTTATACTAGATTAATGAAATGTCATAAAGTTTCAAAGAAAACAAATATTTTTTCTTATTTTATCAAAGATTATTCAAGTGGGAAGCAGTTTCAGACTTTCAGTCCACCGTGTGCATTTTCGTTAATGATATTATTAGTTTCTTTTTATTTATTATAAAACTAGCCGCAATTTTGCTACTTTCGAAATGGATACTTGACATAAGTGCGACCTTTTTTTACTTCTTTTGTTACAATTTTGATGCATATTACTGTTTGACTTGTTTCAATTACTCAGATTAAGCAAACAATCAAGCCACATTACTAGGTTATCAAGAAAGTATAGTCACCAGTTAGGCCCCTCTTCATGCCAAATTCTGCCGAAAGGATAAAGCTTGGTCTCAAGTCAAAGACGTGACTTATTTTAGTCATTTGCTTTTTGTTAAACAGAATTTAGCAGAAGTTAATTAACCGATTACAAGTTCACCACATGGGGATTTCTTCTTCAACTGCCCAACTGAAAAAAGGATTACGACAGTTGACCAAATGATTTTTTTATACATTACTAGTTATTTAAGGAATTTAGTTTCGCATAGTACCATTAATTCTTAAGAGTTATTAGCTAACCCACCGGTAACTTCTATTGATGGTATCATTTTAATATTTTTATTAAAAAGAGTTTGGATTGTTGTGCGCGGAATGGAAGTTTGGGAAGAAAAATCCTGATATTATATTATCATTTTAATATTCTTATTGTTTTAAATATTTACGACATCAATTTATGGTAATATTTTGCAGCATTGGGAGTTTGGGGAAAGATTTGAGTGAAGCTGGAGGGCAAAATGTTACAGTTAAAACTGTGACATTTATAGGTACACAAAATGACTAAGAATCAAGTCATGGGGGAGACCAAGCAGTGGTTTTGCCAGAAATATCCTTTTCCAACATGCAGTCATGAAGAATGTCCAAAATCCCATCTTTATTGATCAAAATTACTGCCCTGATAACCAAGGATGCCCTGGCAAGGTGAGATATCAAAAGGATATTTAATTAAACTTAAGTAACATATTGTATTATTGCAATACACATACCAATTAGTGATGTAATTGGTGATGTAACAGGTTTCAGGGGTTAGTGATGTAACATACCAGGATATCCATGGAACACCAGCAACAGAAGTAGCTGTAAATTTTGATTGTAGTTCAAAGAACCCATGCTCAAGGATAAAATTAGAAGACGTGCATCAAGCTTACGTATAAAAATCAACACTGGCGGAAGCATCTTGTAGCCATGCTGATGGATCTGCTCCGGATTAGTTCAGCCCACAAGTTGCCTGTAGTTGTCAAAAGCATTTATGCTTGTAATAGCATAGGTTTATTTGCTGCTTGAGCCTGTGGCGTTGCCATCAGCATAACTATTGTAAAAAATTTCATTAACTATTTTGGATATTCTTGTCACCATATTTAATTGGTTCTAGAAATTAAATATGATTACTTTCTTTAAATTGCGGAATATTGAGATTTTGCATTTGGATTGGCTACAGATGTTGCTTTTTTATTTTTTTTTTTTAATGGTTCTCGAGTGAAAGTAAAAGTTGTTGAAGGAAGAAACAGAATAATCCTGATAATTAAAAATATTGGAAATCTCAATTTTAAAATCCAAAAATTGGAATAGAATAGCCGTTTATATTTTTTCGAGAAAAACTTAGATGCGACAACTGCAATAAAATTTTTTAATAAATGTTTGACATGTGTTTCAAATGAATTTTATCTTTCTATTATGATTAATCAACTCCCGAAAAAGAAAATATATAAATGTTATTGGATGGGCACATCGATAACTGAGGTGCACCCTCCCAATGTAAGTACACTCTGTCCAACTTTAAAATTTTGAAAAGGGAAAAAGTCACTAACACCCCCAATGTTTGTTTAAATAATCAAACAGATGCTTTTAGTTTCATAAATAGTCACCGAAATCCCCTTAATTTCATAAATGATTATTATACCCTTTTATTATAACATCTCAAATAAATATAAATTTAGTAATAAGATAAAAGGTAATAAATAAATATCATATGATACAAATTAAATATTATAATAAGTATAATTATTAAAATAACATGTATAATGAAAATTATTTTTAATATTAAGTTATTATTAGTCTATCCCAACAGTTTTTATTAATTAAAATATATGAATCCAAAAATTGACTTTAAGATTTATAGTAATATAGACATAATTAAAAACTACATTGTCAATAAAATAATATAAATTTTATAAATAACTGTGAATGTTAGTATAATTATTTTAATATTATTATAATGTCAAATATATTTTATTATTATGAAAAGAATATGACATATTAATAATGTTAGAATAACTTTTCTAACATTCAAAATATTTTAAAAATTTTATCTTATTTTATATATTTATCATACATGTTTATTTAAAGTCAATTATTGAGTTGCTGTAATTAAGTATTTAATAGTTAAAAAAGAGTCTATGCAACAATTTATGATATTAAGGAGATTTGTTTAATCATTTAAGTAAACCTTAGGGGTGTGGATGCCTTTCCCCTTGATTTTTGACTTGTTAAATTTTTAATTTTTTTTTAAAGCAACCTTGCTAAAGTGAGAAATCTATTAAATAAAGAAGAAAGAGAAAAATAGTTTAGAGGACAGAGTGAGCCTTACCTCTTAAAAAGTACCATCGTTCTAGAATAAGAAAATATACATAAAATATAATAGAAAAAAAATACATTAATGTAAAATAACCATCCTAAAAGAAACAAGCCAATTAACTGAATCTATAATTGGAGAAGCCATCAGCCTATAAAGAAAGAAACTTCCGAATGACCATAGGAGGATCTCCCAAATTCGCAAGACAATCAGTAACACTGTAATTCTTCCTAGAAGTGTGATAACATTGGAACAACATGGGAGAATAAATTAAGTTTTGCAGTTGATCAAGGGGCAGGCGAAGACAATGAACAACAACCAAATAGCTACATTCTAACCAAAGCCAAAAACAAATTAATTATATAATCGCTCCCCCCGATTGGTATGTAGAGGCTTATATACCTTGTGGTTTTCGCTCCACGCTTTATCTTTATTGAGTCCGAGCTTTTAGATCAACCAAATGTGTGTCATGGGAGTAGAATTTGTCATTGTTGTGAGTAGATCTCTTCTTCCATGAAGAAATTAAATTTTTCAGATGGGCACTAACAAAGCAAGTCTTTGACGGACTTCTTGTGCGACTTTGAATAGATTTCTATTTGGCCGTTCAACTTAATCAACAATTACGGTACACCCCTGCCCTTAATGTAAGGTTTTAAAAGAGTAGTGTAATAATTTATAATTACATCAAACACCCGGAAAAAAACTTGTAATGAGGTTGGTTTAACCTAAATTAATTTTTAGCCCCCTACTGCTACGAAATTCGAATTAAAGTGACAGTTAAGTGAAATTATTTAAAAATTGAACTACTCGGTTCAATTTCTTATTGATGTAGGACGGTTGAGTGGGATAAGTAGGATACTTTCCAGAGGTCATAATTTGGGCTACATGTATCCCATTTTTTTACATATAATATACCGTTTCGAAATTTATGACAAGATGAACCAAACCCAAAATTACCTTCTAGTTCTGCCCTGCCGTCAAACCAATAATTGTGAACAAAAAAGTTGAAATAATTAGTAAAATAGTTATTTGATTTTTTGTTTGAATGTTACATAAATGAGGTTGAACTGATGCATTGTTATATATAATATCAAGGTTTGCTTTCTTTATCCATACTAATTTCTTTGAATTCTTATTAATTAATAAGGAATCTTCCGTTCAAAACTTTAAACTTCAATTTATATTTTGAGGCATTATTTTTTATGTGTTAACTTATGAATTATGTCTGTTACTTTCGTATTAAGATTTATCCATTGTTAATTTATTAATTATGATTATCAATTTTCAAGCATAATTTAGGTTTTTGTAGATGATTGAATTAGATGGTGTAATATATAAATTTTTTTGTATTTTCATTCATTTAAGATTTGAATAGCATTTACTTTATTTTTACAGCAATATTTTTTTTTATATACATTTTGGCAACCCCAAATCAAAATCTTGGTTCCGGCCTAGTCTCACGGAATCCCCCACCCCCAAACAAGCAAAGAATTCATGAATACACAGTAAAATTATATCATCACCCCTTTTAGCCTATCGCATGAACAACGAGTTGATGCCAGGATGAACCGTTCAATTCATCATATTTGTGCGTTTGGGCAAGTTTTCTATGTAGGGATTAAAGGAGAAGAGATGAGGAGTATGCACGCTTTGTGCAATTGGTATAGGAATTTAGAGAAACGACAATGCTCAAATGCCAAATATGTTTTATCGCTTTATTTTTCACGACCTGAGAAACGTGATGCACTAATGAAAACCAAATCAGCAATGAATATTATTGGGTTGAACATTACTATAATCTGATCACAAGCAGTTTTAGCATCGAGTTTAAACTCACCTGCTCTGCATTTTTGTTCACAAATAAAAGAGAGCTTGTTGCGATTCGTGCATGATAATATTCTGCCCTAGATAGAGACAAAAGGTTGGCTTTTTGTATCGATTCCCCACATACAGCGCCAAATGTTGATGCCAAAATCCGGATGAGTCGGTTAGTGACTCGATCTCCGATCCTTGCATCAACATTAAATTTGTTTGGTGGGAAGTTGCTGGTCGATCTCCAAGAAAATCCTCCGACTATGAGCAGAACATTCATGAGCTATTGATCAGTGAGCACCATGAGCACATAATTGATGACCAGATAACCAATAAGCAAATGATCTATGAGCAGATAACCCGCAAGCCTACGAGCACAAAGAACAGTCAGGGGGTGCCAGAAGTTTTTCCGGCGAAAACCCTCCAACGCTCAAGTCAGCGATTTGGGTCTACTTGGAAAAACCCATACCACAATTCACGTGGCTTAATTATGATTGCTTTAAACAAAAAGCTTTTAAGTAAATTCAAAGGAAAAGAATTGAAAATAATTAATCTTAAAGAAATCATAAGCGAAAGAGAAATTTCCCAGTGGTAGAGAGAGAAAAAGATCCAATGGGTTCAGTCACCCACAAAGAGAGAAAGAAAAAAAAAGAATCTTCTCCTAGTATTCTTTTTCCCAAGATTTTTATAGGAAATTATAGTGGTTTTTATCCTCTTCCCTATAATTCTCATGACAACTACTAATTTTCAATCTCACTAAGAATATGGTCCCTAATATTTTGGGGAAAATAAGTGATATTTGTTTTGAGAGTACTTCTAGTAACATCCTGGTCGAGATGATCTACTCATCAATAATCTCTGGTCGAGGTGATGTGGTTGAGATGACCAAATAACATCCAGTCGAGGTGATGTGCTCAGATGACCAAATAACATCCTCGAGTGATGTGCTCGAGGTCACCAAACAACATCCCGGTGTTGCTCACTTTTTACTTAGAGGAGAGCATGATAATGTGAGCAAACACCTATCTTGGTCACCTTATTTTATTCCCCAAACATCAGTCCAGTTTCTAGTATTGAGGTGAAAGAAACAAGATGGAAACTATAAAGTTATAGTTTTACAAACTTAAAACCTTAAGCAACTTATTTTGCTTCCCTTGCTGACCATTACTGGTTGAACATGTATCATTAGTTTAAAGTTTTATGCCTTATCTAGAGCAAGTTTCAAGACTTTTAACCTTACATTGACTTAAGCAATTTTAAGCTACTCTTATTAGTTTAAGGTCTTATGCCTTACCTAAAATAGGCTTTAAGGCTTCTAACCTTGCACTTGCTTAAGGTCTTATGCCTTACCTAGAATAGGCTTTAAGGCTTCTAACCTTGTATTGACTTAAGCAACTTTAAACAATTCCTGTCAGTTTAAGGATTTATACCTTACCTAGAGCAGGTTTAAAGGCTTTTAATCTTCTATTGATTCTCTTTGCTTTTTCTAATGCCTTATAAAATATTAATAAATTTCATTTATAAACTTGGCTTCTCAACGCTAGCCTAGCTCTCCTTTAGATCATTCTCATATTGATCAACTTTCAAGAAATCAAGTTAACCAACTAATACCGTCAGCCCTAATATAAGCATAATCAATTTAATGAATATAAGGTATCCTCATCTCACATAGCAGGACTTAGAGAAATAATTAAATTTTCATTGAAAAAACTGCTTGTACATATAACTTATGACCTGTTTTGATTCCTGCAAACGTGTGCCTTATTTGAGGTTTTGCTTTAAATCCTTAAATATGGATTTGCTCAAAGTAATAGACCATCAAAATTTAATTTCTAACCTGTAACTTATAACTTGTCTGGAAAATAGCTCAGCATTTACAACTTGTGCTTTAGCTATTTATATATGTTTGGGCCTTTGATGGATAAACAGCCTTGGTGTTTTATTACCATCTATAATATTTGGTTAGCAATATTATTAAAGACCTTTGCTAAAGGTGCAGAGCAACATTTACTACTACTATGGATATTGAAATTTATATATAAAATAAATCATATTATGTAAAATATGTAGTCAACAAATGAATGGTAACATAAAAGTTTAAGCAAAGTCATATCACTATATCAAGGAGATATGATCTCATGCTAACCCAAGTTCTATAAATCCTTCGTGCCAATATATGACTATGCTATATATTCTATAATATGTAATCTTAACTATTTTCTATTAATGACTTAATAAGTCAAAACCCCATCCATCAAATATTTGAAGTCAAGTAGTGGATTTAAAGGATAAATATAAAACTGAGGTTTTAGAACAAACGCACCTCAGATTGTGCTTTGCATTATTTCATTGGTACTTCATTAAACAAATCCCGAGCTTGACTCTGCTTTGCTCCCTTCTTAGAATTATTCTTGTAATACTGGATTTTAGTCCTTGGCTCCAAGACAGTGTTCTTTTGAGCGTCACTCCCTTCAATTTCAATTGCTGCCTTTGCTTTTCAATCCAATTAATCTCACCATCGTGAGTGTTCTTCTGTAGATTCCTGAGCTTGTTCCTTAGAATTTGAGGCTGCGAAATTTTTTCAATTTTGTCAGTTATTTCGTCGAACATTTGTTGTGCGTGATCTCGTATCACCACTTTTAACAAATATCCTCTGACACTTGTTTCCAAAATCGTAAAACACCATATCTCTACACCAAATTAGTAGCCAAATCTTTATTTTAAAAGAATTAATATATAGCAAATATGCCAAAACCGTGGCACAACCCAATTGTGAGTCTTGCATTTATAAAGTTATTAGATCATGTGCATGTGCCATCATGTTTAAAGTAACTAAGCTCTTAATTTGTCTAAGCTTGAAATATGTGCAGAATATTATGGCAAACACATGATCTGGAGAGAAGTTTGACTATAAAGCAACTAGCATTGGAATTCAACATTTCTCAAATTCATGCTTCCCAACCAATTTCTAATTATTATGAAAGTTAAATTTCTCAAGTCGGTGTCATGTGAATACGCAAGTTTGCCAATACGGAAACAAATTCAAACTATACAAAGGTTGTGGCATGTGTAATTGATCATTCAAATGCACTATATCAGACACAAAGATGAGTAAATTGAAAGTAATCACATCAATTTAATAGAAAATACAAGCAGAAATGAAAATTTTGAGATAGATTTTATCGATCTCAAGTTCATGAATGTCAACATTGGTTTAATTTTTACTTATTTGATTCATTTCTTTTTCACGTGAATCCAAAATAAAAGAGAGCTTGTTGCGATTCGTGCATGATAATATTCTGCCCTAGATAGAGACAAAAGGTTGGCTTTTTGTATCGATTCCCCACATACAGCGCCAAATGTTGATGCCAAAATCTGGATGAGTTGGTTAGTGACTTGATCTCCGATCCTTGCATCAACATTAAATTTGTTTGGTGGGAAGTTGCTGGTCGATCTCCAAGAAGATCCTCCGACTATGAGCAGAACATTCATGAGCTGTTGATCAATGAGCACCATGAGCAGATAATTGATGAGCACATAACCAATAAGCAAATGATCCATGAGAGGATAACCCATGAGCGAAAGAATCGAAGTTTTTCGAAAACCTCCAACGCCAAGTCGATTTGGGTCTACTTAGAAAAACCCATACCACAATTCACGTGGCTTAATTATGATTGCTTTAAACAAAAAGGTTTTAAGTAAATTCAAAGGAAAAGAATTGAAAATAATTAATCTTAAAGAAATCATAAGCGAAAGAGAAATTTTCCAATAATAGAGAGAGAAACAGATGCAATGGGTTTAGTCGCCTAGAGAGAGAGGGAGAGAAAAAAGAATTCTCTTCTAGTATTCTTTTGCCCAAGATTTTTATAGGAAATTATAGTGGTTTTTATCCTCTTCCCTATAATTCTCAAGAAAACTACTAATTTTCAACCCACTAAGAATATGGTCCCTAATATTTCGGGGAAAATAAGTGATATTTGTTTTGACTGAGTCGTACTTCCTAGTAACATCCTGGTTGAGATGATTTGCTTGAGGTCATCAAATAATCTCCTGATCGAGGTGATGTGGTCGAGATGACCAAATAACATCCTGGTCGAGGTGATGTGGTCGAGATGACTAAATAATATCCTGGTCGAGGTGATGTCCTCGAGGTCACCAAACAACATCATGGTCGAGGTGTTGCTCACTTTTTGCTTAGAGGAGAGCACGATAATGTATGAGCAAACACCCTATCTTGGTCACCTTATTTTATTCCCCAAACACCTATCTTGATAAATTAGTAATATTTAAGGTTTTTATAAAAGGGGCCCATAAACCTAATTTTATTATAAAAGTACTTCTAAGCATGTCTGTGTCCATTGCCCATGAATTGGGCTCATTATATATTGATATTAATTCCTTTATATCCTTGTGAGAACTGAAAACCTATCACATAATATCAAAATGAGCGACATGGCAACAGTGTCGTCATTAAATCTTGGAGATCAATCCACATTATTTGTATTTTTTTTCCATCGAGATATCTTCCTAGAGAAGCCGAAATTATCTAAAGGATAGTGTGCTTTGTGCACTCCTTGACGAATATGGTTGCTGATGGATGAACAGTGTTGTAAACAATATCAGATAAACAGTATCTATGAATAGGGACGTAAACAGTATCAACAACTACTACTTATGGAGTTCTTTTCTTCATGTTGAGATTGATGGTTCGATAGATTTTGGAATTCAAAGATGCAATATTGACTCATATTTCCAACACCAAAAACTTGGCAATGCACCCATGCATGTAGCCCTCGGTACATCAATTAAAGCATGAATAATTGCAGCATTTTTATGTGTGATGAGTGTACATTGCTGACATTAACTCGTGCTAAAAGTACTTCTAAATACGTTTGTGGCCATTGTAATGTTGATATCTTTATATCCTTATAAGAACTGAGAACCATCATATATTAAAATGAGTGATGTGGCAACATAGCTAGCCTAACAAAATATGATACAATAATTTCCTCAATTTTGTGTTAAATAGTAAAAAAGAACGAACAATCATTGAAATTGAAATTGAGGTAATTACTATGTTATTGTGCTATTCAAAATAAAAATGTCTTACATATCTTTTTATCATGAAGATTTTAGAATTTGTCTCTTGCTGTAATAAAACCATATCTAAAACATACATTATTGCAACAGTTAAACTTTATATTTTATCATTACACGATCATTTTCAGAATAAATAAAAACAGTTTTCTATCATTGAACTCACATGGCTTGCTGTGATTGATTGACTTGTAAGCTAACTTGCAAATGATATTTTGCATGTGGAAGCCCCCCCAACCCCCTTGCATGGGATGCATGAAGAACGTAATCGTATGGGGCCGGTGGAACTCTTTTTGTAACACTCCAATTCCACTAACAACGTATTATGGTGAAATTGAAGTCAAACTGCATTTCATCATTCTCATTTATAAAACCTTCAAAATAATACCCAACAGCAAATGTTCTAAACCTCAAAAAGAATAATGAAATAACGTATTCTCAAATAAATATCATCCCAAAGGAATCTAAAATATTCGTAACTTGTTAACGTAACATTATTCCCCAAAAGGAACCGAGCTCTTATTCTTCCTATTAAGACCATAAGCTCAAATTATCTAACTCTATCTGCAAAGATGTGGTAACGAGGGGTGAGCCGTCAACTCAGTAAGTATTTCATGCACAATACTAAAAATCATTAAAATATAATTGATTGAATTTTGTAAATATGCATAATAATAAGGAAAATTACCTTTGTAAATCATCATTTAGCAAAAATAAATCACAATAAAGTCATGCAAATACTTTAAACATAACAATAACATTTGAAACACATAAAACATAATTAGCTTATGCCACATAGTATCACCAGTGACACGACCATATAACATCATTCGTACTATACCTCAGAATTATTAACATTAACATCATATGTGCACAAAATCCGGCTAGCCTTCTCTAACATAACATAATATAACATCACCATGGACAATGAGCCAAATCATTTAAAACTATCCTTGAATTTTTAATCATTTGTAAGCTTCCATAAATTACATTTAAATAATTGATAATTATTTCAAAGTATTTGACTTAAAATATTTTAATAAAGGTTTCCATTTTTAAGACAATTTATTACACAAGTATTTAATAAATAAAGTATTGTTGTACATAATTTTTTTAAAAAAGATTTTTACTTAACAAAATATTATAGTAGAGTTAAACAAATCAATTTCATATACTTTTCATTCAACATGATACATACCTCAAATTAAAAGCAATTTATTAGTGAAATATATGTATCATACATGAATCTACTTACGTCGATCCTCATCAATAAAAAAAATAGTAACCTCAACCACAAGCTTACTCTCGTCCTAAAACATCAAGACATATTCTTATCAATATTATTACTCATTCTGACCTTGATATAAATCTAACATGATCAAGCCTAATCATAAGCACTAAATCATCAAAGCTATCTAAACCTGACCATCCTATACATGCTGATTTTTACCAAGCTAATCATATGTTGGAAAATTGTAAATATTATAAAAAGAAACTATAAATGTGTGTAGCATTTCATATAAAAATTCAAAAAAAAAAAAGAATAAAAGTCAGAAACATAATGCAAAAGAATTTTACATGTAAATATCCACACTGTCCAACAATGATAAAAACAAAGGTTGCCAAATTAGAAAATTTGTAAAATAGTTAATAAAACTCATGGAAATTAGACCACTTGAGTTTACAATAGTAGAAACATCAAGAAACAATACATCAAATTTCTAGAATTTTTCAAGATGTAAAACTGTTTTAAACGAACTTATATTAAGAGACCAGTAAACTTATCCAGAAACTTTTAGGTTTGTGTTTTGCACTTCAAAAATTCATAACTTGATGTTAACTCAATGAAGATTAGTCAAATGAACTTTAAATCATAGAGGATTCACAATATTATATGAATATAATTTTATAAGTCATTATAAAATCTTTTAATAAGCCAACCCAATTTTACCATCAGCCATTGCAATTTTGGAATGCAATCTCCAAAATTACAGCAGCTCAACATAACGATTTTTAATAATTTTTATACTCAACCAAAAATTATGAAATTAAACATATGGTAAATAGATATAATGAGGATTAGACAAAGAAATCAACATAATATTTAGAGATCGTTTGTGTAGTCAGAAATATCCATGAATGCAAACATGCTGCTGAAAATTAGAATTTTCCCGCACCACTGTTCAAATTCTGAAAATTCACAATAAATTGGTTACTTGGAATCTCTTTGCACAAAATACATCATTGAAAACCTAAAATTCGTGCAGAAATTAAATAAAAAATAAAGGAAAAATAGTAATCAAATCACACTGCTCATGCCTCATGATGCCTATCTAGTTATTTATGATAAAGAGAACAAGTATCGAGAGTATGCATTAAAGAAAGATAAATACCTAAAATTTCTTTTCAAATTGCATAAAAGAAAACCTTAGAATTCTTTGCTTTATATGTTTCTTTGATTAAAGAGTTTTAAATTGTAGTGATATATGAAGAGTTGAAGTTTAATAAAAGTATTGCTTTTATAAAAAAAATTATACGATAAAGATAATAATCCCTTATAATTTATTTTTAAAAATAAATAAAAAGAAAAAGAATTATACCTTATCTCAAATAATGCTAATTAAAATAAATTCACACAAATAAAAGACAAAAAATTAAATAGATAAACATAAATAAATTCAAACAAACAAGGAACCAGTGTTACACTTTTGTTAAAAGTTTATTCTTTTTTATGGTAATCTATTACAAACAATGACTATGACGGCGATGTAATTGATTAATTAATATGGAATGGTTTTAGCAGAAAGGAGAGAAAAGCAATTAAGCAATGAACATCTAGAGACTAGAGGGCCTTTTTCTTCTTCTTCCTTCGCTTCCCACCCCCCAAAAACTGCAACATAATTAAAAAGAACCACATTACTTCTCCCTTTTTCGCTCCACATATGAAGTCCTAGGCTCCAAGTCATGTTGTACCTTCTAAAATTTTAAAGAAGTGTTTGTTATAACTTTTCGCAGAGTGTCACAATTCTTTTTCTAAATAATTAAAGTATATTAATTGAATTTGTTACATAAATATTATTCTTGCTAAAAAGAACAAAATAACAATACAATAAACTTGCACCCATCATGCCATGCTCTGAAGAGTCAACAGTGTAGACAATGTTGGGATTATATGCTCTTTTAAAGCATATTAATTTATTTTCTGATTAATAAAATATTTGAGATATTTTCAATTGCATAAATATATATTGAATAAGGTCCGTTTAATCATATTATATGTATTTATGTGATCATCATATGGATTCACATAAGACATAAATACAAGTTATCTGATGATTAAATAAATTTAGTTCGCAGTTGATAAATAGAGTTGGGCGCTCTATTTATGTTTACACTGTAGTAAATTCATTGAATGATTTGTCTTGATCATATGAATTTACTGATGTAGTTTGACTACATTGAGCTGGATCACATATGAGATTTAATTAACCTTGAAATGATTGTCAGACTTATTAAATCTCGTAAGCTTTGATTTTACTGTAATCTTAATCTTGAGTTAGTTATGATTTCATGATTGTAATTGTTATTCCATTTGAGTTACCAATGGGCACGACACATACTTGTGGTCAAGATTATCCGGTATCTTGGTGGGAGCAATTATGAGTATTGGAGTTATAGATTAACAATATAGAATTTGTATAACACATCTCTTGATGGGTTTTCGGCACTTGATCGTAGAATTCTCTGGCCAGAGTGTGTCAACATATTTAGTATGTTAAAAATGATCATTAGAGAAAACCAGTACGTATCAAGGAACAAGATGCAATTAAATCGATTGGACAGTTGAGATATCAATTTAAATAACGATGTGGTACAAAGGATTATGTAGGAAAGAAATTAATGTGGCTTCAGATGAATTATTATTCGAACATACAATTATGGAGGTCAGTTCCAATCTTATAGTGGAGTAGAGTTGGAATTAAATGATTAGGCTTGTTTAATTACATGCTTAATTGTTGTAGCCACTATTGTATGTTCCCAAATGATCATCGGGTTAGCTCATTTAATTGACTGCACCACTACTGGATTAATAAGCAAGATAATCTAAATATTTAAAAGCCTAAATATATCATTTAGTGGGAGGCTCCATTTAATATACTTGTATGTAAGGGGCTTTATGTTATTTTACAAGATGGGCCCCCTATAGAAAAAGCAAGTAACGTGGCTTTTGATTTTCATTATTTAGAGCCTAGGGCTTCACTAAAGGGAGATATAAAAGACTTATTTTCTTTAAAGAAAAGTGAGAGCAGCCACTTTATACAGATTAAAGAAAAAAGGTTTTTCTCTCAATTGTTGAGAGAAAAATTTTCTCGTGCTAGTTGCTTTGGTAGTGATAAAGGCGCCCACACGTCAAGTACAAATCAAACCTGAGTCATAACATGGAAGATCATTGGTGACAGTTTGTGATCTAACTAGCGTGGTGGTGACGGATCGTGATCTAACAGGCGTGGTGGTGACGGATCGTGATCTAGGAGCCTAAATCACTTCAGCGAAAAAAGCCAAATCGAATTTTTAAGGTACGATTTCTAGATTATATATTCTTATATATTGTATGAGAGTGATCCTAAAAAGTTTTTTAAAAAATTAAAAAAACTTATTTTTCTCCAACAATTGGTATTAGAGCCATCTCATATTAATATATAAGAATATTGTATGAAATCAATCTTGAAATTTATGTATTAGAGTGGCACAATTTATTCAGATATATATTATTTGTTTAATATATGAATAAAACATGTTTTGTTTTGTCTTAATTCATGGTTAGATTCTTTGCTGTATTTTTCCTTTGGATCTGTAACAAGAGGGGTGGTTTATTAGCACCATATTTCCCTCTTGATTTAGTTACATGTCATTCATTAATTATGAATCTTATTATATTGTTTGTAATTTGCAAATGCTTAAATAATATTGGATATCATCTAGATAATATTATAGGAAGCATGCAATTAACAATATGTATGTTTTAAAAAAGGAAAAACCTATTTTAAAATATTGAGTGGGAGAGGGAAAATTCAAGATAATTTTTCCCACGGGCTCCATTGTTAGTTCAATAATAAAATTATATATATACCTCGACTTCATGATACGGTGATGCTCCCTACGGAGGGTATATATATTAGATATTTTATTTGATGAACTTCTTCAAAGATAAAATGGAAATATTTTTCAATTAATTGTTCATCCCAACAGTGACTATTGATATGAAAAATACGTAGATTGAAATAATGGTTATACACTCAACTAAAAATTGTTATTAAACGAAGCTCTATTAACAAATTTAGGCCCAAAGGGATAACTATAATCCAATGGATAATTGGGTCTAGTAAGTGTAGACATGACTTCTCCAACGGATAGCTTGTCAAAGCGGTACTAGATTATCATTACAATAAATTAAAATGCATTTATGGTATTTTTCATTTTTTTCATTTATTATGAATATTGTTTCAAAGTATTTATGCATGTCTATTTTGTTTTTTCAAAAAATGTCTTCCATCAACCCATTATTAATTATCCTTGTTAAAAATGAACTCACTGGCCAAAATTATTTAGATTGGAAACGCAATCTATTTAATATTCTCACTGCTAAAGGCTGCAAATACAGAACCAACGTTATACGATTATAGAACCAATGTTATACGATTATAGAAATTAGAGGGAGCCTTATGAGAAATGGTGCGAAGCTAACACAATGGCTAAGCGCTATATATTGGCTTCGATTTCTGTGGAACTGCATAAGAAACATCGGAGCATGGAAACAACCACTGAAATAATGGATAGTCTTCAGCAGATGTTTGGGTAAAATACTCATTTTGCCAGAGAAGTACCATTAAAACGTATTACGGATACTAAGATGGAAGCGGGCACAAGAGTTCGTGATCATGTCCTCAAAATGATGGACTATTTGATGAGGTAGAGATTCATGGTGTTCAAATCAAAGATTAACATGGTGATTGAATCTTTACCTGATACATTCAAAGAGTTTAAGGTCAGCTATATCCTAAACAATAAAGATATGACCTTAATTGAATTAATGTACGAACTACATGCTATAGAAGAATTTTATCATAGCAGAAAACTTCCTGAAAAATGATTCTCTTCAAGGCTTAAGTTGAAAGACAAGAATGAGCAAGAAAGAGTTGGGATCAGCAAACTGTCCACTAAAAGAAGTGGCAAGCCAAAAGGCAAGTGTTACAAATATGGACAGAAGGGTCACTGGAAGAAAGATTGTCCTGAGATTATTAAAATCAGGTAAAGGAAATCTTTAAGCTTCCTAATTAGTTCAAATTTCTATTGATCTATACAATAGTGAATTCTGAGATAACTAATCTTATTTGTAATTCATTTATTTGGTTTTCAGGAAACCAAGAGATTAAGTGAAGAAAGCTTCAAACAGCAGTTGAGGACATGCTAGTTTATATCAATTGAAAGGGTAGATCAATTTTACAAGACTTTAGTTTTGATATTTGTCTTTATTTTTCCAAATATTAGAGGAATTTAATTTCGGTGGCTTGTTTTAATAAACAGGAGTACACTGTTATTTTTGGATCCTCTATTTATTACTTATTTTGGTTATTTATAAAGACAATTTATATCATATAAGTCCATTGATCTATTCAAAGCAAGATATAGTGATAAAGAGTATATGCATTTATCTAAGAAAAGAAATGTTTCTTCTAACCAAAATCACCTCTGATATTTATGCTTAAGTCATATAAACTATAATAAGATTTTAAGAAAATGATTAATGATAGACTTGTTGGCCTATTAAGATTTATCATTGTAACTATATAAATCTTATTTAGAAAAGTAATATGACGAGGATGCTCTTTTTGAGCTAAAAGCATAACATTGTATTGGATGATTTAGCGCAAACAAATGTATACAGATTAATCAGTTTAAATGTTATAAGAGGTTATGAGTATTCTATCAATCTTGTTCATGAATATTCATTTTATTTATGTTTGTCTAAATGCGTCATGATTCCATTGCTTTTGAAATTCAAAAGAGTATGTGGATAAGACAGAAGCAATTAGACAGAAACATAAAAGAACTTCGATATGATCGAAACAAAGAATATCTCTATGGAGAATTCAAGCACTATTTGGTTGTCAAAGAACACTATGATGGAGGTGTTAAACAATGCAGCAAAGTAGTGGCATCATTGAAGAAAATTCCATAAATCAACATTCAAAAGGTTTGAGTTTTCTCTTACAAGTCAAAAGTGCAGAGTGTTTATTTTAAGGACAAAGCCAAATTGCCTAGCCACCATGATGAGAAATTATTCATCGGTAAAGTGCCAAAAATTGAGATGAAGAATATGGTTGGATCAATGGAGAATTTTCAAAAGAGCTTCAAGGCATCATTATATCTAATTATGAATTGGAAACGGAAGAGAAAGCAAATTATTTCAAAAAAATCTACCCTTGAGGACAACGGTATTTTCAAGGGGGAAGGAATGATACAAACTCTTAAAATAATTAAAATTATTTATTTTATTTTATGGTATTAATTAATTTTGAACTAGTCCAAAGTAGTTGCACTTATTTTGTGGAACTACATGAAAGTAGCGGAGCATTATGTGAGAAAATTACCTATTAATAAACCATAGGTAATTTTCTATTTCTAGGTAATATATATGTTTGTGAATAGAATTTTATTTTAATTAAATGATAAATATTATCTTAATCACTAACAAATAAAAATATTAAACATGCAAATATACATATTAATTTAGATTTATGTGTAATAAATATTGAAATATTATTTAAACTTCACCAACACATATTAACAGTGATCTCTTTAAATTATTTATAATTGGAACAATACAATTTTAATTTCTTGGCGTTATATTTATTAATCTACTAAATGTTTGGTGAGAAAGAAAGAATATTATTAAAAATAATATTCAATTATGTTAGTATTAAACAATAGTTTAAAAAATATATAATTTTAGATATATTGTAACTTTTTTGTAATCTTTAAATAGATTGGTCTGATAGCCTGTTAATTTTAAATTATTAAAATTAAAATATTGCACTAACTGGTTTCTAATTTTATAAGTCATTGATTAAATCCAACAGTTCATATATATGCGACTATTAATACTTAAAAGCATCATAGCATGACCCTTGTATTGTAATTCTTTTTCTTTTTTCTGAAAGTAACTGAATTATTGTTTGACCCACAATTTTAGAAAATGCCTAATAAGAATATTGAAATTCCTAAATTCTTAATGACCATATCTTCAAAACACAGATAGTGGTTTTGGGTCGGAATAGAGCTAGCAAAATTTGACACAACCCGATTACCCGACACGAACATGACATAAATAAATGGGCATGGGTCGTCAAATTTAATATGATTATTAAATGAGTTTGGTCAGGGTTGACATGATTTTTTTCCGTGTTGGGTTATGATTAAAATTCTTGACCTATTTACTCGATCAATGATCCGAATATATTTTCTATTTTAAAATAATTTACAGGTTCTTTACATCAAAACTCAAATATTAAAATTTATTTTCTCTTTTATTTTTATTCTTTGAAAGGATAAATATAAACAGAATGTTTTATTTACAAAATTTTAAGTACATTTGAACTTCAATAGTGTAAATGCGTAAAATATTGATAGACATGTATATTTTATAATATTGATATATAATAATATTTACATACATATAATTAAAACCTCAATAGTGTAAATGTGTAATATTTTGGTAGATATGCATATTTTATAATATCGATAAATAATGTATGTATGTATGTATATATGTATGTATGTATGTATGTATGACAGTGTGTAAATATTTGATGTAACTTTTGTTTAATATATAGATATTAAATGGGTTATTGGGTAACCCAATTATTTTTCCGTGTCGGGTTTGGGTCTCAATATTTTGACACGATTATTAAATGGGTCGGGTTTGGGTCAAGCTAAATTTAACACGACCCGAAGCTGACACGACACGAACACGACCCGATGACCCGTTTTGCCAGCTCTAGGTCGAAAGGATAAATTCATAAATAAAGTTTCCCTTGTTTCCGAAAATTTCAAAGTTCAGCTCTAGTTACATATGGAAAATGAATCCGGAGCGCAGTTCCATCAACATCAACTATTGATTTTTAAGAAAAAAAATAAAGTTGAAAAGGCATGTGAAAAAATGAAAATTTCAACGAAAGTGGATAAAATGCGATGCGACCATGGGTTACATAGCAAGGTACATCAGTGCTGACAATTTTTGTTTTTACTAAATTGATGGAAATATCATAAAGTTTCAAAGAAAACAAATATGTTTTCTCATTTTATCAAGATTATTCAGATGGGAAGCAGTTTCAGACTTTCAGTCCACCGTGTGCATTTTCGTTAATGGTATTATTATTTTCTTTTTATTTATTATAATTAGCCGCAATTTTGCTACTTTCGAAATGGATATTTGACATAAGTTCGACCTTTTTTTTATTTCTTTTGTTACAATTTTGATGCATATTACTGTTTGACTTGTTTCAATTACTCAGATTAAGCAAACAATCAAGCCACATTACTAGGTTATCAAGAAAGCGTAGTCACCAGTTAGGTCCTTCTTCATGCCAAATTTTGCACCGAGAGGACAAAGCTTAGGTCTCAAGTCAAAGACGTGACTTATTTTAGTCATTTGCTTTTTGTTAAACAGAATTTAGGGGAAGTTAATTAATCGATAACAAGTTCACCACATGGGGATTTCTTCTACAACTGCTCAACTGAAAAAAGGTTTACGACTGTTGACCAAATGATTTTTTTATGCATTACTAGTCATTTAAGGAATTTAGTTTCGCATAGTACCATTAATTGTTAAGAGTTATTAGCTAACCCACCGGTAACTTCTATTGATGGTATCACCACAAAGTTTGTTTTATAATTAATTAAATAGGTATACGATGAGCTCGACAGCAATTTGTTTTTTTATTTTTCAGAAAAGATTGTTTTACTAAAAAAAATGTAATATAGAACAAAAGAAGATTAGACAATCGGGGCTGTAATGAACCCTAATTAAAGATAGTTACCATAGAATTAGCTAATTAATGAAGTGATAAAGGAGATAAAACTGATCGACTAACAGTCAAAATTATGTTGATATATGCTACCATCCTTATAAAAGAAATGGTATTTAGTACCATATCATACCATTTCTTATATAAAGTTTTTAAAAAATAAAAGTCTATAATGAATTAGAAATCTCACCCATGAAACTCAAATTATCACCCAGTATTATTACTCGTACTCGACTAACCACAGTTGCAAGCATTCAAAGTCAGTGGTGTTGTGCCAAGGGAGCCAAACAATTCCCCCCACCCCCCACCTTTTTGTACATTATAATCAAAGATCTCACCTTAATGGTACATGTGGAATATAAAATTTAGTTTAGATGAATTACGAATCTCAGCCACACATGTAAATTGATAAATTACATTACTGTGAATGTTAGTATAATTATTTTAATATTATTATAATGTAAAATATATTTTATTATTATTAAAAGAATATGATAGATTAATAATGTTAGAATAATTTTTCTAACATTCAAAATATTTTAAAAATTTTATCTTATTTTATAAATTATATGATTTTAGGTTTAATTTATATTTATCATACATGTTTATTTAAAGTCAATTATTGAGTTGTTGTAATTAAGTATATAATAGTTCAAAAAGAGTCTATGTAACAATTTATGATATTAAGGGGATCTGTTTGATCATTTAAGTAAACCTTAGGGGTGTGGATGCCTTTCCCCTTGATTTTTGGCTTGTTAAATTTTTAATTTTTTTTAAAGCAACCTTGCTAAAGTGAGAAATCTATTAAATAAAGAAGAAAGAGAAAAATATTTTAGAGGATATAGTGAGCCTTACCTCTTAAAAAGTACCACATCGTTCTAGAATAAGAAAATATACATAAAATATAATAGAAAAAAGTACATTAATGTAAAATAACCATCCTAAATGAAACAAGCCAATTAATAGAATCTATAATTGGAGAAGGCATCAGTCTATAAAGAATGAAACTTCCGAATGACCACAAGAGGATCTCCCAAATTCGCAAGACAATCAGTAACACTGTAATTCTTCCTAGAAGTGTGATAACATTGGAACAACAAGGGAGAATAAATTAAGTTTTGCAGTTGATCAAGGGGCAGGCGAAGACAATGAACAACAACCAAATAGCTACATTCTAACCAAAGCCAAAAACAAATTAATTATATAATCGCTCCCCCCGATTGGTATGTAGAGGCTTATATACCTTGTGGTTTTAGCTCCACGCTTTATCTTTATTGAGTCCGAGCGTTTAGATCAACGCCATGCGTGTCATGGGAGTAGAATTTGTCATTGTTGTGAGTAGATCTCTTCTTCCATGAAGATATTAAAATTTTGAGGTGGCTAGCCATAAGCTTTCAGATGGGCAGTAACAAAGCAAGTCTTTGACGGACTTCTACTTGTGCGACTTTGAATAGATTTCTATTTGGCCGTTCAACATAATCAACAAATACGGTACACCCCTGCCCTTTATGTAAGGTTTTAAAAGAGTAGTGTAATAATTTATAATTACATCAAACACCGGGAAAAAAACATGTAATGAGGTAGGTTTAACCTAAATTAATTTTTAGCCCCCTACTGCTACGAAATTCGAATTAAAGTGACAGTTTAGTGAAATTGTTTAAAAATTGAACTATTCGGTTCAATTCCTAATTCATGGGCGTAGTATAGGCCCAGAAGGGGCTGAAGCCCATCCTGAGCTTTGAAATTTATTTGAATAAATTATAATTGGTCTATTTAAAATTTTAAAATTTCTTCTAAAGTCTAAAAATATCAAGGCAAAAGTCATTGGTTTTTAGCTTTTTAATTAGCAAACCGTTTTCATCACTTTTTCAAAAATAAAATTGCACAGTCTTTTTATCACATTCAAATAAAAAACGAAGGAAGTATTAAGATTTTCTCACATGAATTAAACACGACTAGTTGAGATAGAGTTATTTGATCAACTAAATATCTTACTATTTGTGGCAACCTTTTTTTTCCTCAAATAATTATTCTAATTTAAGTCATTGCATGAAAACAACAAAATTTCAAATTGTTGATTAAGTTGATAATGAAATTATTATAGTATGTAACTTTTTAAAAACTGAAAATGTGTTGAGGATAGTTGTAAATGTGTTGAAAATTATTAATTCAATGAAGTTCAATAATTTGGCGCTTGTTGTTTTCGTTTGAATATTTTTTAGTGTATTAAATCATATGATATTTAAAGACCATATTGAGCCCCGACTAATTCAGATTCGAGCCGGGTAGGACCACTAGGGCGGCAAAACTCTTCCAACAAGTATTTAACGCAGTTGCATTCCTAAATCTCGAACCGAGTACCTTGGTTAGGTTAAAATAGCCCCATACCGGGTGATATATGCGCTTGTTGGTGAATTTTTTTAAAATTGTATTGTACTAAGCCCCTCCTAGATAAAATTTCTGGGTCTGCCACTGTCCTGATTGATGTTGGACCGTTGAGTGAGATAAGTAGGATATTTTCTAAAGGTCATAACTTGGGCTACATGTATCCCTTTTTTTACATATAATATACCGCTGGTAATGGCAGAATATTTTATTTTTTTTGTGCAATTTAATTATTGGGTTTGTTTTAATTTGGCTTATGAATAATATTTTTGAATTTTTATTTTTGGGTTGTTTCAGATATTCAGAAATTGAACAGTCGTGCAACCCTGGTGGGTTTTGTTTTCCAAATCTTTTTTTTCTTTTATTTATTCGTAACTTGAAATTTATTGTTCTTATTTTTCTATATCTTCACTCACATGCAGTCCAAAAATACAGGCATTTTAAGTGGTGCATTACTTAAACTCAAAACACTTGCTGCTGCGACTCTGTTTTTTCTGCCACATTTGAGGTCAGTTTCAAACTTTTGTACATGTGATTTACTGTCATTGTTATTTAAAACTAAGAATGTGCATTTTTTTTAGTTTCTGAAATAAACTTTAGCTCCATTTCTTAACTTTGAGCAATAAGTTAGTTGATTTTGAATGTACTAAAATATGAAATTTGATTTTAACTTTTGCCTTTGTGATTAGGAGATGATTGTTTGGGTGTTATATTGGCTGAATGACTATGTATTTAGTGGTTACAAACTATTTACATCTCTGTTTCATGTAAAGAGAGGCAAATTTTGTTATATAATCCTACTTGTTTATTTATTCTGTTTTGGTTGGACGATTTGTAATAGAGACAATGACTATGATTTGAATTAATTAAGTTCGTGGTTGTGAGTATTTTGAGATTGTATAAAGTTGATGATTTGTGTTTGATTCAATAAAGAAATGCTTGTTTTAAAGTAGTTCTGCATGTTGTATTTGAAGTTAAAAAATGATTTATAGAATCTTAAAAAATGGCTTGCAAAGTGGTATGAAGACATTATTTATTTGAACTCTTAACTTTTGTTAGTTACTTGACTTATGAATTAGTTCGACTACTTAAAAATCCATTAGCACCCATCTTACCTATTAATCTCCTATTTAAGTTTCAAAACTTATTTTGTTTCAATTTCAAGATTTTGTCTAAATTATTATTATAATTAATGATTTATAAGGGCTATTAATGATTTTCCAGAATTATAAGTTTATTATTACAACTATAATCATAATAACATTGAACTTTAAATTAATCATGCAATTTAATTAAACTTAAACTGACATTACATATGTGAACAGGTAAAATATTTGAAATGGACAGAAGTTGGATAACTTGTGATAGATTGTCTGTAGAGTATCGTTCTGGAGTTGCTGATTTCTTAGATTTTTCCATTTTGAATGCTGAAAATCGAATGTCAATTAGATGTCCTTGCACCTTTTGTTGTAATATGGAGTTTCATACTCCTCAACAGGTGAAGGATCATTTATTTGAAAAAGGTTTTCTCCAAAGATATATTGTTTGGATTTGGCATGGTGAGACTGACTCTAAATCTACATTTACAAACTGTGAAGACCATTCACATAGTCAAAGATTTAGATGTCATGATTACAGTAATATAATTGACATGGTCGAAGATGCTTACGAGCATTGTGATAGAGATCCTAGTTCTTTTAAGGATATGCTTGAAGATGCTGAAAAGCCTTTGTACCCGGGTGCAAAACATTCAAAGTTATCTAGTTTAATGAGACTTTACAATGTGAAAGGGAACTATGGGTGGTCCGATAAAGGGTTTTCTGCTTTGTTAGAAGTCCTTGCTGATATTTTGCCAAATAATAATACTCTACCTATGTCAATGTACGAGGTTAAGAAAACAATGAAAGTGCTAGGCTTAGAGTATGAAAAAATACATGCATGTCCAAATGACTGCATTTTGTATAGGAATGAATTCGCTGATCTTGCTGAATGCCCAAATTGTGGAGCATGTAGGTATCAAAAACAAAAGATAGCTCAACAAAATTTAGGAAAGGGTTCTAAAAGGTATTATGGTATTTTCCACCTATTCCTAGGTTGAAAAGATTGTTTCAATCCCACAACAAAATTTAACATGGCATGCTAATAAAAGAATTAGAGATGGCAAACTTCGCCACCCAGACTTCACCACTGCAACTAATTGACAATAAGTGGCCAAAATTTGCACAAGAACCTAGAAATCTCTTTTAGCTCTCTCAACTAATGTTAAGCCACATAGTACTTTAGCACTACTTATAGTTGTTGGCAGTTATGTTAATAACATATAATCTTCCTCCATGGTTGTATGAAGAGAAAGTTTTGATGTTGTCACTTTTGATATCCGGCCCTAAACAACCTGAAATGATCTAGATGTATACCTAGCACCTTTGATTGAGGACTTAAAAACTCTACGGGATGTAGGTATTGATGTTTATGATTCTTATAGAAAAGAAACCTTTAATTTATATGTGGACAATTAGTGACTTTCCAAAGATAAAAACCTCTCTTGTATTGTTAAGGGCTATTATGCTTGCCCAATTTGTGGATAGACACTTGTGCATGTTGGCTGCCATAGTAGAAAAATGTCATATATGGGCCATCGTCGCTTTCTACCACTCGGTCACCTATTTCGAAAAAAAGGTTTTTAATGGGAAGCAAGAGTGGAATGAGCCTCCTAAAACTTTGTCGTGAGGAAATCTTTAATACGGTGGAAGATATAGATATTAAGTTCGGAAAAGAAGGCCAAAAAAACATGATGGCGGTGGTGGCGGTGATGATGAGAACATAACTGAAAAATTGTACAAAAAAAGTCAATCTTTTTTAGTTAGATTATTGGAAGCATTTATTAGTTCGCCATCAATTGATGTGATGCACATTGAAAAAAATGTGAAAACATATATGGCACATTACTTCATCAACCAAAACAAAAGATGGGATTAATGCTAGAAAAGATCTTGAGTCTTTGAAGATCGTGGCAAAACTAGTTCCGATGAAACAAACAAAAAAACAAAGTCCTACCTCCACTTATACTTTGAGTAAAAAAGAAAAAATTTTGTGAAACCTTCTTGAGTGTGAAAGTCCACGATGGGTATTCTTCCAATGTCCAAAACCTTGTTTTAATAGATGATTAAAGGCCTTAAGTCCCATGATCATACTTTGATGCAACAATTTCTACCACTAGCCATTTGAAACTGCTTGCCTATAAATGTGAGAACGATGTGCTTTTTTAATACATTGTAAAGTGGTAGATCCTAATACTCTTGACCAATTGCAGAGGAACTTGTAATCACTTTATGCCATCGCAGCATTCCCACCTAGCTTTTTTGACATAATGATCCATTTAATGTTGAACAAGTTAGGTTATGGGCTGTTATCTTCGATGGATGTATCCTTTTGAGAGACAAATGAAAACTCTCAAGGATTATATTCGTAATCGCTATCGCCGTGAGGGTTGTATTGTAGAAAGTTATATTGCAGAAGAAGAACTTGCATTTTGTGCTGAGTACCTCTCAAATTGTGATGTTATTGGGGTCCAACCGATTTATCTATCGAAAATGGGAGGTGCAAACATAAAGGTGGTTGATGATCCTTTGTTGGCACGTGTGTTCTAATGAACACCCAAATCCAAATATATATCGAGTAAGTTGTTAATTTTCAAAAAATATTACTATTGTATTATTAGATTAATATACTAGTTTTTAAATCTTAATATGTCTCACTGTAGGGAGCATATGCATTATTTCGCATCAAGAAACCCCTATAAGGCAAAAACAAATCTGTGGTTGCAAAATGAACACATACGAACATTTTCTGGTTGGTTACAAGCAAAGGTTAGAATTACTTAACTAAATACAATATAAGATATAAACTTAACAAGATTTTTCTACATGTTACTAATTCTTTGTTAAATTAATTTATAGGTGGCACATGATAAAGCAAATAATGTGCCGATTGACGAAATAGTGTGCTGGTTAGCAAACAAACCACGCTCAAGCGTGGTGACCTTCTCTGGCTACGAAATAAATGGCTTCAATTTTGCAACGAGGACCAGAATCGTAGACCCAAAATAGTGGTGTTAGGGTTGTTGCTAACACTCTACAAATTTCAAGCTCAAAGATAAAAGTCCTCATTTTGGAGACATGACGCTTTTATGGAGTCATTGATGAGATTTGGCACTTGATTATCTAATGGTTAAAAAACACTTTTCAAGTGTGATTGGGTAGATGATGAGGGTTTGCACAATTTAGGTTTCATCAGAGTTGATTTAAATCGATTGGCTATAACTGATTTTTATTCGCTTGTCATGCAAAGCAAGTATTTTATGTAAAGGACCAGATAATAATAAATCAATAGTTTGTTCAAGGACCGACAAAGCTTTATAAGTTAAATGGGGAAAGATGTGAAGACGCGTGGATGTATTTTCTCCATTATCTAACAAACTTCCAAAGATGTGAGTTGGATGAGAAAGATGATGAAGGAATTTATGAAAAGATTGTGATGCTATTCAATAGATATTGATTTAGAAAATCAATGAATGCATTATTGTAGTTAGTTTCCAAAGACCAATTTTCACGCTTTTCCAAAGAAGTGATTTATTTATTTCATTATATGATATTGCTCTTGTATTAACTTATTAATCTAAATGATATACTTATTTATTTTAATCATTTTCAAGATTGTAGGAGATGGTACGATGTTGAGTTCACTCTTGGAGCTCGACTAAGACGGAGAAGAAAACAAACAAAAAAAAAAGGTTTGCAAAAACAAGAAGTTAGTCATGAATTGAGTACAATTCTTATGTTCCAGTTGGAAAGGGAAGAAATGATCTTAGGAGTTACATTGGAGTCATTGTAACGTGAAACAATTTCAATTTTACTTGATGATTGGGCGTGCCCGGAGATGAAGGAAACTTTGTGGGTTCATTTTCAGGTTTTGTTTTCTTGTTTCATAGTATGTTTAAAGATTTTATATAACTTCCAGATTTTTTTAAAGTTGTTTCTAATCCATGTTATTGGTTGACAGAAAAAATTCAAATTGAGCTTGAAATGCAAAAGCCAAGTATTAAAGTGGATGGGGGTTGCATCAAGAAACTTTCGATGTGAACTGGCAACTGAATTCGTTCTACTTAACAAGGACGATCGAAAGTCACTAAGGTTGCCTCCTATTGAATATCCAAGCATTAAAAAAGAAGATTGGAAACTTTTTGTTGACAAAGTTTTGTCTGAACAATTTCAGGTGTGTTGTTTGTTAATATTACCTGATTTAATTGTTGGTAGTTACTAATAATCAATGGTAACTTTTTGTTCTTCATATAAACTGTTTTTGCAGGAAAAAAGTAAGAAGGCAAAAGACAAAAGAGCAAAGAATGTCTACAACCATCGCTTGGGCAGCACAAGATATGGTGGCATGTTGTATAGAAAAGTAAGTGTGGTAATATGGAGTAATTACAGTAACATAAGTAATCTAATGCGTATAATATAATAGAATCAATTATTTATGTTTTATGTCACCTTGTAACAGAAAAAGGAGAGTGGAGTTTCTGAGCGGGAGATTGATTGCAGTGAAGCTTGGTTAATGGCACAAGCAGACCGAGATGGCAAATATGCTTCTGATGTGACGCCAATTGCTGAGAAAATAGTAAGTCACTTGTATACTTAATTCTTATGACTTTTCTTTATAATATGTGTGTGTGGGGGTAGATATTTACGTACATATATACTGCTTTTTGTAATAATTGTATGGCAACATTTACAATTGACAGAAACTCAGTAAGATTTCATCAGAACTTATTTCTTCGCATATAAAAAGGTTAAAACTTGTTTGAGGTGTTGTCTTGTAATATTTTCTGTAGTTTCAATTTGAATTGTATATGGATTTGCTCTTTGTTAAAGATTCAAGAAGGATATTAGTTTAGTTTAGCTGATGTCTTGTACTCGTAATTGTGGATTTACAATATTTTTTTTTTGTCGAATGAGCTGAAGAGTCAGGTTGAACAAGGAACATTCCAATCACAAGGGTTACATGACATTCTAGGTGAAGCTCTTCAGAAGCAACCAAATGGAAGTAGGTTGCAAGGAGTGGGGCAATTCGTCACCCCATCTATGTACTTTCATGTCCCTGATGCCACTGAGTTAGCAAGAGAAAGAAAGATGTATCAAGAGAGTTTCCAATTCATGTCTGCTCAATTAGAACGCATGAATGCAAGGTTAAATGCGTACAACAATACTGAAGTTGGAAGTTCTAACTTTCCTAAGCCCAAAACTTTCACTGGTGTTCAGATTGACAATGATCAACAATCCCCTGAAACTCTTCGAAAAAGAAATGTATATGGCCTGTTACATGTCATTATTTTATTTCCATTTGTATATGCATGTATTACTACTAATGGTATGTATTTTGATTATTGCATAGGCTGATTTCCCATCTGGTAAGTCGACTCCAAAATCTGTGAAGAGTAAAATCAAGGACAATCCCACTATAATTTCCCAAGCAACTCCTCAACAAACCCCCGAAAACGTAAAGTGTGAAATTACTTCAAAGCTCACACTGAGAAGATCTCCTCAACTAACTCCTAAAGTACTAGATAGTCAGTTCTCCTGTCATGACAAAGTACCCAACAAAGAACCACCCATCGGACCCGTAGCCAAAAAAGAACCCAGAGTCATCATACCAGCAGAAGTAGCCAAAAAGAACCCAGAGTCATCAGACCAGCAGAAATAGCAAAAAAAGAACCTCGAGTCATCAGACCACAAAAAGACCTCAATGCGTGTGAAGAATACCGCAGGCGATCAAGAAAGAATGACAGGAGTGAATATATGAACATGTTTACCATGTTCATCGAGAATTCTTTACCTCGGTTGATCAGGATTCGGCATGACACAGCAACCTTTGGTGAAATTTGGAAAACACACTTGGACAAAATGATTTGTGCTGAAATCATCGAGTTTAAAGAGGTCTCAAACTGCATCATTAACATATGGATCAAGTACGGTAAATCATAACTTATGTTTTAGTAAACTTGGCCCTATTATTTTGTTTCCTATATTCAAACTTACTTTGTTATATATATTTGTTTCCTCTTAGACGCCTGTATGAGGAGATGGAGAGCAATGAAAGTACTAAACCAGTTCAGTTTGGGCTTTTTGAGAAGCTATATTCAAGGGTCAGCTTCAAAGACAGGACTCAATACATTTCAAAACTGTTAGGCTTGGCAGAATTGGGACAAGTCATCGTATTCCCATATAACCATGGGTATAACCTTTTTCATTTGCTAGTTATATTCTTTAATTTGTAGATTAATCACTTTTACTTGTAATTCATGTGTGAGAACAATTTTTACTTTGTTTAGTGCCCACTGGGTGTTATTGGCAATTGATATGGTGAGACGTACAACCTATTACCTTGATCCTTTGGAAGGTAGTCCTGATGAAGAGCTAATGCAGATTGTCAATCAGTTAAGTTTGTTATTTGTATCTTTGATCATGCTATTTTATTTTTATGTCTTATGCTAATTATTTGCTAACGTTAGCTATGTCTCTTAATTGTAGGGGGATTTGAATACATCAGAGTTTAAATTCTGATACAAAGGCCAATGGTCAATGGATACCTGTCAAGGTAAAATTCAAACAAACCTAACTAATTATTGTTAACGTACAGTAAAAAATTAATGTAATTTTGATCTTGTAGTGTCCGAGGCAGCCGAGCAGCTTTGAATGTGGTTACTATGTGATGAAATACATGCAAGATATCATCACAAATGTGAACGTTCTGAAAAATAATGTAAGTATTGAAAATGATTTTTACAATACTGCATCATATTGTTTTAATTTATTGTGAAATGAATCAGCTCAAACACCTGTGTGCTTCTTTACAGTTATCTTTTTATTGCGTATTGTATGCATTTTATAAACTGTGAGGGTACTTATAATGGTGACTATGTTGCATACTGTTGAATAGATTATATGAATATCCATATAGACATGAATTAGGATTTGGGATATACACAATGTACTGCATATCCCAACACAAAACAATTGTTTGGGTTGCAAAGTAGTTGTTAGTGGGGATGTGCTATGGTGTCGTTGCTTGTACTTTACTTTGATGAGGATAAGTTGTCATCCTAATTAAGGTTTTGTATCTACATCCATATTTGTATTAAATCGCGTACTGTTGGGGTTCACAAGTTGCTTCGGCTATCAAATATTGTTGCTGTTGGGGTTCACAAGTTGTTTTTCTTTTTTGGAATTATCATGATCAGGATGTTCAGTATTTACCTATATAATTTTGGATAAAACAGTAACATTGTTGGAGTTTATTTGTTGGCTTTAATTGTTAACACACAAATATATTTAAATGAATGATAATTAAGTAGTTTAGTCAAGGATTTTCGGTGAATAACTTGTTGTTTTAAAATTAAAGTTCAAGGGAGTTGAGGAATACACTGTCAAGGACCTCTCGCGACTTCGTGATCAGTGGGCTACATACGTTGCCAAGTTAATTACAGCCTACAATCGCAAGGTAACATACAAGTAATTTATGATTATTTTGCCTTAAAATAAATCTGTGACTTATTTTTTGTGGTGTGCTAATTGATTTTATATACTTGTAGGTGGAAAAAAAATGAAGGCATATGCGGACTCCAAAATAAGTGACTCCAAAATCAGTGACATTGTTATCTGTTTTTTCTTCTTGGCTAAATTTTCCGAAATTAATTTAGTACTTTATCGTGTATACTACTTGTTCAAAGCTTAATTTATTACTTGAACTTGTTTTTTACCCCCAAACAATGATGTATTTAAACTATTTTAATTTAACTGATGTATTTGAAATGTGTATTATGTGAATTGCATTACAAGATTTGGTATGTTTAATATATTTTGGGTTTATTTTAATTGTAAAATAAACATGAATAATGTGATTAAAAAAAATAAAACACAACCGGTATAGCACCGTTAATACTGACACTAATTATTTAAATGACGATAAGAATTTTTGATGTTACTGAGTCAGTGGATTCCTGATACTGTAGTCACATAAATCAGTGACATGTAAATAGTATCATTAAATGCTAACGCGATTGAGTCACTATCCTTGTGACTCTCTAGTGACACAAAATACTGACATAGAAATAGTATCAACTGATACTAACATCATAGTATCACTATGGTGGTGATACTATAGTGACACAAAATACTGACGCAAAAATCACTGACACCAAAGATTAGTGTCAGTGTGTTCTGGCTTGAGCATTACTGACACAATTAACAAGTGTCAGCAAAAGTAATTACTGACACTAAATTGGTGTCAGTAAAGCCCATTTTTCTAGTAGTGGTAATTACTATCTTATTGTGCTGTTCAAAATAAAAATGTATTACATATCTTTTTACCATGAAGATTTTAGAATATGCCTCTTGCTGTAATAAAACCATATCTAAAACATATATTATTGCAACAATTAAACTTTATATTTTATAATTACACGATCATTTTCAGAATAAATAAAAACTGCTTTCTATCATTGAGCTCACATGGCTTGCTCTGACTGATTGACTTGTGAGCTAACTCACAAATGATAGTTTGCCACATGGAAGCCACCCCCAACCCCCTTGCATGGGATGCATGAAGAACGTAATCGTATGGGGCCGGGGGAACTCTTTTTGTAACACCCCAATTCCCCTAACAAGGTATTATGGTGAAATTGAAGTGAAACTGCATTTCATCATTCTCATTTATAAAATCTTCAAAATAATACCCAACAACAAATGTTTTAAACCTTAAAAAAAATAATGAAATAACGTATTCTCAAATAAATATCATCCCTAAGGAAGCTAAAATATGCGTACCTTGTTAATGTAACATTATTCCCCAAAAGGAACCGAGCTCTTATTCTTCCTATTAAGACCATAAGCTCAAATTATCTAACTCTATCTGCAAAGATGTGGTAACGAGGGGTGAGCCGTCAACTCAGTAAGTAAATTCATGCACAATACTAAAAATCATTAAAATATAATTGATTGAATTTTGTACATATGCATAATAATAAGGGAAATTACCTTTGTAAATCATCATTTAGCAAAAAGAAATCACAATAAAGTCATGCAAATACTTTAAACATAACAATAACGTTTCAAACACATAAAACATAATTAGCTAATGCCATATAGTATCACTTGTAGACTCGGTGGCACTGTCATATAATATCATTTAGGATACTAGACCTCGCGGGAATTATTAACATTAACATCATATGTGCACAAAATCCGGCTAGCCTTTTATAACATAACATAATATAACATCACCATGGACAATGAGCCAAATCATTTAAAACTATCCTTGAACTTTTAATCATTTGTAAGCTTCCATAAATTACATTGAAATAATTGATAATTATTTCAAAGTATTTGACTTAAAATATTTTAATAAAGGTTTCTATTTTTAAGATAATTTATTACACAAGTAAAAGGTTGTGAGAAATAAAAGGTTGTGAGAAATAAGAACAAAAATCAATTTATATTGCAAAATCTTTCATAAAATTTAAATATTATCAATATATATTACACAATCCAAATACTTCAATATAAAAGACATCTTATTCTTATAATTGAATAATCTTAACTGCTATTATCCAATCAAATTCCTTCTACTCATAGCTAAATTTAAGGGCTAAATTTACCAAATCTAAAAGCTAAATTTAGAAGGATTATTATTTTTCACTCCATGAACATAAGTACTGCGATCATGCATTATCACGGACAACTTCTTCATTCGATTAATTTGATGGGTTAGGGATATAAGTTGAAGAAGAAACACTTTAAACATATTAATCATATCTGTAAACAAATAAAAGAAAAAGGAAAAGAAATTGGTTGCCAAATTCCAACAGTTGCAAAATAAATTAACAAGCAATACAGAGACAAAAGTTAATAGAAATAAACATATTTTGCTAAAACAAAAATATTTAAAAGCTATGAACAGATCAACTCAATTATCTTAAAGGAAAATTAGAGAATAAGAATGTTGTAGCTCATTTGATTAGAAATAAGGTAGAATATATTTAACTATAGATAAATAAAAAAGATGTTGAATTCATTCTCTTATATATATGAATAAGAGAGAGTGAGAGAGCAAATTATAGCATTCAAGTTTTTAGTATAACATCTAGTTTCAAGAAATTGTTTTTATTTCTCATTATATAAAAAACAATGATTTTCCAGCTAAAAAAAATTCATAATAAAATTTAATATCTAATACAACATAGTATGTTTTTTTCAAAAAAAAAAGGCTTGCAATTATGTCTTTTAGCCACCAAGCCTAAGTGTGAGAGTAAAGCATTTAACTCTTGATAATTAATTTATTAATGTCTATACATTGAATTTGACTCACTTATTAATTTATTAATACATGACATAATTTACCTTTATATCACTTGCATTAGGGATAATTAAGCAAAGACAATAATTTTGTACTATACCTCTATTAAGTTATAACCTCTTTATAAGAATAAATTTCTCCAGTCCCAATAATATGACTATATAGAGGTTTTATTATATATATATATATGCCACCTTGTAGTATTGTATGCCATGTTTTATATATAAACTTTTTCTTAAAATAATTAGAAAGGGAATGAGAAATCTCACTCATTAAATTAAATGCTAATCAATAAGCACCATCATTACTTGAACTCGACTAATCAGAGGTGCAAGCATTTAAAGTCAGTCAAGCTACCCCAAAAGGGAGCTTTACATTTTTGTTTTCACATAATAATCAAAGATGTCACGGTAATGGTCCTTTCGAAATATCTAATTTAATTTTGATAAATTTAATTAGTTGAATTTGTTCAGTTGTTGAAAAATTGTTTAATTTTTTAATACACAAAATAATATCCTTTCGAAAATTTAATTAAGGTATATATAGGTAATCTTCAGAGTTCAACAAATCACATCTATTTTTAAATTAAAAAAGAGAGAGAAAGAGAAAAATAAATAAACTGAAAAAAGGATAGGATGTTGAAGGGGGAGTGGGAGTAGGGTGTTTACTTAGATTAAGGTAGTGTTTACTTTCTGGAGTGGGAGTGGGGAGTGGGATTCCCACTCCCATGGGGGGAGGTGAGAGTGGAAATCCACTTCCCCTCTTCCCTTTTTACCCTCATAATTAAAATAAATAAATAATATTTAATAAAATAAATAATATCATATTTATTAAAAATAATAATTATAACATATTTATTTTATTAAATTTAATAAAATAAAAATAAATTAATATTATATTTAAATTAATAATATTAAACATTAATTATTTATTTAATTAATAATAATAAATATTTTATTTTAAAAAAATTAATTTTGTACTATATTATCAATAATAATGTTTCATTTGTGTTGCTATTATTAATAATTTTTATTCACATAATTTAAATTTAAATTAATAAAAAATTATTATTTACATAATTAAGAATATTATTAATTATTATTAATTTATAAATATAATAAAATATTTATTTTATTTTCCAACTATATTTTTATTAATTTTTAATTACAAATTATAATTCTTTACATAAGGATAAAATTATAATTTAAAACAATTTACTCCCAATCTAAGCATAAAAGTAAACAAATAATTGGGATTCGATTGACAATCCATACTTTTATTTGGTAGTGTTACTTTTGGAGTGGGATTCTCCCATTGGGGAGGTGGAAATCCACTTCCCTCTTCCTTTTACCCTCATAATTAATAGAAATATATAATAATTAATATAATAAATAATATCATATTTATTAAAATTAATAATTATTAAATATTTATTTTATTTAATTTAATAAAATAAAAATATATTAATATTTTATTTAAATTAATAATATTAAACATTAATTATTTATTTAATTAATAATAATAAATATTTTATTTTAAAAATTAATTTTGTACTATATTATCAATAATAATGTTTCATTTGTGTTGCTATTATTAATAATTTTATTCACATAATTTAAATTAAAATTAATAAAAATTATGATATACATAATTAATAATATTAGTAATTATTATTAATTTAGAAATATAATAACGTATTTATTTTATTTTCCAAATATTTTTTTATTAATTTTTTAAGTACAAATTATAATTCTTTACATAAGGATAAAATTATAATTTAAAACAATTTACTCAATCTAAGACAAAGTAAACAAATAATTGGGATTCGATTGACAATCTATACTTTCATGTAATCTAAGTAAACACCCTACTCATCAACATCCTATCCTTTTTTCAGTTTATTTATTTTTCTCTTTCTCTCTCTTTTTTAATTTAAAAATAGATGTGATTTGTTGAACTCTGAAGATTACCTATATATACCTTAATTAAATTTTCGAAAGGATATTATTTTGTGTATTAAAAAATTAAACAATTTTTCAGCAACTGAACAAATTCAACTAATTAAATTTATCAAAATTAAATTAGATATTTCGAAAGGACCATTACCGTGACATCTTTGATTATTATGTGAAAACAAAAATGTAAAGCTCCCTTTTGGGGTAGCTCGACTGACTTTAAATGCTTGCACCTCTGATTAGTCGAGTTCAAGTAATGATGGTGCTTATTGATTAGCATTTAATTTAATGAGTGAGATTTCTCATTCCCTTTCTAATTATTTTAAGAAAAAGTTTATATATAAAACATGGCATACAATACTACAAGGTGGCATATATATATATATATATATATATATATAGTAAAACCTCTATATAGTCATATTATTGGGACTGGAGAAATTTATTCTTATAAAGAGGTTATAACTTAATAGAGGTATAGTACAAAATTATTGTCTTTGCTTAATTATCCCTAATGCAAGTGATATAAAGGTAAATTATGTCATGTATTAATAAATTAATAAGTGAGTCAAATTCAATGTATAGACATTAATAAATTAATTATCAAGAGTTAAATGCTTTACTCTCACACTTAGGCTTGGTGGCTAAAAGACATAATTGCAAGCCTTTTTTTTTTTGAAAAAAACATACTATGTTGTATTAGATATTAAATTTTATTATGAATTTTTTTTAGCTGGAAAATCATTGTTTTTTATATAATGAGAAATAAAAACAATTTCTTGAAACTAGATGTTATACTAAAAACTTGAATGCTATAATTTGCTCTCTCACTCTCTCTTATTCATATATATAAGAGAATGAATTCACCTTTTTTTTTTTTATCTATAGTTAAATATATTCTACCTTATTTCTAATCAAATGAGCTACAACATTCTTATTCTCTAATTTTCCTTTAAGATAATTGAGTTGATCTGTTCATAGCTTATAAATATTTTTGTTTTCGAGCAAAATATGTTTATTTCTATTAACTTTTGTCTCTGTATTGCTTGTTAATTTATTTTGCAACTGTTGGAATTTGGCAACCAATTTCTTTTCCTTTTTCTTTTATTTGTTTACAGATATGATTAATATGTTTAAAGTGTTTCTTCTTCAACTTATATCCCTAACCCATCAAATTAATCGAATGAAGAAGTTGTCCGTGATAATGCATGATCGCAGTACTTATGTTCATGGAGTGAAAAATAATAATCCTTCTAAATTTAGCTTTTAGATTTGGTAAATTTAGCCCTTAAATTTAGCTACGAGTAGAAGGAATTTGATTGGATAATAGCAGTTAAGATTATTCAATTATAAGAATAAGATGTCTTGTATATTGAAGTATTTGGATTGTGTAATATATATTGATAATATTTAAATGTTATGAAAGATTTTGCAATATAAATTAATTTTTGTTCTTATTTCTCACAACCTTTTAATTCTATCAACAAATCAATGGGCAACATGTCATTTTATATAATTATTTTTGAAAATAATAAATAAAGTAGTGATATTATAGTAACAGTAATCACAAATACTAATATAGTATTTTAATATTTTGATAACATGGTGTTATGATTTTAGTGATACTATAGTAATAGTAAACACTGACACCACTTACAAGTGTCACTATTTTTTTTACTGCCAAATTACTGACACAATTAACAAGTGTCACTAAAAGTAATTACTCACACTATTCTAATGTCAGTAAAGACCATTTTTCTAGTAGTGTTGTCCTGGCATAACAAACCATTTTGGTTGTTTCATGTAAATTTCCTCATCTAATTCTTCATTTAAGAAAGCTGCTTTTACATCCATTTGATGGATTTCAAAATGATAAATTGAAGCCAAAGCAATCAAGACTCTAATAGTAACAATTCTTGCAACATGTGCATAAGAATCAAAATAATCAAGGCCTTCTTTTTGTGTAAAGCCTTTCGCTACTAGTCTTGCTTTAAATCTTTCAATTGTTCCATAAACTTTCTTCTTCTTTTTGAAAATCCATTTACAATCTATAGGATTAGAACCAGGTGGTAAATCAACTAATTTTCAAGTCTTATTACCCATAACGGAGTCCATTTCATCATTAATGGCCACTTTTTAAAAAGCAGCATCTTGAGACTTCATTGCCTCTTCATAGGTGAGGGGATCAGACTCTATAGTAGGTGTGATCATGGTTTGTTTTGATTGTGAGTCTCTTGTCCCTTCAACTAAATAGACTATAAAATCTTGTCCAAAAGATTTTATAGTCCTTATTCTTTTACATCTTCTCAAATGATTTTGCTCATTATTAGCATCACGCTTTTGACCAATTTCTATTTGTTTATCATTCTCTTGAGAATCAATACTTAGTAGAAAATCTATTTTCATAGAATATTGCATCTCTAGATTCCACTATAGTATTGATCTCAACGAAGCTATTAGGTATATGCATTCAATGCCCCTTTCTCCTAATTTCTTTATCTTAGGTTCAACTAGTCTTACAATGGTTCGACAACCCCAAACTCTTAGATAAGAAAGATTAGGCTTTCTCTTTTTCCATAATTCATATGGGGTCACCTTTGTTTTCTTATTTGGCACTCGATTTAAGATATGACATGCAGTTAAAATAGCTTTACCCCAAAAACCTTTACCAAGCCCATTATTAAAAAGCATAACATAAACCATTTCTATTAATGTCCTATTTTTCCTTTCAGCTACACCATTTTGTTGTGGAGTAGATGCAGTGCTAGTTTCATGTACAATGCCAACAGATTCACAAAATTCAGAAAAAAAAACATATTCACCTCCTTTATCACTTGTAAGGCATTTAATTTTAGTGTCACAAAAATTCTCAACTTTATTTTTATAAGTTTTAAATTTCTCTAAGACTTGATCTTTAGAATGTAATAAATACATATAGCAATATTTTGAAAAATCATCAATAAATGTTACAAAATATTTTTTACCACCTTTAGTAGGATTACTATGCATATCACGCACATCACTATGAATTAAATGCAATAAAAAAGATGTTTTTTTCAATTTTTGGAAAAGGAGATCTTGTGATTTTTGTCTGTGCACATACTTTACATTTTTCATGCATATCATTTTCATGCTTAGGAATTAACTCTAAATTGGCCATATCATGCAATCTTCTAATATTCACATGTCATAAACGATTATGCCACAAAGATAATAAATCAACCATATGAGCAGAAGAAACATTCCTATTATTGATATTGAGTTTAAACATTCCTTCATACATGTATCCTTTCCCAATAAAGGTACCTCCCTTAGAGAATATAAATTTGTTTGACTCAAAAACAAGTTTGAAGCCAAACTTTAAGAAGGCTACTAGATACAAGGTTTTTCCTAACTTCAGGATCATGATAAACATCAGCAAGAGTTAAAGAGTTTCCAGAAGTAAACTCTAGTTGCACATTGCCTTTTCCTTTAACTACTGCACTGGAGTAATTTCCCATGTAAGGAACACTTCCATCATCCATTGCTTTATAAGATTTGAAAAGGCTACGATCCTTGCATACATGCTTGGTTGCACCAGAATCTATCAACCATGCATTACCATCTTCAAGAACATTAATCTCAGATATCATGGCCACAAAATTTATGTTTGAAACTTCCTTTTATTTCTTTAAAAGTTGACAATCTCTTTTGAAGTGGCCAAATTTTCCGAGTGGTGGCATGCACCCTTCTTTTTCTTCTTCTTGTTTTGATTCTCTTTAGAATCAAACTTTCTCTTTTGGTTATTCTTAGGGTGATTAGAATGCTTAAACTTCTTCCTTTCCTCCACGACATTAATTTTAGAGGACATAGCAGCTTGATCCTCAAGATTATTAAACTTGAGTTCCTCTTCAATACGAAGACTTTGGCCTAAGCCATCCAGACTAATTTCCTGTTTGCTATGTTTAAGACTTTTCTTATAGTCTTTCTAAGAGAGAGGAAGTTTACCAAAAATTGAAAAGACAATAATAGACTCATCCATATTCATGTTATGTTGGTTGAATTGATCAAGAATATACAAAATCTCATTATATTGTTCAACCACAAGTCTATTATCAACCATTTTATAATTAAAAAATTTAAAAGCCAAGAATTTCTTACTTGTGGCATCTTCCATCATGTACTTAGTCTCTAATGAGTCCCATATTTCTTTTGCTGTAGGTTTGTTGTGATATTGATCAAACAAAGTATCAAACATGGCATTGCAAATATGTCCCTTGCACACATAGTCATCTTGCTCCCACTTCTGCCGCACTTTGGTTTTCGCTAATGTCTCATCATCACGTTCTTGAGGCTTTGGTGTTGTGAGAACATAGACCACATTGAGGCTTGTCAACAAGAAATGCAACTTTTTCTGCCAACGAATAAAATTGCCACCATCGAAACGCTCTAATTCGAAAAAATCTACTGCGAATTGTCGAAGAGATGAATTTGGTGCCATTGTTGCAGAAATAATGTCTTAAGATTGTTGGTCGTTGAAGTCTGTAGGGAATGGAAAATGTAGAGAAATACAACAATAATGGTGGAACTTTATTGTGTAAAGTAATGTGTTTACTACTAACTCTGTATGTAGGAAGAAAAATAATAGTAATAAGTAAACTGTAGAAAAATTTGTGTACTTCAAGGCACGTTACAAATGTCGCTTTCCTTAAGACGTTATTTGCTCCCACCAATTGAGTGATGCACATGGGTTAAGCAAATATGCCTCCAGGATACAATGAAGCACTTGTTTTTTTATTTGCATCATGCATCGATGAAAGAAAACCAGAATACTCTTGATTGAAGCAAGTCTACCAAGAAACAATATATTGTTCCTACAGAAAACAATGTATTGGATTTTTAATGCACAAAAGAAATGGATCTTTTGTGTTGAAATTCGTTCTAGAAAGGAAGGCTAAGAAAATAGTAGTGTAGGATCATTAATTTCATGTCTAAATGGCTTAAACATGACCCCTATTTATAGATATACTTGTGCCCCCTCATTTGAGTTGTCATCTTTCATAATACCCCTTCATTCATGGCCATTGGATCTATATTTAATTTTAATCAATGGTTCAAATTGAACCATCACCATTTCAAATGAAATGTCATCATGAAATGATCCATCTCTAAGTGAAATGTTACCATGAAAAATTGTATCATTTAGTAAAAAGATACATTTCCATAAGACACAATTAAATGGACATGTCCTTACAACAAGACATCATTCAATTAGACATGTCTTCAGTGAAAGGTATCTTTTCTATAAGGCATAATTAATTGGACATGTCTTTACCATAAGACACCATTTATTTTGAAAATTTTCCAACAGTCAATGCATTGCTTAGCATCAAAATTATTTGTCGCTCTAATGATTTCTTCATATGCAATTTTAGCTTCAAAAAATTTAATTTCAAGAGCACTCCTTGATTGTTAAGATATGTGTGAAGCTAAGATGTCAGACCAAGAATGTGTGAAGCTAAGATGTCAGACCAAGAATGGATTCCATATCTACTGGATGATGGTGTTTTCCAATTGGAAGGGATTAGAGCTCATATTGGAAGGCGTGACTGCAGTGCAATTCTGTCAATGGATGTTATAGGAGTAAACGTAATCGAAGTCTATATTGCGTAAGTGATTCATAATCATTCTAGTTTTATGTGTACTTTTTATGGGAGTCCCTATTAATGGACTTTAACATTGTTTGTCTATTGTTTATCAGGATGTTGTATGCTTCCATTCTCCCTAGGAAAAGAGGAGTGAAACCATTTGGATTCATTCATCCAGGTCTGGTTTCGCTAGGCGAAGAACGTAATCCTACTGCATCATTTGACCTTAGGGCACGTGGAGTTTGTGATCGATTGAAAAAAGTGAAGAAGGGACAATTCATCTTTATGTCTTATAATCCCTAGTATGCTCCTTTAATACTTTTCAACTCATATTAATTTCCTTTCTTGCCTTAATTTACAAAAATTGCTACCTAAATGTTCTTTCATTTATGAGTGCTGGTCATCTTTGATGTGTTGAAAAATGAAGTTTATTATCTTAATTCTTATGGAGGAGATCCTGATGATGATTTAAAAGAGCTCATTAAAGTGTATGTTCAATTTTTTTTATTACCATTGTCAATATAAAATTACTTTTACATACTTTACAGATACTTTGTTACAATATTTTTTTTTTTTTGTATACAGCTCTATGACAATGTTTATAGCACAAGAGGGTAAGGAGAAATGGAATTATAATAAGATGGTCAGATTTGTAAAGGTTTGAACTATTACCTTAACTATAATTATATATTACCATGCTTAATTGTTATTAAAATGAACTGTGCAATTGCTGATTGTGAACAGGTCCCACAACAACCAGCAAGTTCAGTCGTGTGTAGATTTTACGTCATGAGATTCATGAAAGACTTAATTAATAACTTCTATTTACTAATGAACAATGTCAGTTCCTTGATCATAATTTGCTTCATAAAAAAGAACATGTCATATTTCAAAGTTTCACTAAATATTTAATTTTCATAAATAGTTCAACGGAAAGACAATATATTCCAATGCTGAATTAGATGAAGTCTGTATTGAGTGGACAAACCATTTTTCTGGAGTACTTGTTGTTATGTGAGGTAACCCTTACCTATTATGTTGTTATTGTGAGTTCATTGATGAAATAAATTAATTTACTACCTATATTTTACTTGGGCATTTATCTAGCTTATTATACTTCTATGTTGGATTATGATGAAGATGGTGGGTACTGCTGGAGTTGGCTAGTTTTTTTCTTTGTTTGGAAAATAGGTCCGGGATATTGATGCAATTTTACACATTTCGGTTGTTCTTAGGTTGGATTTTCACGTTTGGGAACTGCTGGCCTTGTCTGATCAGTATTTTTGGCTCCTCTTGTGTTGCTGGAAATGAACTATGTTGTTGCCTTTGTTCATGTTGGTAGAAATGACTCTGTGTTGGCTTCCTTATGCTACTGGAATTGAACTGATCATGGTTCATTTGTGTTGTACATGTTGCTGGAATTTAGTTCTTAGGTTGTTACTGTTGGGGAAAAATCAGGTTTTTAAATTTTTAGAAAACCTTTTGAAGATCGCTCTTATATAATATATAAGAATTTGCATTCTAGAAATCGTACCTTGAAAATCCGAGTTGGCTTTTTCCGCTGAAGTGATTTAGGCTCCTAGATCACGATCCGCCACCACCACTCCTGTTAGATCACGATCCGTCACCACCACGCTTGTTAGATCATGAACTGTCACCAATGATCTTCCAGGTTATGACTCAGGTTCAATCTGCACTTGACGTGTGGGCGCCTTTATCACTACCAAAAATTTTCTCTCAACAATGAGAGAAAAATCTTATTCTCTTATCTGTATAAAGTTTTTCTTTTCGGTAAAATAAACCTTATATATCTCCCTAAGAAAAGCGCCCAAATAACGCAAATAAAACTCACGTTATTTTCTTTTTCAATAGGGGACCCACCTTAAAATAACATAACCCCTTATACAATTAAATTAAAAGCCTCCCACTAAATAATATATTTGTTTTGAAAATAAGTTATCTTACTTATTAGTCCAAGTTAAATTAATTAAAAGAGATCATTTGAACATACAATAGCAATAATTAGGTAATTAAACTAGCCCAATTATTTAATTCCAAATCTACTCCTAAAAGATTGGGCCGAATCGACTTCCATAATTGTATGCTTTCGAATAATAATTAAGCCAATTGATTTCTTTCTTGCATCAACTTTTCACATCGTTAATTAAATTGATATCTCAACTGTCCAATCAATTTAATAACATCTTATTCCTTGATCCTTACTGGTTTTCTCTAATGATCATTTTCAACATACTAAATATGTTGACACACTCTGGCCAGAGAATTCTATGATCAAGTGCCGAAAACCCATCAAGAGATGTGTTGTACAAATTCTATATTGTTAATCCATAACTCCAATACTCATAATTGCTCCCACCCAGATAATCTTGACCACAAGTATGTGTCGTGCCCATTGGTAACTCAAATGGAATAACAATTACAATCATGAAATCATAATTAACTCAAGATTAAGATTACAGTAAAACCAATGCCTATGAGATTTAATAAGTCTGACAGTTATTACAAAGTTAATTAAATCTCATTTGTGATCCTGTTCGATATAGTCGTACTACATCAATAAATTCATACATGATTAAGACAAATCATTCAATGAATTTATTACAATCTATACCTAAATAAAGTGTCCAACTTTATTTATCAACTGCGAACTAAATTTATTTAATCATAAGATAACTTATATTTATGTCTTCTGTGAATCCACATGGTGATCACATAAATACATATAATATGATTAAATGGACTTTAATACAAATATTAATGCAATTAAGATATTTGAATAAAATACTCATTTATTTTATTAATCAAAAACTGCTTTATTATTAAATAAACATATGCTTTTAAAGAGCATATTTTCCCAACAATCTCCCCACTAGCTCTCAAAGCATATTTGGCATCTCACGATGCCCATGGATTCTAAGTGTAAGTTAAAAGGTTTCCCGTGTATGGCCTTAGTAAAAGGATCTCCAAGTTTTACTCGTGATTTAACCGGTAACCTCCACATCACCTCTATATATCCAATATAAGATGATACTTTCTCTCAATATGTTTTTTTCTTGGGTTCCTTGTTCCTTAGATTGAACCACTATTATCGCAAAATAGTTTAAGGGTGCTTGCAGTACCACCTCAAGATCTTGTAGAACTTGCGAGCCATACAGCCTTTTAATACGATATATGTCCTTGGAGTCATGATACAAGATCGCTTTCCACACCTCCAATTAATAGCTCCACTTCCCAATGTAAACACATAGCGGAAGTTGATTTTCTGAATCTTATCGACATTAAGTCAAAGATAACCCATCTGGATTGAGTTCATCATAATACACACATATAATTTTTAGTTCTTTTGATACTTCATTATATACTTGATCAACGTTGTTCAGTCTGTGATTAGATTGATATCTACTTAACCATCCCTACCGCAAAATGTATGTCTCCTCTAGTGCAAAGCATGGCATACATGAGACTTCCACATGCGTGGGAACTTGCCTCATTCTTCTATCTCTTCGATGTTTTAGGTGATTGATCGTTAGAGAATGTAATTCCATGTCAGAATGGTAATAAACCACTTGGAATTTTCCATGCTAAATCTAGCCAATATCTTATCGATATAGACCGCTTGAGACAAGGCTAAAGTTTTATTCTTCCTGCCAAGCAACTTAATACCAAGAATGTAACTTGCCTCTCCCAGGTCTTTCATATCAAATTATTTTGCTAACCAACTCTTTATTGTAGTCAATACTCCTATATCGTTTCCAATTAGGAGAATATCGTCTACATAAAGAATTAGGAAGGCTACAAATTTTTCTTGAATTTTCTTGTACACACATGGTTCATCAATGTTCTGAATGAATCTAAACGATTTAATCGTTTGATCAAATATGATGTTCCATGACCGGGATGCTTACTTCAATCCATAAATGGATCTCTGCAACTTACATACCATGTGTTCTTGGCCTTTTTGTATAAATCCATCTGGTTGCTGCATGTAGATGTTTTCTTCAAGATGCCCGTTAAGAAAAGCAGTCTTGACATCCATTTGCCAAATTTCATAATCTAGCATGCAAAGAATGGAGAAAGCGTAATCACGATGGATTTAAGCATAGCAATCGAGAAAAGTTTCCTCATACTCGATTCCCTCTTTCTGAGTAAAACCTTTTGCTACTAATCTTGCTTTAAATGTTTCCACCCTTCCGTCTACTCCTCTTTTTCTCTTGTAGATCCACTTGCATCCTATAGGTTTTACCCCATTTGGTGCCTCTACAAGTTCAGACTTTATTGGAATACATAGATTCCATTTTCGATTCATAGCCTTTTTCCAAAATTCAACATCTCTATCTATAGAAAATTCATGGGATCTTGTACATGCTCAATCCGAGATAGCCGTATAGGTTTCTCCCAAAAGCATGTATCTCAGTAACCTAGTTACCCTCCCACTCATTTGAGGTTCTAAAAGTGATGGTTGTTCAAAGTTAATCCTTGTTGATCATCCGGTTGTTGCTTCTTCTGCTCGTATCGAAAAGTTGAGCATCAACGATCACCGCAACGCTTCTTCATATTACACTCTTAGATTTGAAGTTATTCTATAGTCTTCCTCGAGGGAAGTGAAATGTGCTCACTATCACTTTCCTATCTTGAGGACTATAAAATAAACCTCCTTGTTCCTTTGAGATACCCCACAAACATACAAACCCCGTCGAACGTGAATCCATTTTGTTCCGCTTTGGTTTGACATGGCCGGTGATCCCCAAATACTGGACATGTAAACTTGGTTTGCGACCGACCATAATTCTATCAGTGGGGTTTTAGGCAGCGACTTTAGATGGAACTAAGTTCAAAAGGTAAACCGCAGCTTCAGTCCCCAAAAGAGATTGGTAATGACTTAATAACTAGCATGTATCTCACCATATCCAAAAGAGTTATATTTCTTCTTTCAATTTACCCCATTTTCATTGTTTGAGGCAGCTCAATTGAGATATAATCCCATTTTCAACCGTGACACTTTTGAAATCTCCGAGAGAAATTCACCACCGATCGGATCGAAGTTTCTTTATGTTCTTATCTAATTGCTTTTCTCGTTTCACTATACTCTTTGAATTTCTCGAGCTTCGGACTTGTGGACGCATCGTATAAACATAACCGTAGATTCTTGAGTAATCATATGAAAGTGATGAAATACTCATAACCTCCTCGAGCTTGATTGATCGTACATACATGTGACGATCAATTCAAGTGGTACTGTTGCACATCGCATCTTTGTCGAGAATGGCCTTTTGGTCATTTTTTCCTTCTAACAAGCGATTCAGAGTGGCAATGATTCATTTTCTAATGGACTCGAGGCCCATCTTTGATCATTCTCATCCTATTTTTGGTTTATACGACCGTAAATGCAGGTAACATTGGTTGGAAGAAATATTTCTTTCTTAAATAAATGTACGTATGTTCATCATTATTGATCAGTGTCATCGTAGAATAGATCGTTGGAAATGATATAAATTATCTTCCGATGTACCCGAACAAATAAGTCTCTTATTATGAAAAATAGAAGCAGAGGATCAAAATTCTAAAGATTATTTTTTTGACAAACAAGCTACTAAAATTAAATTCATCTTAATGTCTGGAACATAAAGACAATTATTCAAAACTAAAGTCTCATTATTAAAAGATAATAAAACAGATCCAGTCTTCACTGCTGACACGAACTGTCCTGTCCCTAACTGCAGCTTGACGCTTCCTTCACTTATTTTCCTGGTTTCCTGAAACCAATAAAGTGAATTACAAATATGATTAGTTTCAATCCAACACCCAAGTGTCAATAGGATTACGAATTAAGCGCCTCACCATTACAAAAAATTTCTCACCGATTTCACAATCTAGTGGTAATCCTTTTCCAATGACCTTTCCGCTCACACTTAAAGCATTTGCCTTTCGGCCATTATCTTGCTTGGTAGATTCGCTTCTTTCCCCTTTCTTCTTACCTTTTGCCTTTTCTACTTTAGGCCCGTAAGATGAACTTTTTCAAGAATATTTACGCTTCCTGAGATTTCAAAGACGATAGATCTCTTCAAGAATTCGGAGTTAGATTCGTGATTATCGCTTAAGGTCATGTTTTTTGTTCATGTTATAAATTGACCTTAAACTCATGAATGTTTCCGTAGAGATTCTAGCACCATGTCAATCTTCGAAGTTATCATCGATTTGTTCTCCACTGAATCTCAGCCCTTTCATTCAAATAGTCCATCATTTCGAGTGACATGATCCACTAACTCTTGTGTCCTTCCCCATTTTACTTTTTATAATTCCTTTTCTTTTGTCTCATTGGCGAAAGTACGCCTGAACATCTGTTGAGACTATCCATTATTTCAAAAAGCCGGGCGCCCCTCTGTTCGATGTTCGTCTCATAATAGAAATCGAGGCTAAAATGTAAAGCACTTTGCCATTTCATTGGCACTTTGCCATTTCTCATAAAGCCTCCTCACGATTTATGAATCATCCACGGAACCTGGAGGGCATGGTTACCAAGGGTTAAGGCATATTTATAATTTTCAAACAAATAGGGTGACAATGAATAGATTTCTTTTCCAATCTATATAGTTCTTCTGTGAGTTTGTTTTGACTCGTAATAATAGTAAAGTGGGTTCAGGGAAGACATTTTACGAAAATAAAAGCAATGATGCATAAATAATTTGAAATAATATTCATATAAATGACAAAAATGCATAAAACCATAATGTCGTTTTAATTTATCAGAACGATAATCTAGTTCCATTTGATGTATCCTATGGGGAAGTCGTTCATACTTATTTTAATCGTACTAAATACCCATCGGATTATTTACTACGTGTATAGCGATAAATAATTATCAAGATATCTTTTTCTACTTCAAACAAATTTAATGTGAGTACTACGTTGGGAGGTTAATAAATAAATTTTAGTTGAGTGTATAACCATTATTTTCGACTACATATTTTTCATATCGATAGTCACTTGGAAAAATAAATCGATTGAAAAATATTTCATTATCTTAAGAAGTTCAAAATAGAAATATCTAATATATATCCAGTGAAAAGATCACCGTGAAGTCGTGATAGATATATATAATTTTATTATCGAAAATAATGGAAAAAATTATCTCGAATTTTCCTCTCCCACTCAATATTTTAAAATTGGTTTTCCTTTTAAAACATACATATTAATTGTACGCTTCCTATAATATTATCTAGATGATATCAAATATTATTAAGCATGCAATTTCAAACAATATAATGGAATTCATAATTAATGAATGACGTATGATTATCGTACGACAGTAATGACACTTCCATTACTATATGCATACGTTATCGCCAGACATTATCATCCAAACATAACATATAAAAACAATTAAATAATCTTAATTCATGGCTTTCCCTAATAACGAAAAAAAAAAAAATCATTAAATTTCTGCCCTTTCAATCTTCATTGGGCTTCTTTTGCAACGCCATCTCCATGTTTTTTCGAGCAATTTAATCCAGGTAACTGGTGAAAGCTTTTAAATTTATAACGGCCCAATTTTAATTTTTAAAAGAAAATAAATAAATAATTAAAAAAAATTGATTAAAATAAAACTTAACCAAAATAAATTTATATATTCAATTTTATCTACGATTTTAATCCATTGCCCCAATCAAATTGAGCCTTAAAACTAGATTAATTAAGCCAAAACTATGTTTGACTTAAATGCAAAATTAAAATTTTCTGCCCACAAGAAACAAATATAAAATCTATAGGACCCGGCGAAAAAAACCATGGAACCTAAATCACATTTTCTTTCCTCTTCTTCCCAGCCGCCATCTCCACAAAGCAGTCAATACTGTTCATCCAAGTCTGACGCCGATTCAACCATTGCCACTTTGCTACGGAAACGCACCCAAACGACGCCTCCACTAGCAGCCTGTGCACGCGCGTCAGCAAGTCCCGCCTGCGTTGATGGTAGCGCTGCTTGCAGCGTTGCGCGGCTGCTAGCAGCGTGGTTGCGGCCGCTGCAGGTGCAGCGCGCGCTGCTGGCAGCATGTGCTGCTGGTCGCGCGTTGCTGCGCGCAGCAGCGTGTTGCTGGACCTTGCGGCTGCTCGCGTAGCAGCGTGTGCAGCTGGTCATATGCGCTGTTGCGTGCGCTGGTTCGTTGCTGCAGTTTCCAGCAAGTTTCCGTAATTTTCCAGTGACATTCTTCATTGATTTACAAATTCTCAACGCAAATTTTGGCTTACAAAATTTCAATTACATTAAAATAAATCAAGAGGAAATACTACGATAATAAACCACCCCTCTTGCATGATCCAAACCTAAAAATACAAAAGTTAATATCTAACAAACGACTAAAGATTGGGCAAAAGCCATAAACACGCTATTCATATATTAATCAAATAATATATATCCTAATAAACGCCACTTAATACATAAATTTCAAGATTATTTAAATTTATATATTAATAATAGACTTTGATACATTTCATTGGGAAAAAATCGTTTTTAAATCTTTAAAACCTCAAGATCGCCTCATATAATATATATACCTCAGATTGTAAATCAGTCATCAAAATCCGAAATTTTACTTTGATTTAGGCCTAGATCACGATCCGCCACCACCACTTTGCTCACGATCCGTCACCACCATTAGTTGTATCACGAACCCTTGATTAAATTGAACGATTTTAATACAAATATTAATTAATCTAAGATATTTGAATAAAATACTACATTTATCTTATTAATTAAAATAATATTTGCAATTAAATAAACACATACGCTTAAAGATATTTTCCCCAACACTTTCTCTCCCCCAGTAAAGAGAAATGTTAATCATTTGAAAACTTTTAACAACAATTTCTAGAGTTTCAATTTCCTAGTAAGTACATTTATATTATTGTTCTACATTTAATGATTGTTATTAAAATCGTGAACGATTTGATTTTAAATTTATAAATCTTGAAATTGTTTTATTTTAATTATGAAATGAACCATTGAAAGCATTTGTAATTTATATCAGATCAATTAGCTTTAAATTTTCAAGGTATAAATTGTAAAATTCTTTAGCTCATTGATTAATCCTTTCGTGCAAACAATGTAAACTTAATAAAGAGATCCTCAAGAAAGCGTAAGTTCGAGATAGGTGCGATAAACTCTTCATCAATAAACCACACCAATTCAAATTTTTACTTTTAAAACGTGCGTGACTTAATTACTCAATTACGCATGGTCTTTCCTCCCCCCGAGAAAGAGAAAAACAAGAATGTTATTCTCACGAAACTTGGTAAAACAATTTCTAGAGTTTCAATTCCCTCAATGAAATAATCTAATCCCTATACTTTTTGAGTTCCTTTTCCAGACACGCAAATGCTTTTAAGTCCCAATAATTGTAGAACGTAAAAAAATCTTCGGCGAGAGCATTCACCAGAAGTTTTCTTCCATGACCATCTGATCGACATTTACACAGATACATGAAGAGCTTTTTCTCACTTATGACTTCAAAAACTCCAAATCTTTTACCATCTTCTCAATGGTCAATCCCAATCCATTCACCACCATACGAGCTAATACTTTAACATCCGTAAGAGGAATACTCTTTAATTTCTAAGAACAAACCTTACGCTAATCCGAAGCAAGGGAATCGTCCACAAATTCATGAATTTTCATCTTCCTTTGACCAACAATTTCCACCATTCAACTACTTGAACCCGAAGTAATTCATTTGAACCATTCACAATAGGAATGGCATATGTAACTAATTCCATCTCTTTGTGAGAGTGTGTTTACTCACAAGGATCGCTTGGTGATGGCAACGAGATCCGATCAAGGTGGTGGGCGGTTCAGCCGTCTGCCCCAATGGATGAGTGTGTAAGGAAAACAAGAACAAAATTTGTGAGGGCTTAGAGAGTGACCAAGTGGAACACAACAGTCACCGCTTAAGGAAGTAGCAATTGCGGAAGGACCACAACAGAGCTGTATGGAAGCACCACAATAGTGGACTCCATGGTTAACATCGATGTATTTTGAAACCACAGATCATGAAGCGCCAAAAGGAAGCAAAGGCTCAGAATAAGCAACAAAGCTGTAACTAAGCTTAACAAAGCAACAAAGCTTGGGAATGGCGAACGCTAGCTGAAAGAAAGAGCAGCAGGAAGCAAGAATAAATAATTAGAATCTAGAAATTAGGTTCAAGACGTTATGTGTAAATTTTTTATGCATGACCGGTGATTGCGGTAAGAGAGCCTTAATTCAGTAGCAGTTGGTCCGCTTCTGGTTCGTATGAATTGTCAAAAGAAAGTGAAAAGGAAAAAGTGTTAAACGAATTGCTTTTTCAATTTAATCAAACGGTGCTTTTAAATTCATGCAATCAGTGGTTGAAGTCTGGGTAAGTGAGTGTATGAAATCCTAAAGATGAAAATTATCATTTAGATATGACATTTATTAATGTAAAAGTGATCAATGGGTTAATTTAAGAATGTATATGTAGCAAACATATCCAAATGCGTAAAATCAAATTGGACAAGTTTGGTGTTAGAGTGTAATTTATGCAATTAGTTTTCACATTGTTTATTCCTTAATATCAATGTTTTACACTTAATAATAGTGATTTATTTATATTTTACTTTCAGAGTAGTGCAATTCTATTGATCGCATGATAAAATTGTTTACAAGATGATTGCATATCTTTAAAAATTATTGTAATAAGAACTTTCGTTGATAAGGCGTGGGCGTGATGCTTAATCAACCTTCTGGACCTACGCTTTTAGTTTACCATTTTTTTCGGTTATTTTTGTAATTACGAATTTAATATTTCAGATATTAGTATTTTATTTTAAATATAACTTCTTATCATTTTTACCTTTCCTTTATATATCACTCTTACCTTCTTCTCATTCCAAACCTCTATTGATGATTGATTCATTTGAAGAGTGTACATGATTTGATGGCAAATTTACCAATTTTGTGAGGATTTGAGTCTATGAGCTACCACTTTGTTATAATATTTTTGTTATGTGAATATCAATCTTAGTTCGTTTATTCTAGAACTTGCTTTGTTATGCATGTTGAAGCCGCATTACGGGATTTTATGCATTAAAATGATAAGGGCAAACCATTTTCTATTTTTCTGTTCTCGCATTTTTTTTCCTCTACCCGAAGACCTTTATTTGCTATCTTTTTTTAGCCTTTTTAACCATTACCCATCCAATTCTCTCCGCCTATTTAACCATTTTTTCTTTTTTTTAGCCTTAATTTAAGGAGATTTTTGGACCATGTGTGGATATATTTCAGAGTATATTTTGTTAAAAAGCTTTTTTCACCTTGTATTAAAGTTTTCACCGATTAGATCAAAGCCATTATGCTTGAATTAAATGCAAGGTCTACGCTTTTTTTGTTTGATTAAAAAAAAGACAAAAAAGAGAAAAGAAAATCAAAAAGAAAAAAATGTTTACATTCTGGTGACTTGAGTAAAAGCTGCCGATATATCATGCCTAAGGTTCATCTTGCACGAGTTCATTCTTCTCATTTTGATCTCTTTTTTCTTTCATAAACCTTTTCTTTTTCATTTAACTTCATTTAACCCGCATTACAACCTTTTAAGACCCTTAGATTTTGCATTTAATTCATGTTTTGGATTGAGATGATATATATGCAAGCTTCATGGTAATAACATTCTTTGATTTGATTTGAGTGCATAAATGACACCCTCAAATACTTTGAGTGCATGAGTGAAGTCAATGAGGGCTATTAAATCATGTTGCCACTTGAATTTCAAAGATCTTGCCATTGAACGTTTTTATTCTAACTTACGAGATTCTACGCTTAAAATCATTGTCTCTCGAACGTTGATCGAGACTTAAATTCGAGCAGATGCTTGCATTAAAATTGCTTTTTAGATGAGTTGAGATGAGAATTGAGGAGAGATTTGGGATTAGTTCTGAGTTATACGCCTCTTGTTTCAGGACAAGCATCATCTTGCGTGGGGAGAATTTGTTGAGTGCAATTTATGCATCTAGTTTTGCATTGTTTACTTCCACATCGGCTGTTTGCAATTTAATAATAGTGATTTATTTGTGTTTTACTTTTGTAGAAAAGGTCTGACCCCATTTATGTTGTGATAAAATTGCTTTACAAGATGATGTTTAAGGATGATTGTTCTCTGGAAAAACGCATGAAGCCGAAGAATCCTTTAGGCAGTGAGCGGCGTCTATACATGTCAATCCATGGACCTGCGGTTTTTAGTTTAACGTGTTTTTGTATTTTGGTTATTTTTGTAATTACGAATTTAATATTTCAGATATTGTATTTTATTTTAAATAAACCTCTTAGAGGAGAAGAGAGAGAGTAGGGAGGAGTCCAGTAATGAAATCTATCGCGCATGAAAAGCCACATTTAATTTTAGAAAAGAACAAACCCTCAGATCTAAATTTTTTTCTCTTACTCTATTTAAGGCCAACTAAACTTATTATTCCTGTCAAGGTTAATGAAGTTTTATTCATACTAATAGATCTTTCTTGTACTTTAATTGTTTTATTACTTTTTGGCCATTAGATGTTTCGATATACTCTCGAATTATTTTCACGATTATGTTTGTTAATTGATAATTGGCCACTGTTAATTATCAACTTAATTTATCAATAATGTGCCGATTCATCGTACGTAAGATTGAACGTTTACGAATAACATAAAGAACAAGTGAAGATTTTTAATGTTTGTAAGTAACGTAGCGATGAGTTGTGTTAAGAATTTTTAGTTGATTTCATAATCATCATTATCCAATGCTAATGTGCAAGATATACACAATAAGTAATAAAGTGATGAGTATTCAAGGTCATCGTCTCCACTGTGATCGATGTTACTCGAAGTGCTAAGCAAGTCACAATAGTAAATCAATTTAAAACCGAAATAAATAATTGTCAATAATTCTATCGTAATTCAATAATTGTAGCATGAAGGTAACAATACTATAAATGAAATAAACTAAGTTAATCGTTCAAGATTCAATTGAATATAGAAATAATGATCAAACTTCCTAATTAGTGACTGTTGTTTACCAATTACACTAGTCATACAATAAGGTTGCACATCGCGTAGAATAAATCAGATCTCAGAAGCTATTTCCATGTTAAAATCTTCATACCTTTTAAATTCATACTAAATGCATCAACAATATATATTTACAGACGGCATTATAACATTTAATCTTCCACCCTACAAGGTGAATATCTATGTTCAGAGGTCACAAATCTTAATCTCAAGTATTGTTTTATGGGATTTAAGTAATCTAATCCGTGAAACTGACTTAAGAACAAGTAATTACTCAATAATATCCTAAGGATGTCTCTTTGCTGCTCAATTTAACTGAAATCTTAGACGGTAAAACTGGTCCCAACCGTTCGTCTTTCCAGGTTTTGACTGGGATGATACCTTATATACCGACCCATATAAACTTGGATATTTCAATTCTCGGTCCTGACTGGCTAAACCTGGAAAATTTAGTTTTCTATTATGGGTTCCAATTCATATCTATTACAATTTTTTTTTCTCCCCGATGTTACTTCCTCAAATTTCTAACCAAATCAATAAAACTCAAACCATAGCTAAAATGAATGTCAAGGAGTGATTGCTGAAGCTTTATTTTGGTGCATTGTGTTGTCATTGCCGAGAGAGCATCGCTTTAAAGTTGGGAGACTCGGCAGCTTTATAAAACCAAGACAAAGTGAAAGTTTCTCGCTAAAACCAACAAGAGGACAAAATTTTGAGGATCAAATTTTCATGATTCTCTTTGGTTTTTTCAAGATTTTTCCCCAAGCTATTCGGAGGAACGAAGAAATTCAGAGCAATAATATTTTGATGAAAGAAGATGGAGAAGAAGAAAGAGAAATTTAAATAGCACATTGCAGAGCAGATTGTAAGTGCATTAGGTTTTTTTTTTCTTTTATATTGAAACATCCGTCCAAGTTTCGACATCCGGTATTGATAAAATCGATCCGACCTAATGTATCCGCGTTTCAAAATATCCTTTCCGATCCGGATTGCATTACCTTCCGGCAGGTTAAACCCGGACCGGATTGATCCGGGTTTGTCCTGGTCCATCCGGGTCCTGCTAATTTGCCATCCCTGAATCGAAATTATTATAAAATAAATGTATCGAAATCGATAGGATAAGACAACAATATCAATCACTGATTATTTATCATTCAACCATACCAGTCATAATCCTGATTTAAAAGTAAATATAAATATATCACCCCAATGACCAAATAATGTATGAATAAGAGAAAATAGCTGATAGGTTTAAAGACAAATAATTCTGCGACGTTCTTTTCTTCGTTCTCAATACCACCCCAATTCTTTGGCTTTTAATTATTTTTCACGAAAGGCACGCCTTCGTAAATGCAGAAAAACCATTGAAGTTCGCATCGCTTCATCGCCAGATCGTTGCCCCAGCATCCACAAATGCAAAGACTACCCCATTCCGATCAATTTTGTCTTTCGCGCCATCTTCTTTTCCTCCTTCACGAATCTTGAATTGTCCCTAAAGATCCTCAAACAATTAAATTTAAATATCAATCACAAAATGATGAAACCCAAACGTTTAGCCAAAAATCAAAAACTTAACAGCACCATTTTTCTAACAACCTTGATCTGTCTAATCGATGTAATAATTTAATTTTGTGCTATCAATTCCTCAAATCATTCTGAATTAATGGCATTTCAAACAATGACAAAACTTTAGCTTCTTTATCAATCAAATACCTTCTATCGCAAATCAACTGTTTGCACAAATACCATTTAAGCTTATTTCATCTATAGTAAAGGTTTTAATATCATGGACCATAAGTTTCATTGGTATTTATCTATAAGATAAACCAAGACTACAATGTTTAACAAAATCGGAAGCACTCAACCTCCTCACCCAGAATATTTATCTTTCATGAATGCTGAATCATCAGAATGTACGACGCCCATCAAATCACGCTTTTATCGTAGCCGGGTATGAAAGAATATCTCATGATAATCTTATCGGTGGCCTTTGAAATGGGCCTCACACATCTACCTTTCTCTCAATGCCTTGTAGATAGAGACTTTTTCTCTCATGACAAGATATTTTAAAGCATGATTGTCAGAATTCCTCGCTAATTTTGGACACAAATTTGACATTGGTACATTCTGCAAATAATGTCAAAGCAACTAAAGTTTATCTAAGTCATTTTAATGTAGATATCACAATCAATCAACTGAAGCCTCCAACCAAGATATTTATCTTTTGGCTCGCCGCAGCAATTCACAATTCTAAACCAAAGTCAAGGTTTAATGTAATCATCAATCATAATCCGCTCTACTGGCATTCTATAAATGATGATCAACACTCAATTTATCTTCTAATAGTCAAATCCATAATAAAGAAAGAAACACACACATAATATAAACATACAAACACATGGATTCGGAAACAACCCCAAATCAGAGATGTTGCGGTTCTCAAGACATGTAACAAAGTACTTATGATGTACCTGAGAAATACATAATTGATAAAACAAAATACTACAGATGCAAAGCAGCAAACCAAAGGAGTAACATCTCCTCCTGGTAGAATATGTTACTACCGATGAATGCTAGCATTGCTGTTTTGAGAAACCATCCCTTCGTGTTTTCAAGGGGCAATTGTCTTGTCTTTTCACAATGTTGAGAGTCAGGTCATCGTGATAAAGATCAGAAAATTCACTTTTCGTTCACCGGGATCGTCTGACTATGATAATGGCCCAGAGTTCAATGGACGCGCAAGAAGGCTATCGATCAATCACTGACTTATATTTTAACTTGACCGAAGATTGCTGCTTTGTCTAGGGTAGAATAGTCAGATTGACTTTGCTCCAAAATTTGGTGTCAAGGCTGTCATGAACGGAATGTCAGCCCTCTTCAAGCATCCTCCTCTTCCTGAATAATGTTGTCCTGTTTTGGGTCATTGACAACAAGTCTCACGTCTTCCGAATTGTCCGCTCGGTGGTGAGCTATCGCCTGTGATTTGTCACCTTCTTCTCAGTCAAGGTCGACGTAATCAAGACTGATTCTTCCTCCGCTGGGTTCACCGCAGAGTCTTCCGCCTGTCCTTCCCAGTATTTTCAACAGCTCACTGAGCATCCGGGAGGCACTGCAAGTCTGTGAAAGCCATGGCAAGGTAATTATGTAGCCAAGGTCTGTGCTTTCTTGAGATAACTCCAAACCATTTCCAGCCGAGCTTCACTGAGTGCCTGGATATTCACCTGCCACACTGCCCCTGCCCCCAGGATAACAATGATTCTACATTTCACCAAGAATTTGCTTTTGAATTGTAAAGTAATTCATTATTTTTATACGTTTTATCTCTCGTTTTTAACAATTTAAATGTAACGAGTTTGTTATAAGGCAAGAAATGCGGAGTCTGTTGCATAATCTCAGATTTTCACGGATGATGCTACCCACATCTACGGGGAGCCTCTGAATGATGGTTATGAATACCTAAACCCCTCACTAAATCGTAAGGAAAGGAAGAAGTGGCAATTAGATTTTCCTCTAATTTAACACTTAGTGTTTTGTTTCTAAATATATCCATTAACTATACTATTCTTTCCTCGTTGTTTGCTGGTTTTCATCAGGTGATCAGAACAGGTTCCACTGGTTAATTTATCACGTAACTTAGCATACCTACAAGCACTCAAAAAGTTGCCACCATAACATTTATAGTCTAACGGGATGTATGCATTTTTATCAAATGTCAGTCTGATCAGTAGTTAAATTACGAAAATTCTTTGACTACAAAGATACAAGGCCTGAGTGTGTCATAAACTCATTTATCTCACATACGACTTAATTGCTTGCACAATTTATGAGTCGCCTCAAAATCAAAACTTTTTCCAATCCGATGGGTTCTCAATTTTCAGAAATCGAATGGATATCTTTAGTGCCGCTTTTCGTCTCGGCACCAGAAAGAATTACAATTGAGGTTACCGTTCGGTAGCAAAGAAAAAACAAGACCAGAGCTGATTTACGAAGGAGCAGAATAGTATTGCAGTATCACATAAAGAATTTTCATAAAGGATTTTCAATCAGATAACATTTAAATTTTAAATATTACAGCCTAAAATATTTTAAATTAAATATGCATATCCCAAAACCATCGCCAAAGAATTGAAAGTTTTAATTCTTCGAAGATTTGTTTGCAATTTCATCCACATCCAATGCCACCACCTTGTCACGCACAATTTTATTCTCCGATGAGGGCTGAAAAGCCCAAATTCTTGAATTCCATCATATCGTAAATTAATACTGCACATCCATTCACTTATTCTATCGTATTACCTCATATCAAAAAGCCCATTTATCACAGAACAAATTCTCCTTATTCTACACATCACACACTCTCATGCAATAAAAGGAAATTCAATTATTATTGACTCATTATGAAGTAAACAGATATATCAAACCACAGTAAAAATAAAGTATGCAATAATGGAAAAGGATAAAATAAATTGTTATCATGCAGCAAAAATAATAATCAAATGTTATGTAACCCTATTTTACAAAACCAAATATCAAAACTGTTCATATTTATCTCCCTCAATCATTCTACGAAGGATTTGGTCAAGCGTCCTTCACCCCACTTTCTTCTTCGTTCATACTGCTCATGAGTGTCATTCCTTCAATATTCATTTGATAATGCTTAACCCCTGTCCATTAACCTTGAACTCAGGGTTTGTTTGTTCATCTTAAGATCAGCTCCAATAGGTGATTTAGCTGAACAAATTTATGATTCTGTTTTCCTCAAAATAATTCATTTCGTATGATACACTACTGACCAAGAGTGAACTCTTGGTTAATATAACGGTCGCAGTATGCCGCTGTCTTTCAGGATTATTGCATTTTTACATAAATAATTTTAATTCATCAAGCTCTTGTTGAAGCTCTTCGGTTTCACGTGGCATGCATCACAATTGAATCTCTCATCGCCCAACGGTTACGCTTGCGCCTCAAATGCAAATGACAAGCTTTTCATAAACAATCTTAAAGGAGATGGCGCTATGGAGCTTTTGTATGTCGTCTGCAGCTCATGTAGGAGTCATGCAAGTAAAACTAACCTTCCGCCATCAATTTTTCGACATTATTTCTTTCATTGACACTCAGCCTAACTATACTGATCGCTGTTATTCGCCCAACGTATTTTAAATTATGTTCAACACTAATAATTGCTCTAGAGTGCCAAACCCGAAAAAATATTTTCCATACATCTTTTTTTTATTGACTCATACCAGGTGTTTTATCATCCCACTGATAACTTCTAACATCACGAAGAAAATTTTTTCTTCGAACTTCAATTGCGTAGTAGCAACCTACCTTATCAAATAATGTTCAAATGAGGATTCCATCACAAGATCTGGTATTGCTATACTACCAACAATGTTCATCAGAAAAGTCGGATTCTCCTTGTTAACAATGTGATTAAAGAGTCTGCCTGTTTTTACATGGTCCAACACGTATCCCTTCACCATTTCCAAATCAAATTCTCAAGCGTAAGAGATCCATCTCATTTAATTCTGTCAATCTTCAAATTAAATATTGAGCAATAGCCATCCAAGAATATTGAAATTCATTGGTAGTCATGACTCATTGAAGCAAAAACTACTACTGTTAACTCTTTCTTTCAGAGGTAAACGATCCAGCTGATATTTAAACTAAAAACCTCATCTTTTGTCTATACCTTTATAGAATATACCTATAATGAATCAAAATAGTAGTCTAATCTAGTAGATATAACTAATGAGTAAAGGATTTAGATTTCACCTTCATTGTAAGTGAATATTTAATGAACAACATACAGGGTCAGCTTATTTGAAAAACTTCAATAAATCTTCTATAATCCAGACGACCAAAACTCCTAATACCCTTTTTTAATGTTTCAGTAGCCATCATACCTCTATCTTGGCTTATCACTTCATCATCCCTTATATTCATATTCAAAGATTTACCTTTCGTGACCATGAAATGGCACTTTTCCCAATTGAATACTGTTAATATCTCACATCTTTTAAGAATTTCCAAAATAGAATAATTAAAGGTCTCAAAAACTGAAATCATCCATGAAACTTATATAAAGTCCGCTTCTACTTATATCAAAAATATAGACACTATGTATCTCCGAAAAGTTATTTGAGTATCACAGCCCAAACGGTATCTTCCTAAGGCAAATGCTCCACAGGTGGACAAGTAAATATCAATCTCTGAACCCACAAATTTGAATAATTACTCCAAGGAGAAAAAGACCGATCTAAGAATTTAAATACGCCCTATTATTGAGTCATAATACACATCAACGGGCCATCATTCATAAGTTTCATTTTTCTATAGCTAACAACACATCCTCCTTTTCAATATACCGAATCGGCTTACCGAACCGTCTCGATATCGGGTATACACTCCAAAGATTCAACCATTTCACGATTTCAGTCACTTTCAATACATTCAGCCCTTCAAGGCCCAACGAATTAAATTTCACGCGATTTTATGTATACATATTGGATGGATTTATCTTTATATCTCGCTGCATGGTCCAATTTGAATGGCTCTTTCTCAGATTTTCCCAAAGAGTTACTTAGACTTTGTTCTTGACCAATTAATTTATATGGATGCCATTGACGGTGTTGATACTTTGGGCTGAAGCATAATTTGACTCAAACCTGGTGAGGATTCAATATGGTGCTTGCTTTTACTTCCCCGTCTCGGTGAGATCGTGCCTAAACCATCAAATACTGATTGCCGCTTATTCATCCAATCTGTTCGATCATTGTACATCTTCCTCTAACCTCAGCAGACTTTACTGTTGGCATTAATCAAGATCTCATTCCATTCTTATCGCTACAATGTATCCACAGCCAAGCAACGGCAACTTCTACTTCAAAGAGGCTCTCTATATTTAGTAACGAATGTGATCATTGGATTATCACACTCAGAGCCTCCTTCGGGGACATCTATCAGTTTTCCCACACAAACGGTCTTCTCCAAGTATAACGGCAATTCTCTTTGTCGCCTTTCAAAGTCCAAAGAACGAATCAATTTAGCATGAATTTGTCAACCTTCAAGACATCTCACTCTTCCTTCTGTGGCAAATAGACCCGCCAATACAGAGCGATCGTCATTGGTCTCGACTTACCCTGTTGCTTAAATATATGTTGCATCAATTAATACTAACTCCCAAGTCACAAAGTGTTCTCGCCAAGATACCAGTCCCGAGAATGCGTATTGTAAAACTCCCGACCTAACTTTCGTGAATTTACCGAGCATATGATTGCTTTCCAGTGTTAAAATAATGCCCAACTCTCCAGCCTTTCTTTTCATATAGTACTTTAAATTTCTAATTTGGCATTTGGTTCTAAAGTTTCAAATAAAAGGTATATTGCAACGGCTTCACTCTGTGAATTTGCCGAATCGCTTGTCTTGTTTTCAGTCGAACCTTGCCAAAGGTGGATTTCAAAACCCACTGCTACCGTGGAGATATCAAACTTGTGTTTGTTTCGATTAAAGTGTTGTAACTACTAGAAGGTTGGTGACTTCTTTTTCAAAGATGTTCTCATGGAATTTTCTTCAGGATGTCAGAGCTTTCTATGTAACGCAGCCAGCCAAGAGGGTTTCAACAGGCTTCCTTCAGCGAAGTTTTTCGCCATTAATCAGATTCATCCCATTTTCGTCACCGTCCGATGCATTGTTTATTCTTCAGATTCCAAACCAATTACTTAGCACTCTTCGCCTCTCCTGTGGTATTAAGGTGTAGCTTCCCTTGGTTCTATCATTGTCATGGCTAGTCAACTCTGTTCTGCTATTTTCAAGGATATTACTTGACTCGTATTAACGCTTCACCGTGGTAATATACCCTTTGATCGCTGTTTCTAATGGATCTTATCCCCGACTAATACGCTTTTGTCTTTCGACTTTGCTTCGATGAAACCGTGGTCAGCGTTTTCACTCACCATTCAGTAAGCTGCAGGTAGAAAGAAGCAGAATCGATTAATCTAGCAATACGTAACTGAACGGGGCACAAATATTGGGTGTTGTTTCAAATGCAGTATTCATAATGCCTGGTGCGTTTCATCAAGTTACCCACATAACATCGTCGGATTTCGCGGACAATTATCAAACTGCGTTCTTCTACTAAGGTCAGATAAGTTCAGAATTTGTCATCATTACCATACCGCTATGGCTTTTACCATGTTATCACAATACACGTTGATAAGGCCGAATTGCATCAACGCATGACCGCCGATCCTCTCATTGGCCAATGCTCGGGTCAGAGGGCCACCGTAATTATTGTTGGCAATTCTTCCAGAATTAATGTCATAAAGATTGACGCATGAATTCATTGTCAAGATCCACCATTAACTCAAAATTTGGTCTAACCCACGTAGAAAGTTTCAATTGAATGCAATGAATATTACCATTTAGGACACCTTCAGTACCTCAACCTTCCTGTTTCTTCAGCAATCATCTCTAAATTGTACTTTGTCATGAAATATTTTATTAGGAATTACCTATTCCATGGTGATTTAATCAGAATAAATTTAACCATGCTCTCATCTCAATATATACTACCATATCTTATGTCATTTTACAATTTAAGTTACCATTTCCAAGAATAAATTAAGATGGTACAGATTCATTCGGTAACCATCAATGTCTAATCAATGTTTTAATATTTGAAGACATCGTTGAACCCAAAATCAACATTATTTAAAGTCCTATGGATGCCAGATGTACAACTGCAGAAAGTTAGTGAACATATAATCTCTTGTAGCCCCGTCATCAAATATGTAAATAATGTTGTTATTGTCACTGTCTCCTCACAAGATGCCTCATTCTTTCAAATGCTGAATCAGGTACCTGGATCAAACTCGTAATGGTCTCAGTTTAAGAATCAATTTTGTCTTCAAATCTCCCAACCTTTCAATCAGGATCAAATTGAATACCATGACCTGTCTTTGTGCATGCATGTACCAATCGCTAATAAATAGAATAAATCAAATCAAATTTGCTTATCAAGATTTACTCACATTTCAAAGATAAAGCAATCAATCTCAAGAATCTACCAAAATCATTTTCATTGATTTCTATAATCAATTACTATCAATGCTAATGTGCTAGTATATAATAAGTATTGTATTGATTGGTATTCCAGATTGTTCTCAGGATTGATACATTCATAAAATAAATATGTAACCAACAAAAATTAAAAATTAAATAATCGGTCTAATAATTCTAACAAAGAATCACAATTTATGAAAGAGCAAATAGAAATAACATCAGAATGAATAAAACTAAGTTAATCGGTTTCAAGATTCAATTGAGAATAGGAGTTGAATGATCAACTCAATGTAACTAATACCAACGACAATGAATGCTATATTCAGAATAACGAAGAATCATAAATATATTTGACGTCGAAATCTCTATAATTTTAAATTTACTTAAATTAATTAATGTATTATACGGCAATCTTTTAATCTCACTGCACAAGGTGAACAATTATGTCAGAGGTCACAAATCTTAATTTAATATTTCATGATTTGTATGTAATTTAATCCAGAATTTACCGCAATATGAATACTTCTAATAATATCCATGCAGACATGCCATTTTGCTGTTTCATTCAAATTATTTAAATGGGTAATAATCAAATAATGTAAATAGTAAAAACCATTAGAGTATAATGTTAACATTACTATAAGAGCTATGAACCATTTATTGGCTCACGTCATTAAAAGTAATTAGTCAGAATCTTATAGAAAAGTATATTATCCTAAATAAAGATCAAAATACCAAGAAATGATAAGTTTAGTAATGAAAGACAAATAATTCTGTATTTGCTCTTTTTTTGGTTTGCAATATCGCCTCCTCAATTCTGATCTCTTCTTCGTTTTGTAATTTTTACGAGCACTGGCCTTTTCACGGAAAACGCCCCTTTGAGTATTGCAAATTAGGTAAAATCAAAATCAAAAAAAAGCTAAACGTAAAGCATGTGCAGATCATGATTTTATAGTCGACCCACGCTTTAAGCTTTTTTCGTGATTGTCAGATTGTCAGCAGATCAAGGCTCTAGCATTCACAACAGCACTACCTCCTATTCTTATTGTTCTTGTCTTTTTGTATTACCTTTTTTTCCTCCCTCTTGCTCATCTAATGTCTCATCTCTCACAATGTGAAACCATAACTGCCAAAAATCACTGTCAAAACAAACAAACCAACTAAATTAAATCAATATAAAAGAATCGTTAAAAATTTATTTGTTCTCGAATGATCAAGAATTGATGTAATAACTCATTTCCCAGAAAAACAATTGAATTAGTCATGATTTATTCGCCTCTCTTGCTTGCGCTATCAATCGAATAATCCATGTATCTATCATTAAATGACTTCACATCAATATGAGAGATTTGCTTATTATGTCTCAGAGAATAATCGGTCTATTCATAAGGTAATAATTATATTTCGAATCAACGATTTAGTCAAATCGTTCAGCTTAATTCCTTCAACCGTACTTTTCCCAATTTGAATTATAATTTTAATTTGTACCTTGTTATTTTTAATTGACTTATTATTGTCAATAATTTCCCCTATTTTGCAAAATTTCATGATTGAAAAGATTTGGAATAATCACTGATTCCTATGGACATTTAATTTCGCTTTCAATCATAAGAATTTATTTAGGAGCTTTTCCTAATTTGAATTATAAATTTGAATTTGCACTATATTTTAATTTGATTTTATTATTGTCAATAATCTCCCCATTTTGCAATTTATATTTTAAAAGTTACCCATCACACACCCCAATCACTATAAGAACCTATTAGTAGATATTTATTTTGCCGGTTTCACAACCATCATTTATAAATGGTACCCAAATCAAAACACATTTAGCCTCTATAATCTAAAAACCCTAGAATATATTCGTTTTATGTCTTAATGTCAACAAATAACCATATAACCATGGCCTTTAGGGCTACACTTTATACATTCTCGAGTCAATGCTAATTCTTCACGTTGTATCATTGCTAGAGGTTCACAGATGTGAGCACCAGACGCGACCAAAAATAAATGCAGTATTTTATATTACACTCAAATGATTTTATTCAGGATTCTTCAGGTGAATAAAATTTCACTTTGAAGCAGGGATGAAATTTACAATCGCTAACATCTTCCAGATGATAAAGTTGCCAATGTATATTGTTTGCATCAAATTTATTCGCTGTATTGATGATTTTTAATACGCTACTTATATTTTAAAAATTAATATCGAAGCATTCTTGATCGCCTACGAAATCTTTCTTTGTTTTCTGTTTCTTCATTCTTCTAAAATCATTCCAATCAAGTAACAGAGCGAGTATTCCTAACATAGGAAACATTATTAAAAGCTGTTTCTTTTTGAAGACCTATTTGTGAGTTGGTAAATTTCGTAGCTGAAAACTTTAAGTCACCTGCAATCCTCTTCTCTGTTTCATAATGCCTCCAAGGATCATACTTAAAATCTTGTGTTGCAGAATGAATCGTGAACTCATTCCCCACTGCATGAACGATGACAAGCTATGTCAAGTTCTAGCTAAGTAACCCAAGAGAGGTTGGATTAACACTAAAAGTATAATGTATAATAAGGGATAAATTATTAGTTTTCACTAGCGTTGATTAATGCGCATCACTGGTAAATGATATGAATGCTTCCACAAATTTTTTAAAGAACATCTAAATATGTTAATTTTATCTTATAAATATTTTCGTGAAATTGAAATTGAGGGATGAAGACCATAATTTGAAGCATTTACTGAGAGATGTAAATAACAACAAATGAATTAAAAAATTTTATAAAAAAGAATAAAGAACAAAACCACAATTTGTTTTATACTATTATACCATCACGCCATCACCATTACACATTTCAATGTATATATATATAAGAAGAATACACAAAATAAGAAGATAACGATTCTTCCAAAAAGGCAAGGAAATGCAGAGGCATAGAGAAGCTTGTGAGAGCCGGAAAGAGAGGAGCTGCTGTCGAGAGAGAATAAAGAGCAATGAGGAATTGTCTTTTTCTTCTTTGTTGTGTAATCAACTTTCTTGTAATGAGATTTCAAAAGTTTATTAAATAGTCATATTTTCAATAGTTATTAAAAGATTACAACCTTTGATCACTCTCCATTATCAAACGAAAGATGATTCTATTTCTACTGTTCAAGAGATTACAACCTTTGATCACTTCCATTATCAAATGAAAAGATGGATTCTATTTCATTGTCTAAGAGGTAAATTTATCAAATATAAATTATAGAAAGGTTGTGGTAAATTTATCTAAAAAATTTAAGATCAGTTGTAATAGATTTCAGAAATTAGTTTAAACTTATACCAAATACAACCAATAGTCAACAGAATTACAGATGATGACGATGAAGAAGGTGTAAATGTCATATAATGTTCCAAGTCAACGTATAAAGTAAAAGTACTTTTAATTCATGCTAAATGTTTTAAATATGTGCGTTTAATTTAAATTTTATTATAAAAGTAGATGGCTTCAAAAGTAAAGCTGCAGGAGTATAAAATAACCTGTGAATTTGTACCACATACTAGTAATGGTCAACAGAATTTTATAGCAGATAACCTATAAATTAACTGGTAAATTGCCTTTCTTGATATCTCAGTAATGGCTTGATTGTTTGGTTAATCTGAGTATTGAAACAATAAATCAGTAATATACAAAAATTAAACTACTAAAAAAGAAAAGGAAAAGAGTTGAACTATATGTTAAAACATCCCTTTCGAAGAATATGTCAATCAGTAATTGCGGCTGGTTATAAGAAATGAGAAGAAATAATTTCAATAACGAAAAATGCACACGGTGGACTGAAACTTTTCCCCACTTGAATAATTTTGACAAATGAGAAAAAAACTTATGTTAATTACAAAATAACATCTAGATAAAGAGGACGTACTATGATAATGAACTTGCTTACTCTCCACTGATTTGTTTTCTTTTGTAAACTTATGAGGTTTCATTTTAGTATAACAAAATGTCATCACTGATGCATCTATCTTCATAAGTGTTAACAAGAAACACATTTTATCAACTTTCAACGAAATTCTCTTCACGTGGCTCACAAAGGTTATGAATCAAATTTTTTTTTTGTCACGTGGCTTTCTTTATTTTTTTCTTAAAATCAGTTGATGTTGCTGAACTGCGCTCTGATCATTTTTCAGATGACTAGAGCTGAAATTTGAATACTGTATATTTATTGTGCCTAATTTAGATCAACAAAATTAACGTCACGTGAAAACAAAATCGGAAACAAGAAGCTGTAAAACAAGGAAACTTTATTTATAATTTAGCCTTCCGACACCGTGCAAACAACAATCTGTATTTTGAAGAAATGGCTACCAGAATCTAGGAAATTTCAATATCTATTAGGTGGGCCAGACAATAATTCAACTACTTTAAGAAAAGAAAAAAATTATAAAACAAGGCTCATTCTATACGCTGCTATAAAAATTACAATATTATTAGTTGCATAAGCAACTACTGATTAATCAATGATTCAGATTAGTTAGATGGCACAATGTTTTGATTTTACACTTTTAAAGTTTTAACAACTGCTATCAAACCACCAAACGTTTATTTAAAGATTTAAAAAACAGTTATCTATCCAAACTTCTAAATTTTTAAATTGTATTTAATATTAACCCAACTGAATCTTAGTTCTTAATAATATTCGAATGGATGCTAATTTCTTTTATCTGTTAATTTATTAACTACCTTTGAAATCTCTCATCTTACGAAACCATATGTGGACGTGCCCTTGTCTTATGTATGTATTTGATGCTTCTGTCATCAAACGTCATCCAAATTTAAGTTAAAGGGCTTTTAAACTATGATCGCATTGCTAAGGCAAAAATCACTCCCCAAAATTGGCAGATTGCATTCACTGTTATGCTATTGCTATTTCTACAGTCTATCCAAATCCTATAAATACCATTAAATCTTTTCAATCCCAATTCAACCCTCAATGCAAAATTTATTTCTCTCTACTTTACCAGTAAATTTAAGCTTTGAAACAAATGTCACTCAATGTCTTTAAGGTTTATTAAATTTTTTACCACTTTGATTCTCTCTTTGTTCATCTTTTAGCAATTCCTTTGAGCTACATGCTGAGCTTCGGAGCCAGACCTGATGGCCAGACTGACTAGTAAAACTTTTCTTGCTGTGCATGGCCTGGGCCTGTGGTTTCCGCCGGGAGGCCGCAACCATTTGATGCCACTGGGGAGGTACTTACTACAATGTTAGCCACACAATGTAAGAACAATGATATTACCATACGTATAGGTGCTGCAGGTAGAAAGAAGGTGAATACTAACTCAGCAATACGTAACTGAAACTAAATGATTTTATTTGAGCATGTTAGCGGGGTTTGCTGCAATGGTATGTCTCTTGATGGCCAAGGTGCTGGCTTGTGGGCTTGTAAAAGTTTGTCATTAGTACCACCTAGTGGTTGGCTGCAGTAATTAAGTTCAAATATCCTCATATCTATGTGTATAGTCGTAAATTTAGTGGCTTTTGCTTTTCTTATTGATTGGCTTCCTGTTTTGGTTATAATAATTAATGTTCCTTCTTGTACACATGAGCAGACACTTCTGCTTCAGCAACTCAAACAACGTTGTGATTAACGGATTAGCATCCTTTCGGTAGATAGCCAGATGTTTCATATTGTCATCAATGGATGCAACGATGTGAAAGTGCAGGGGGGTCAAAGCTTCAGCTGCCGGTGACAGCCCAAATACCGATGGCATTCACGTTCAATCATCAGAGGGTGTCACAATTTTGGACAGCAAAATTGGGACTGGTGATGACTGTGTATCCGTTAGCCTGCAGCAGCACCTCACCAACTTTGGATTGAAAATTTGCTTGTGGCCCCGCCATATGGATTCAGGTAAAATTAAAAACATGATGATTTGTTTTTCTCTTTATTTTGGTGGTATGCAACATTTATGCTAATTAAATTGAATATTGTGATTTGTTGCAGCATTGGCAGCTTAGGCAAAGAGCAACAAGAGGCCGGAGGCAAATGTGACAGTAAAATTCAGACATTTACAGGCACTCAAAATGGAGTGAGGATTGTCCTGGGGAGAACACAAGCGGTGGATTTGCCAGGAACATTCTTTTTCCAACATGCTCTGAGAACAATGTCACAATCCAACTGGCACTGATCGTACCACTGCCCTGGACAACGAGAATTGTCCCGACAGATGATACTCACTTATCACATGTCCAGATGTGATTACTGTGAATGTTGATGCTGTATTAATATTCAACTCAATAAATATTATTTTTTTTCTTGTTCAATAGGCTTCAAGCAAAATCAGTGATGATATATCAAGATATCGCTTGGAACATCGCAACGGAAGTTGAGTAAAGCCTGATTGCAGTTCAAAGAATCCATGCAATTGAATTATTAGCTTGGAGGATGAAGCTCATTTCACGATAATAATCAACCAGCTGGAAGCTTCCTGTACCAACGTTGAAGGATCGGCCTCTGATTTGTTCTTCCAAATAGCGTTGGTTTGAAGCGAAAATATTGATGAAAAAAGAAGGTATAAGTACCGATCGTGATTATAATATTAAAGCAAAAAAAGATATAAGCAGTAGAATTTTTGCTGAAGTTACAAATTTATGATAGGTAGCCATTGAAAACAGAAAATCATAGGAAGCTGATCGATCATTATACTTTTTAATCTAAGGTTTTCGGTTATCTGTAAAACTCGCCTTTGGGTTACTTAGAGGCAGTTCCTACAATGTTGAAAGTATCGCCGTCGCTTTTTGGTACGTAGATGGTCATAATGTTATCGAATATATTTAATTTACTTTATATGACAACTTCTATTTTTTCAATTTCAGTTTTTTTTCCTTTGACAAATATGCATATCCAAAGTAAGGCACAGAAAAGCCAAATGACATTATGGCAGAGAGATTGGGGTAAAGTCAAATAATGCTTGAAATGTAATTTACGTGACTTAAGAATTAAAGTGTGAAATCTTTACTACCATCATAAGTTTCAAAAAGTCATACATTTAATCCAACAAAACGAAAAAATGAAAAAAAATACAAAAGAAAAAGAAATATCAGTGTACATCGTGGTCTTGATTCTGGGCCACATCGAATAAGACAACCTCCCATGATTGGCATATCAGCGTGTCCTGAACATTTCATGAGATGATGTTGAAAGCCGAGTGTCCGAAATTTCTGATTCAGTATCCTTGACAGGTGTATATTCCCCTTTATCACTTCTAATGCTAATTTCGAAAGCTATACCAAGTTGCATTTTTTCGATAATTCTCATCGTGTAAATGTTTCAAGCAAAATTGAAAGATGTCGAAAATTACTCGTTAGATATGACGCGTATTAATGTAAAAAGATCAAATTAAGTAATGCATATGTGGAGCAATATATCCAAATGCGCTTCTGCAAAATCAGTCCAATAGGACAAGTCTCATTGAGAAATTAAGAATTTTAACCGGAATCTGAAACATGAGCAATAATCTAAACCCAGCCAACACATTCTTGCTTGATAAGTCTTGATTATCAATTGGTGGAATCATGATGCATATAACTCCGATTTGCCTTAGCTACACTTTATATCATATACATTCTCAGAGTCCAGCCCATGAATTCCTTCTATTGTTGCATCATTGTTTGGAATTGTAGCCAAACTACCTTTTCAAGACATTCATAGACTGAAAAGAGTACCAGGATGTTAACAGAAGCTATAAAATTTTCCACAATATTTTGATACCATAATTTGGCAATGCCTTGATTTCTATTCAGGAATTCTTGTAGGACTAAATTTCACTTGAAGTGGGATGAAATTTCCACAATCGCCATGATCTCCAGATGATAGGTTGCCAAATGCATTGCTCAGCATCAAATTTATTCGCTGCACTTGATGATTTTTAATACGCCACTTACGTTTTAAAAATTAATATCGAAAGCACTTTGATCGCCCACAGAACTTTCTTTGTTTTCTCTAGAAGCCTCTCTCATTCTTCTAAAAAAATCATTCCAATCACAAAGAATAAAAAGAGTTAGTATTCCTAACATAGGAAACATTATTAAAAGCCATTTTTTTGAAGACATGTTTGTGAGTTACAAAGGCTTTGCAAGGTTGAAAACTGTCAGCGTCACCTCACAACTTTTGTCTCCTCATAATGCCTCCATGATCATAAACTAGAATCTTGTGTTGTTAGGAATTGGACCTCAGTAACTCATTGTACGATATGACACATGACAAGCTATGCTGAAATTTAGCTAAGTAACCCAAGAGAGTGAATTGCTTTTTAAAATTAAACAAATTAAATTACAAAATAATTTAAACTAATGCCTTAAGAGATTCAATCACAATAAATATAACAATGAATAAGTTTAAAGAGATATGGGAGAAGAAAGCAAACACGAAATTTTTATGGTTCGCAAAACCTATATCCATGCCTCCAAGAAAACTGTAACTTGATTGTTCTACTATTCAAGCATTACAATCCAAGGCTTTGTGAAGTTTGTAATTGACTTTGTGGTGTCAATAAACATTTACAACTTGAGATGATCCCACACTCCTTCACCAAGTGTTTCCCCACACTTACAATCACTCAATTTTGATAGTGAAATAGAAATTACAAAGAATGCACTTCACAAGTATATGTTATAAATGATAGCTCAATTATAAATTCAATGAATCAGATAAGTAAGTAAGCTCAATACTCTTAAAAAAAATGGCCAAAAATTCTATTTCAAAAGTGTTTCTCTGGCTATTTATAGATTGAACGATAAAATTAGTTGTTGTTGACTTTCTAGGCATAATCGACTTCTTTCAAGAAAAACAACTATAGTTTGCTTATATGGTACTTATCCTTATGGTTGTAATTTGAAATTTTTGCTTCACGATTTTCTCGCTTCAAGAAAGTAGTTTGCCACTTGATTCCAGAGTCATCTTGATGGATTTGGTTTGTTCATAGATAATGCTTTGTTGTCCGAGTCCAAAGAAGTCATCTTGATGGAATTGGTTGGCGCTTGCGATAATGCTTGTTCTTCGAGTCTAGTAAGTCATCTTGATGGAATCATTTGTCACTTTAGCTTTATTTGCCATCATTTGATTCAAGAGAGCTAATTGATGCAATCAGCTTGTCGCTTCAACTCTATTGTTTATTGGATTCCAAAGAGCTAATTTGATGTAATCGGTTTGTCGCTTCACTTACTACCAGCTTTATCGCTTGATTCTAGAGAGCTAATTTGCAATCGGTTTGCCGCTTCTCCTTGTAACGTATGCCATTCGTGGTTCAGCTAGTTTTACTTTTTAGTGAGCTTACCATTCGATTATAAAGATTTAACGCTTACATATAATAAAAAGTTTTATCTGAAAACTTATGCGAAACGTTTTATACATAGAATTTGAAATAATATTCATATAATAAAATTTTCTCTTTAGAAAATACAAAGAAAACAATTTCGAGGACATCTTAAAATACTCAACATTCATTTTTTTTTGTTTTAAAACAAAATAAAGAATATGTGTATTTCCTATTTTACCCATGACTTGTGGTGTATTATTATAAAAATCAAAATGCTATATAACCATAGAGGTTAACAATCTCCCCCTTTTTGATGATGACAAAACACGCTATGTATTTTGAACTTTATAAGAACTTCCGAATGTAATGTGTGTTAGAAATCAAATGGATTAACAAATTTCAAATTTTAAAACTCCTCATATGTGTGTATATCCAAAATGTATTCTCAACACAAACACTTCAAATCATATTCATTAATTTGATTTCAAATTTTAAACTCCCCTTGCTCGTAAAAGGCTGCTACATCCATGTATTCTCGACACAAACACATAAAACATATTCCTAACATTCTCAATAATTCAAAATACATCTACTAAATGTATTCTCAACACAAACACTTCGAAACATATTCTCAACATTCTCAATACTTCAAAATACATCTACTATCTCCCCCTTCAACATCCTATCTTTTTTTCAGTTTATTTTTTTTCTCTTTCTCTCTCTTTTTTAATTTAAAAATAGATGGATTTGTTGAACTCAAGATTACCTATATACCTTTAATTAAATTTTCGAAAGGATATCAGAGACCAAATCGAAAATCGCCAACACCAATTGGCAACCAAGACCTCTCCTCGATCGCATCAAACAAGATGCTCACAAGATTCGATTATGGAGAATACTTCAGAGAACAAGAAGTTGATCTTTTAACTCAACTTCTCTCAACCTCTAAAACTCTCCGCTTCCGAAAAAAAATTGTATAACGTGTTTTAATCGATTTCAGAAGCTCACGCTTTCTCACGTGGAAACTAACGAATCTTTAACGACTTTGGCTTTAACACGCTAAGAGCCAGGACTTTCTAAAGCTAAACGACAACTCACAAGTGTCGCTTTTACTTATACAAAAGTTATTCTCTAAACGCAACACTCCCATGTCGATTTCGATCTCTTTCATTTGCTTTCACCAACTAACTCAACAATTCTCCACCTTGAACAAATCATCCCGATCAACATTGTTCCTCTACGTGCATCACTACTACACAAACCAGCCATGTTCAAGGTAACTTGAGCTATCGGAAACCACCTTTCACAAGATATCGCAGATTACATGCCAAGATGGATTTTGACCATCTTCACTCACTTTTTGGCCACTTTACTTTATGAAATGAAGCTTTATGTCTATATGTTTTGTTCTTTCATGATGCTTGATTCTGTCGATAGACGCTTGAACTGCTCAAAACACTTTATTAGTCTTCGAATGCCGATCCCATCGCTTATTAGACCCTTTAACCACAAAGCTTCTTTAACTGCTTCAAGCAGTAAAGATACTCACCTTGTTGATAAGGTAACAACATGTCAGAAGCTTCCAAATAATCATACCTATCGAACATGTACATGTAGCCTGATAATGATCTCCTTCTATCTAAATCTCCAGCAAAATCAGCATCAACAAAACCACATATTCCTTTTCCTTTCCCATCTGATCTGCCATAGACTAATCCATATTCAAGTGTGCCTTTCAGGTACCTCAGTATCCACTTTGCTTTTGCTGGGTCCCGCCCAGGTGAAGCCACCGCTACTCACACTGAGAGCATGTGATATATCTGGCCTAGTCAAGACCATAGCATACATCATACATCCTACAGCATTTGCATAAGGAACTGCTGACATTTTATCCTTCTCCTGATTTGACTTTGGACATTGTAAGCTTGAGAGCTTAAAATGCAGAAGGGGTTTTACAGACTTACAATCATGCCAAAGCTCACAAGACTTTTCCAGATACTTCCTTTCAGGTGAGAAACATAGTTCCTTTTTTCCTGTTCCTTCTGATTTCAATCCCTATGATTTTCTTTGCTTGTCCCAAATCCTTCATGTCAAATTCAGAATTCAGCAACTGCTTCAGAGCTTCAATTTCAGTTCTAGATTTATAGAACTGAATATATCATCTACATATAATAACAAGTATATGTAGATCTGTTTTCACCAACTCAGTAGTATACACAATATAGGCATCTCAAGATCCATGTGATATCACGAACTCATCAAACCCGAGATACCATCACGGACCGCTTTCGCACTATACAATGATTTCTTCAAGCAAGTGCATAGTCGCCTTGATTAATATACCCTTCTGCGCTGAGTCATCAAAATCTCCTCTTCAACTCTCCCATGTAAAAATGCAGTCATGACATCCAGATGATCAAGCGCAATGTCATTCACTGCAGTTAATGCCAATAACACTCTTATCAAGCATGCTCACGCTAGAAGACTTCTTTGAAATCCACTCATTCCTTCTGTGTATATCCCTTAGCTACTAACCTAGCTTTGAATCTTCTAGGCTCAGCAGCTGTTAATCCTTCCTTAACCCTGAAAATCCATTTGCAACCCACTTTTTTCCTATTGTTGATCCTTTCAACCAATTCCCAAGTGTTGTTCTTATACAATGATGCTATCTCATCATCCATAGCTTTCTGCCATTCAGACTTATGAGGGCTATGAACTGCTTCAAAGTAGTTCTTAGGTTCATCTACTTCTATTTCATGAGATGCAGCAAGTGCATAAGCAATTAAGTCAACATATCCATACCTCTGTGGAGGTCTTATTTGTCTCTTATTTCTATCCTTTGTTAACTGATAATTCTGTAGCTGAGTTTGTTGTTGTTGGGGCTGGGTTTGAGTTTTAGTGCATTCTTCCTGTTCTTCATTAAAGCTTCTAGAATTTCCATCATCTTCAGATGTTTTATGGATAATCTGCTCCACCTCAAACCGACATCGGGTCTTTTTCATCCTCTCCTGGACTGCCTCCACTGATTTCTTATTTTCCAAGCAGCCTTTCTTCATCAATATCACATCTCTACTAAGGATACATTTTGGTGGGTTGAAGTCAGTGCACCACAGTTTATAACCCTTAACTCCTTCAGGGTACCCAATAAACTGTCATTTGAGTGCCCTTGGTGCCAATTTATCTTGTCTGATATGTGCATATGCAGGGCAGCCAAACACCCTCAAAACATCATAGCTTGCTGGTTTACCATGCCATACTTCAAATGGGGTTTTGTAGTCCAGAGCAACTGAAGGGCTGAGGTTTACCAAGTAACATGCAGTTAGTAAAGTTTCGCCTACGACTTTTGTGGAGTCGCGCTTAAACTAACATGCATCTAACTTTATCCATCAAGGTCCTATTCATCCTCTCTGCTAGCCCATTCTGCTGAGGTGTCATTCTCACTGTTTTGTGTCTAGCTATACCTTCATGTGCACAGTAGCTATCAAATCTTTGATTGCAGAACTCAAGACCATTATCAGTCCTGAGTTTCTTCACCTTTCTTCCAGTCTGATTCTCAACTAATGACTTCCACTCTTTGAATTTTTCAAACACCTGATCCTTATGCTTCAAAACATAAACCCAAACTCTCCTTGGGAAATCATCAATTATTGACAGAAAGTAACTGTTACCTCCAAGTGAGGTTGTTTATGCTGGCCCCCAGAGGTCTGAATGTATGTAATCTAGTATTCCACAGCGTGAGTAGCTAAACCTCGTTGTTTTACCAAGTACACAGTCTTCACAAAAGTCCAGCCCAGTGATCTGCTCATCTCCTAGAACCCCTTGTTTATGCAGTTCCATTAGACACTTGATGCTCATATGCCCAAGTCTCAAATGCCAGAGTTTGGTCTTGTCTTTATCAGACCCAATAGATACACTTGACAAGCCTATAATGGCTTCTCCATCCAGGACATATACCCCATTCCTCTTAGTACCCTCTAATACAGTTCTGATCCCATTAAAGATCATTAGCCTTCCAGATTCAAGCTTAATGCTAAAACCATTTTGATCAACCATTCCAAGAGAAATCAGATTTCTCTTTAGGTCAGGGACATGCCTAACTTCTAAGTTCCTGATTTCATTTTTCAGTTTAAGATTCACAGTCCCTATACCTATGATTCTACAAACTGTATTGTTTCCCATCATTACCTTCCCTCCATCAATTTCTTGATAATCAGAAAAATAATTCTTGTAAAGAGACATATGAAAGGTACATCTAGAGTCTAGGATCCATTTACCTCTCTGCATGTTCTCAGTTGCCACACAAACTCCAGCTGACTCATATCCTTCTTCTTTAACTGTTGCTGCATCCCCATGTTGATTCTTCTTTTTGTTCTTTATCTCCGGACAATCCCTTTTGAAGTGCCCTTCTTTGTGGCATTCAAAACACTTTAGATTCTGAGACTTTGCCTTATTCTTGTCTTGCTTCTGTTTCTTCTTTCCATCACCCTTGCTAGCTTTGCCTTTTGCTATCAAACCTTCACCATTTTGTATACCCCCAGATTTTTGCTGTAACCCCCTTGTATTTAGGGCTGCCTTAACTTCATCTAAGGACAAGGTCTGTCTACCATACATGAGGGCATCAACAAAATTGGAGTATGATTGCGGCAATGAACTCACCAGAAGCAGTGCCTTACCTTCTTCATCTAACCCTTCATCTATAGTCTCCAATGTATCACAGACTTTATTGAATTCGTCAATGTGATCATCAAGAGAGGATCATTCACCCATTTTGAGAGTAAACATCCTTTTCTTGATATATAATCTGTTTGCTAGAGACTTAGTCATGTGTAGTTTATCAAGCTTTGCCCAAAGCTCTGCAACAGTCCTCTCCTTGGCAACCTCTCTGATTACAGAGTCACCAAGACTCAAGATGATGGTGCTTCTGGCTTTCTTGTCAATCTCAGCAGCCTGCTCAGGTGTTCTTGATGATAAAGTTTCTTTCCCTTCTTTCTTGGTAACTGGTTCGATTGCATCTCCTAGGCCTTGTGTGATCAGCAGAGCCTCCATTTTCACCTTCCACATGTTGAAATCATTCTTGCCATTAAACTTTTCCAAATCAATTCTTGCCATTGCCATACTTGGATCTGATTCTTTAAGATCAAGCTCTGATACCAATTGTTGCAATTCGTGAGACCAAAAACAATATCAGTCAACACCAGTTGCAGCCCAAGACCTCTCTGATCAGACCAAACAAGATGCTCACAAGATTCTAGTATGGAGAATACTCTTCAGAGAACAAGAAGCTGATCTTTTTTAACTCGAACTTCTCTCAACCTCTTAAAACTCTGTTGCTTCTCAAAAACAAATTGTAATTTTTTAACCGATTTCCGAAGCCTCACGCTTTTCTCACGTGAAACTAATGACCTTTAACGACTTAGCTTTAACACGTGAAGAGCTTGTGACTTTCTAAAGCTAAAACGACAACTCACAGTGTCGTTTTACCTATACAGGTTATTCCTCGAAACGCAACAGTCCCATGTCGTTTTTGATCTCTTTCTGATTTGCTTCACCAGCTAACTCAACAGATATTATTTTGTGTATTAAAAAATTAAACAATTTTTCAACAACTGAACAAATTCAACTAATTAAATTTATCAAAATTAAATTAGATATTTCGAAAGGACCATTACCGTGACATCTTTGATTATTATGTGAAATAAAAAAATGTAAAGCTCCCTTTTGGGGTAGCTCGACTGACTTTAAATGCTTGCACCTCTGATTAGTCGAGTTCAAGTAATGATGGTGCTTATTGATTAGCATTAATTTAATGAGTGAGATTTCTCATTCCCTTTCTAATTATTTTAAGAAAAAGTCTATATATAAAACATGGCATACGATACTACAAGGTGGCATATATATATATATAGTAAAACCTCTATATAGTTATATTATTGGGACTGGAGAAATTTATTCTTATAAAGAGGTTATAACTTAATAGAGGTATAGTACAAAATTATTGTCTTTGCTTAATTATCCCTAATGCAAGTGATATAGAGGTAAATTATGTCATGTATTAATAAATTAATAAGTGAGTCAAATTCAATGTATAGACATTAATAAATTAATTATTTTGTTGACCAATTATTAAGTGCCTATGCTGACCAATTAATACATACTTGCAAGTTGAAAGATGTGGTTGCAACTTTAAAGAACAAATCATTGTCACAAGTAACTTTAGAAAGATATTATGTTCCATCTTAATTATTTAATGTAACATGGCATATATTTTTGAAATATTATTACTATGTGGAAGTAAGTTTATTAAGACAAGACATACAAAAAATATAACTTATTACAATGTGGAGTTTATTCCTAATTATAACTGGTCCCAAGTTGGGATCACAATTTTTTATTACTATGAGGTTATTCCTATATAGAGTATTCCTATTTGGAGGTTCTATATATAGAGTAGTTTTCTGGTCCAGAATTTTAAAGTACGGAAAAGTTTGGGAAAACTTAAAAACCATGCGGTTTTAAAGCTTTTATGAACTTTCCTGCACTTTAAAATTCTGGATTAGAATATTTCTAATAAATGTATGTATGTATGTGTGTGTATATATATATATATATATTCTAATCCAGGGTTTTAAAGTGTGAAAAGTACGGGAAAGTTTTAAAACTGCATGGTTTTAAAGCTTTTTCGGACTTTCCCGCACTTCAAAATTCTGGACTAGATACACACACACACACACATATATATATAGCCTATTAGTCGATCATTTTTTATCCCATTTATTACTTTATTAAGTAGTAAGTTCTATGCTAACTATCTTTTGGGGTTCACTACGCCTCCGATTATCTAATCTTCTTTTATTGTATTTTGCTTCTTTTTTTTGGAGGGGGGGGGGGGACAATCGTTTTTAAAAATAAATAAACAATTTGGCAGTCTAGCTTATACAACAAAATTTGTGGTGATACCATTAATAGATGTTACCGGTGGGCTAGCTAAAACATGAAAGGGTACTGTGTGAAAGTAAATTCCTCAATCAACTAGTAACGTATAGATAATTCCTTGGTCAACAGTCAATCGTTATTCAGTTGGGTAGTTGAAGAAGAAATCCCCATGTGGTGAACTTGTAATCGATTAATTAACCTCTGCTAAATTTTTTCTTTGACGTGAGATCCTTTCGGTGCTGAATTTGGCATGAAGAGGGACCTGACTGGTAACTATGCTTTCTTGATAACCTAGTAATGTGGCTTGATTGTTTGCTTAATCCGAGTGATGAAACAAGTCAAACATCCATTCCGAAACTAGGAAAATTGCGGCTAGTTATAAGAAATAAAAAGAAAATTATATCATTAACAAAAATGCACACAATGGGGTCACACTGCTTCCCACTTGAATAATATGAAAAAATGGGAAAAAAGTATATATATGTAATTAAAAAATAATTACATCTAGATAGAGAGACATACTGTGAATAATGAACTCTTTGCAATTTGTTTTCTTTGAAACATTATGATATTTTCCATTTTAGTATAACAAAATGTCCAACAGCGATGTACGTAGCTTGTTACACAACCATTATTCAAACACATTTTATCAACTTTTATTGAAATTTTCTTTTTTCACATGGGTTTCTTCATTGTTTCCTTAAAATCAATAGTTGATTTTGATGGAATTGTGCCTCTGGATTCATATTCTTTATAAAACTAGAGTTGAACTTTGAATAATATTTATTATTTGCCTAATTTATTCTCTAAAAGAAAGTAAGGTCAACAAATTAATGTCACATGAAAAACAATAATTTCCTGGAACAAGGAAGTCGTAAAACAAGGCAAACCTTTTTTCGGGTAGATAGCTTTCATTTGCAGCTGATTTAGCGTATTCGAAATTATTTTTAATTTATTAAATTAATTTTTCAATACCTTGACATAACAAGAGCAATCTTATTAAAATAAAAAAATAAGTTACACTTAATCAGGGAATATATATTGATGCTTATCCTTATAATTGACTTGAAAGCCAAAAGGGAAAAATGGAAAAATAAATTAACCAACAAATGAACAATCTGCATGGAGTTTACATGCCTTTTAATAGTTGTCGCATTTGACAAAATTATCTTGTGTCTACTCAATATTAATTGATATAGTATTATTTATAAGTTATCCTAAAAATTTAGTTGAAAAGTTTCTAAATAGTTTTATTTTGCTGTAATTTCAAGCAACAAGGAGAAATAGTTCAGAGAAATAAACATATCGCTCCACGGGTATTGAGGGAGCAATGATCTTGTGCTCAAAGCAAACATACGGGCATAATTTTACACAGCACCAGAAAAGCAGAAAATTGGGAAGCACCTTTTTCTTTTAATTTATTAACTACCTTTGAAATCTCCCATCCTTTCTGTTAATTTATTAACTACCTTTGAAATCTCTCATCTTACGAAACCATATGTGGACGTGCCCTTGTCTTATGTACGTATTTGTTGCTTCTGTCATCAAACGTCATCCAAATTTAAGTTCAAGGGTATTTTGGTAAACTACGATCGTATTAGTTAAGGCAAAAATCACTCCCAAAATTCGGCGCAGATTGCATTCACTGTTAGTGCTATTGCCATTTCAACAGTTCATTCAAATCCTATAAATACCCTTTTTTTTTTTTATATTAATCATGATCTCGCAACACCCTGCATTAAGTCCCAAACTAACAATCCTCAACGTCGCAAATTTATTTCTTTAAATCATTTCTATCAGTAAATTTAAGCTTTAAAACAATGTCAACATCAATGTCTTTGCCTTTTAAATTTTTACCATTTCTTTTGATTCTCTTCTTTAGTTCATCTTTAGCAATTCCTTTGAGTTACAATGTGCTGAGCTTCGGAGCCAGACCCGATGGCCGGACAGACTCAGTAAAATCCTTTCTTGCTGCATGGGCTAAAGCCTGTGGCTCGGCCGAGGCCGCAATCATTTACGTGCCACCGGGGAGGTACTTACTAAGGAATGTTGTGTTTCAAGGCCAATGCAAGAACAATGATATTACCATACGTATTGACGGGACTCTGGTGGCTCCAGCTGATTATCATGTTATCGGAAATGCCGAAAACTGGATTTTATTTGAGCATGTTAGTGGGGTTTCTATTAATGGTGGCGTTCTTGATGGCCAAGGTGCTGGCTTGTGGGCTTGTAAAAAGTCGGACAATAGTAATTGCCCCAGTGGCGCTACGGTAATTAAGTTCAAATATCCTATATCTATCTGTATAGTTGTAAATTTAGTGGCTTTTTGCTTTTCATATGGATTGGCTTCCTGCTTTAGTTATAATAATTAATGTTCCTTCTTTTGTACATACATGAGCAGACACTTCGCTTTAGCAACTCAAACAACGTTGTGATTAACGGATTAGCATCCGTAGATAGCCAGATGTTTCATATTGTCATCAATGGATGCAACGATGTGAAAGTACAGGGGGTCAAAGTTTCGGCCGCCGGTGACAGCCCAAACACCGATGGCATTCACGTTCAATCATCAAGTGGTATCACAATTTTGGACAGCAAAATTGGGACTGGTGATGACTGTGTATCAGTTGGGCCTGGCGCCACCAACTTATGGATTGAAAATGTTGCTTGTGGCCCTGGCCATGGGATCAGGTAAAATTAAAAAACATGATAATTTGTTTTTCTCTTTATTTTTGGTGGTACGTATAAATATTTAGTGCTAATTAAATTGAATATTGTGATTTTGTTGCAGCATTGGCAGCTTAGGCAAAGAGCAACAAGAGGCTGGAGTGCAAAATGTGACAGTAACATCTGTGACATTTACAGGCACTCAAAATGGAGTGAGGATTAAGTCCTGGGGGAGAACAAGCAGTGGATTTGCCAGGAACATTCTTTTCCAACATGCTCTTATGAACAACGTCGATAATCCAATCATAATTGATCAAAATTACTGCCCTAACAACGAGAATTGTCCTGGACAGGTACGATACTCACTTATCACATGTCTATAGATGTGATTACGTAAACGTTGATACGATTAATATTCAACTCAATAAATGTTTTTTTTTTTTTCTTGTTCAATAGGCTTCCGGGGTTAAAATCAGTGATGTGATATATCAAGATATTCATGGAACATCGGCAACGGAAGTTGGAGTAAAGCTCGATTGCAGTTCAAAGAATCCATGCACTGGAATTAGCTTGGAGGATGTGAAGCTCGTTTACAAGAATCAACCAGCTGAAGCTTCCTGTACCAACGCTGATGAATCGGCCTCTGGATTTGTTCTTCCAAATAGTTGCTTGAAGACTTGAAGTTGTGAAAAATATTTGAGTTGAGGGAAAAAGAAAAGGCATAGGAAACCGATCCCGATGATATAATTAGTAGTTCACCTATTATAGTATTCAAATAATATATATATGTCATCGAATTGAACCGAAATTACAATATGCCATAGGAAGCCATTGAAAAAATGGCCTAGGAAGCCGATTTACTTATATAGCAGTAAATGTTGTTCGGTTCTGTAAAACATCGCCGATTGGGCTTCGCTTAGACGCAGCTCTTGCAATGTGTTGAAAGTATTGCTGTCTCTTTTCGAACGTAGAAATTCATAATGTTAAGGAATATTTTACTTTACCAACTGTTCTATTTTTTTATTTCAATTTTTTGTCATCAGACAAATTATGCATAATTAGAAGTAAGGTACGGAAAGGCCAAATGATTTCAGGGCTGAGATTAGGGGTAAAGTCAAATAATGCTTGAAATGTGTAAATGATGTACTTAATTAAACTGTAAATTTTTTTACAATCATCATAAGTTTCAAATGTCATATATAATTCAACAAAAACGAAAAATGAAAAGTACAAAAGAAAAAAGAAAAGTTTGACTTTGTGGATCATTTCATAATAGTTGACAAACTGTGTGCACTGTGGGTCTTGATTCTGGACTCTCATCTATGCATAAATAAACAACCTCCATGATTGATGTCAGCTTGTCTTGAACATTTCGTGATGGTGTTGGAAGTCGAGGGTCCAAAAGTTCATTAAGTGAAATGTTCCTCTTGGGAGATGAAGATGAAATTGAGGAAATAAAATTTATTGGATGACTCCACTGTATCACTTCCAATGTTAATATTCCAAAGCTGTACGCATGACATTTTTCGTTAACCTTAATTGTGTAAGCAAGCTCTGCAAAGTGAACAATAAGAATGATCGTCTAGATATGACGCTCATTAATGAAACAAGTGGTGTCATATAATTAATTTAAGAATTTATACCGGAGCAACATATCCAAATGTACCTACAAATTCAGACCAATTTGACGAGTCTGGCTTGAGAAATTTTGCGATCCCAAAATCAGAAACATGAGCATCATAATCTAAACCCAGCAACACATTCTTGCTTGATATGTCTCGATGGACAATTGGTGGGAAGTAATCATGATGCATGCAAGACAAGGTATTAGCTAGACTTTTAATCACATTCATTCTCACAGTCCAGCTGAATTCGTCTATCGCTGCATCATTGCTCAGAATTGTGGCCAAACTACCCCTTCCAAGATATTCGTAAAGTAAAATGATTGTCGGGGATGGAAACAGAAACCATAAAATTTCACAATATTTCGATGTCGCAACTCTGTCAATGCCTTGATCTCATTCGAGAATGCTTGTTGCACTACCATATCAGGATGTGGTGAGTGAAATTTCTTAACTGCTACGATCTGTCCACCTGTGCCGATGCAATACTTAGCGTCAAAATTGTTCGTCGCTCTAATGACTTCTTCATACAAAATTTTACCTTCAAAAGTTAATATCGAAAATAATTTTACCTTCAAAAGTTAATATCGAAAATAGTCCTTGATTATTCAAACAACTTACTTTGTTTCTCTTGAAGCCTTCTTCATTCTTCCAGAAATCATTCTAACCACAAAGAACAAAAGCTCAAGTATTCCAAAAAGTGGAAACATATTTAAAAACCATTTCTTTTTGAAGACATGTTTGTGAGTTACATAGTCTTTGCAATGCTGAAAACCGACAACATCACCACACAATCCTTTGTTCCCTTGTAATGCATCCACAAGATTATAATGGATTCCTGTGCTGTTACGAATTAGACCTCGCAACTCATTGTATGATATGTCAATGCATGACAAGCCATGCATTCCTTCAAATTAACCTGGAATTAAACCAGAAAGGTTATTGTACGAGAGATTAAGCTTCTCCAAGCTTTCTAGATTACAGATTTGGGGCGGTATCTCTCCTCCCAGAAAGTTATGACTAAATCTAGCTCTGTAAGCTGAATCAACTTCTCCAATTCAACTGGAAATTCTTTTCGAAACTCATTGTTGCTCAAGTAGTGCAATTTCAACAAGTTTCCAAGAGTTTCTGGGATAGAGTTGCCCAACTAATTTGTAGACAAGTCAAGATACTCTAGATCACTAATTGAGCCAAGTACTCGAGGTAAGCTCCCATAAACTTTATTACCATTCAAATCACGATAGTTTAAGGACTTTAAATTTCCAAGTTCAATTGGAAGCTCTCCAACTATGTGATTCAATGAAAAATCAAGTTTATGAAGTTGGTATAACTTTCCAATCTTAGGAGGTATGCTCCGAGTGATGTTATTCATTGAAAATTTTGAAGAGCCTAATTACTGACATTTCCCCCAATTAGATGAGATTTCACCATAAAAATTGTTTTGACTAAGATCTAAGAACGTCAGGTTTGGGTATATGCCGAAAACTTCATATATGTTTCCCGTGAGATGATTTTGTTCAAGATGTACTATGTTTAAGTTTGTGAAATTTCTCAGGCTTTTAGGAATTTGACCAAAAAGCTGCTTGTTGTCTATCCCTAGCTCAATTAATTGCAAGAGATTTCCTATTTCTGCTGAAACCAAACTAGAGTATAGGTATAAACCTTCTAAAATGCTCAGATTGCTAATTGAAGGAGGAAGAACACCATTGAGTAGATTAAGATCAAATCCTAAACTCAAAAGAGATTGGACTTTTCCTAGAATTGGGGGGATAGAACCGAAAAGTGAATTATCATCATGCAATACAACCAAGTTGCTCAAATTGCCCAAAAAATGGGGGATCGAACCACTAAGCTGATTTTCAGACAAATCTAGATGAAAGAGAGACTTCAAGTTTCCAATAAGTGAAGGAACAGAATAAATGAGTTTTCATAAAGATACAAAATAACCAAGCTGGTTAAGTTACTCAAAGAATTTGGCATTGAACCACTAAATTTATTTATACTCAAGTCTAAAGTGGAAAGAAACTTCAAGTTTCCCATAGATGAAGGAATAGAGCCAAAAACTTAATTATCATTGAGATTCAACATAGCCAAGTTGTTTAAGTTACCGAAAGAAGAAGGGAGCCAACTAGACAACCCATTGCAACATAAGACTAGTTGTTTAAGAGAGCTTAATTGACCTACTTCTCATGGAACTGAGCCGCATAACTTATTCACATCAATGTAAAGGTGTTTTAGATGAGTTAGAAGGTCGATTTCTTGTGGTATTACTCCAGAAAATTGATTATTTCCCATGTCAAGGAATTTAAGATTGGAGATGTTGCCAATTTGAGGCGGGATGATAGCAAAGAGTGTATTACTGTCATGCACTACTTGGAAAAAAAAAAAAAAGCCAAACATGACGATCTACAAAAGCAACAGTCAGCTACTTGCTTGCATTCGGTGGCTCATTCGGTGGTTTTATAAAATGCAACATTTTGATAATTGCTTCATTTACCAAATTGGAGAACCGAGAGCAAAACGAAAGAAGAAAAAGAGAGAGAAAAGAGAAAAAGAGAAAGAAAGGAAAAGAAAGAAGCTAAAGGTGGGAAAAAGAGAAATTGAGAGGAAAAGTTACAGAAAATAGAATTGTATATTTAGATTAATATCTAGTAAACTCGTGAGTAATAGATTTATGAAGTTTGAGTAGTTATGTTACTGTTTACATGATATGCATAAGTTTTTATATCAGTTCTAACCGGTAATTACAAATCCTATATTTTAGGAGGAACTCGAGAATCCGGGAACCCACAAGAGACCCAACGAACCCCGGAGTGAAACAGGATTTGTGAGTGGATACTATTATTACTATTATGTATTCCGTGAAGCATTTATGTTTGATATTATGATTTAATATCATGTTATGGTTACATGTACGCATATCGTATGTTTGATTGAGTCATGAGATGTGATTACTAGTCACTATATATGTACCTTTCCCCATAGACTATGTGCTTGTGTATTGAGAGTTAGGTTACTTTACCTGTGCGATATAGTTTAATTACGCTAGGTATTGAGAGGTTTTTCCCTCGCTCTACTCGTGCGATGATGATCCCGGCGAGTATTAAGAGTTATTTCCCCTGGTACTGCTCGGTGCAGTTTGTCATGTATGTATGTATGAATTCCATGTCTCATGTATGATATTCAAGGAGTTATGTCACATGATTATGATAAGTACTAAGTACTAGTATGCTACTTATTGAGTTATTTCTCCTTTTTGTAACATATGTAATTTAAAATAAAAACGGTTAAGGATTTTATTAATAAATAAATAAAAAGTTGGAAAAAACAGAAAAAATAAGCTGTGAGAGAGAGAGAGAAAAGCCATCAACCCGAATTCAAAACCCGAATTCCCATGAACGGACCCTATATCTCCCATTTCCGCCACCTTTTCGCCGAGCTTGGTACCAATCTGAAGCTTAGAAGCTAGCCGTCCTCGCCATCCTCGGGCCAAAACCAATCGAACATGATGGAAGCTTGAAAACCCGAATCGCTTTTCGCCAGATTTTCACCGTTTTGGGTGACACCACCGTTGATTTTGTTCCCCATGATTCCCTCTTCCATTTCTGACCATCCATAGCCACCGGGAGTCACTGTTTTTCCACCAGTCAATTGTTGGAATTCCGGCGTCATTACCTCGTGTTGGAGCTCACCGCTGGTACCATTGAACTCAGCTTGGCCAAAAGTGTCTAACCCATGCTTCCCGGCCAGCGTTGACTAAATTTCGGTGATCGTTGACTGGCAAGGGCATTTCGATAATTTCACATTATAAGGGCAATTTTCTAATTTCTGAGCCTGTGGATATTTTAGTAATACATGAAATTGAGGATTGGATGTAATTACAATTCCGAGGGTAATTCGGTGATTTACGATTTCAGAGTATTTTAATGATTTACGGACTCTAGGGCATTTTAGTAATTTTACCGACATGGGAGTTGTAAATTATGAATATATGTTCGTTTCGCGTTTATTGCATAAATTTAGTCGTAATTCCGATTTATGAAAAATAATTATGTCATTTCCTTGATTTAGGAGGATTCGCGAGCGAGAACCGATCCGCGGACGTGGACGATAACCGAGCGTGAACACCGTCATTGTGAGTGGAATATACAAAACCTATTTTCATAGTTAATTATGATAGTAAAGTATTTTTGTGAAATAAGTATTTTAAATGTTCTGATTTAATGATTTCCTCGAAATGGATTTTATTCATGCATTGAGATTTTATTAAAATGTTTAGCATGATTTTGCGTATCGACTTTGAGTAAGCATGATAATATTTTAAAGATAAGAAAAGTGGATTCAAATGTGGTGTTGATTTAAAGTATGGTTAAAAGGTATGTGAATATGAGTGTAATGATTGTTTTTGAAATCATTGACGACTTTCCCTCCGTATACAATGATATGAGAGGCCTTTCAACACACATAGAGGCTTCGGGGCATATGTATATGACGATTGCAGAGATAAAAATATTGAGATACAGATGATACAGATGAGATATAGGCCTTTGAGGCCCGTTTGAGTACACACAGAGGTTTTGAGGCGTGTGCTTGGGCACTTTTGTCCTTTGGGGACTAGATTATGCATGCACAAATATGATGAGATATGAGATGGTATTTTCCTGTATATCAGTGTAGCTCCGGGGTGTGATGGTACCCAGATAGTATGTCATTGCCCGTCCGTTGAGGTCCGGATATGACGAGATTATTTCCCTGGGTACTTGTTTGGTGATGATTTTCAGATTTGTGTATTCTATTTGATATTGTGATATGATTTCTATGGTTATTGGGTACGATATTATATATGTTTTTCATGGTTAGTAATCTGATTTAAATGTTAAATGATTTATTACTGGTTTCTCACATATGGTTTGATGAAATCGTGTCTGGAAATGATATGATTATTTCTTTTAAAGTAAGAATGAATTTTCAAAAACTACTACTCACTGATCTTACTGAGTTTTAAACTCACCCCATTTTTATTATATTTTCCCCTCACCGTGAGGAGGTAGTACACCGACCCAAATAAGAATATATTTTCGAGTCTTGGCCACGTGATGTTAAGAAGATATAGATGTTTTGTTAGGACATTTTGGTTATCTCACATTGTATAATTTTGTTATATTATTTTTTTGGGATTAAGAATAAATTGAGATATTACTATTAGTTATAATATTATCTTTTGAGATTCTGAAGATATTTTGAGTAAAACTCAGCATTTTAGTTGAGGATATTGATCACTGGAGTTTGTTGTATATTGAATTATATTGGGAGTGTTATATTTATAGAGGAGACTCTGTCGAATTTCGGCAGAATATTTACTAATTAGGTTATTATCAAGTCTGTTTTGATGAGACTAGATTGACTCGCTCGGGGGGATTCGGGGCGGGTCGTTTCATGTTTGGTGCAGTTTGTCATGTATGTATGTATGAATTCCATGTCTGTTGATGTATGATATTCAGTGTGGAGTTATGTCATATGATTATGTATAAGTACAATCACTTGTGGATGTATGATAATCTCGATCAGTAATCCAACTAGCATCCGAAAATCCTTCTAAAACTGAAGGATATCCAATATAGTATATACCATAATCCATTGTATATTTTAAATATTTTAGAATTCTGTACACTGCTTGCCAGTGTGCTTGGCTTGGATTATTAGTATATCTACCCAGCTTTCCAACAGCGAAAGCAATATCAGGCCTAGTACAAGTCATCGCATACGTAAGACACATAATAACTCGTGCATATTCTAATTGGGATACTGATCTGCCAGTGTTAGGATACAGTCTTATGTTAAATCAAAAGGTGTTGACACAAGCTTACAATCATAATAATTAAATTTCTTTAAAATTTTCTCAATATAATGTGATTGGGTCAATACTAGGCCATTCTCATTTTTTATAATTTTAATCCCCAAAATCACATCAGCAAGTCCCATGTCTTTCATATCAAAATTAGATGACAGTAATGATTTAGTGAGTTCAATGCTCTCACTCTCAATACCAAAAATTAACATGTCATCTATATATAAACAAATAATCGCACCTTTATTTCCATTGAATATGCTATAGACACATTTATCATATTCATGAATATTAAATCCATTTGAGACAATCACTTTGTCAAACTTTTCGTGCCACTGCTTTGGAGCTTGTTTAAGACCATATAAAGACTTGACTAGTTTACAAACTTTATGTTCTTGCACTACTAGAAAATGGTTTTTACTGACACTTGTCTTGTAACACTTTATTAACAAGTATCAGTAATTACATGAGATTGGGGCATTTTCCGTGTTTAACAGATAAGTATCACAAATTTCTAATACTATAGCTTCTATAAATTAAGTATCAGAGATATGTGACATTAAGGTATCAATAATTAAAAAAATAAAATTTTAATTTTGTCTCCACTAGAGTCGAACCGCAAACTTCTGAACCTTAGCTTTCTAATTTTAAACGTTAAACCACTAGACCAAAGTTGCATTTAATTTTTAAAAATTAAATTAAATTATCTAGAAACTATGTCTTAATGAGGTGTACATGGAAACCTAAAATCTAAAAATTTTGACGAGCAAAAAATCTATCCCCACCGCCATTTTCTTCTTTGAACCGAAGCTCTCTTCTCTCTCTCTCTCTACCTCTCTCTCTAATAATGATCTACCTCACAAGCCGCTACTGTAAGCCTTCAAAGCTGCCATCCTTGACCTAAAATACCCCTAGAAAGACGCCTGGAAAGTGTTGTGAAGAACTTGGCCAAAGTTAGGGTTCGAAAGTCAGATTAAAAAAATTAGGGCTTTTTTTGTTCAGGATATTTTATTGTTGTTAATGTTGAGATTAGAGAGAATGAGTTTGTCACTGTTGACGAAACCAATATCAGTTATAGAATCCACAGAGGCTGATATACAAAGAACCTGTGACTTAGAAAAGGTTTGTTTTATCTTTATCTATAATTACTTTTATATATATATATATATATATATATATATGAAACCCTGATTTTGATTTCCTTTGGGGTTGATGTTTTTGGTTGAAGCTGGGCTTTATGAAAGCAAAGAAGAAGCAACGAAGAGAAAAGAGGTTCTCGATCGAATTAATCAAGCAAGAATTTTTTTTTAAAAATTATGAGTGATTTTGAAACTAAGATGACTTCTTGTGATATGTTTGTTATCAGTTGGTTCATTCTTCATTTTGTAATTTGGTTATGAATTGAGCTTGTTTGAGTTGTATTGGTTATCTTAGATATTTTATTTTGTTAGAGAATTTAGTGATTTTGTAATCAGGAAGTTTTGTGGGTGTGTTTGGATTTGGGTGTTCTAGGGTTTGCGAACTTGAATGAGGTTGTGATTTGGTGAAATTGAAATTGATGTCAATTTTGAGCTTGAACTATTGATTCTATAGATGGGTTTGTTCTATACTTGTCGAAATTATTCGTATTCTTTGAATGCATGAGTATGCCCTATGGACAACCTTAAATTATTTGAAGGGTTTCTCAATAGTTTGTTTAATGATGATGGAGTTCAAAGACAATGATAATATCAAGTTTAAGTCACAATTCTCGTTATGAGTATTTTTCCTTTTTATTTATTTTGTGGTTTATGTTAAATTATTTGTGTTCTGAGTGCCAACACGTGTGTTGTGTACAGAGTTTAGGCACCGGTGATAAGCATGAAGTTATAGAGCCTTTCTTTATGGTAAAATACCGCTAAAAGGAAGAGTAAAGGCAAGGAAGTATCCATGCATGTGGCTGGCTCTCTTGCAACTACTATCAAGACTGCTGGTGCCAGGTATGAATTGTGAATTTTTTTTCGCTTTTTATTTTCCCAATCAGCATTTGAATTTGCTTTTTGCACAAGTTTTGACATACGTTAAGTTTTGACTAGCTAGGTTCGTATTAATTTAATCCTATTTTACAATTTTTTACTATACCGAACACAAATTGAAACACAAGTCAAACTTAAATGAAAGCAAAATCAAACAGATAAATTATTAATTAGCTAAATAGCCAAGGAGCCGACCATAGCTTAGTAATTATACAAAGCAATTGGGTTTCTATCTTTTGATGAGTCACCTGGACGTTTCATATTCATGCAATAAATAACCACAATTTCTATAGATGTTAAAAAGCCTTTGCTGCAAGAAACCACTTCAGCTTCAAGTTCCAGTCCCATTATTAGCCCTCTTTCCTTTCCTTTTTCCTATAAAAGTTCTTCTCTTTAAAGTTGGTTTTTGCACAAGTGCTTTTTCATTTGCTCTCATCAGAGGTGAGGAACTTTGTAGATGATGCTTCAATGGGTCCAAGTTTCATTATTTTCTTTACATTATGTCATCGCAGCCTGCTGGTCTAATAAATTAAAAATGAGAAATTCCCTTCTTTCTTCAGTGCCTTCCTAGCTTTACTACTTTGGCAATGGTACTTTCAATTAGTTTTCTATGAAGCTTGAGTAGAGCCTAATACAAAATATTTATTTTTGCTTGGAGTTAATTTTTTACTGGGTTTTTAATTAATGGACAGACACATTGTGTGTTGTGATGATATTTAATTTTGTTCTTTTTTTTATTTTTTCTTTGAGTTCAGATGCCATATTTGGCCAATTCCATGCAAGTTGATAGCCTAGTGTATGCTTTCTTTCTATCCTTCAAACATTAATACACCATTTTAATTACTTAAAATGAATACAAGATATTTAAAGATGCTGCAGAGTGCAGGCAAATGGCAAAAGCAAATTTTTTTTTTTGGTGTGATTATGGACTATGGTGTTTGCTGAAATAATCAAAAGTATTTTTTGTTCCTTTTTCTTCTCAGGAAAACATACACATTATCGTAGATTCCTCTGCCATTTGCAGACTAAAACAGCCCAACACGAGGTTAAAGCGTTAACTTGTGATTTTTATTTATGAATATAGTGATATTTTTGTTAAAACGGTATCAAGATTAATGATATAAGGAATTTGTTTGTAAAGTCTAGGTTTGTGAATTCAAAGGGGGTGGAACTAAATGAATTAAAGATTGCCTTAGAAGGATAGAGAATATGCAGAGCTTTAAGAGGTACATCTATTAATTGTCTTGAACTCTATATTTATTGTGAATATTTTGGATTAGTACCTCCATCAATATAATGGCTGAAATATTTTATTATTCTAGTAGAGTAATTTGGAATGAGTTGACACTAATTGTATTATGCAGAAAGTGTGTAATTATCAAGAGTTAAATGCTTTACTCTCACACTTAGGCTTGGTGGCTAAAAGACATAATTGCAAGCCTTTTTTTTTAAAAAAAACATACTATGTTGTATTAGATATTAAATTTTATTATGAATTTTTTTTAGCTGGAAAATCATTGTTTTTTATCTAATGAGAAATAAACACAATTTCTTGAAACTAGATGTTATACTAAAAACTTGAATGCTATAATTTGCTCTCTCACTCTCTCTTATCCATATATATAAGAGAATAAATTCACCTTTTTTTTTATATCTATAGTTAAATATATTCTACCTTATTTCTAATCAAATGAGCTACAACATTCTTATTCTCTAATTTTCCTTTAAGATAATTGAGTTGATCTGTTCATAGCTTATGAGTATTTTTGTTTTCGAGCAAAATATGTTTACTTCTATTAACTTTTGTCTCTGTATTGCTTGTTAATTTATTTTGCAACTGTTGGAATTTGGCAACCAATTTCTTTTCCTTTTTATTTTATTTGTTTGCAGATATGATTAATATGTTTAAAGTGTTTCTTCTTCAACTTATATCCCTAACCCATCAAATTAATCGAATGAAGAAGTTGCCCGTGATAATGCATGATCGCAGTACTTATGTTCATGGAGTGAAAAATAATAATCCTTCTAAATTTAGCTTTTAGATTTGGTAAATTTAGCCCTTAAATTCAGCTACGAGTAGAAGGAATTTGATTGGATAATAGCAGTTAAGATTATTCAATTATAAGAATAAGATGTCTTGTAATAAGATGTCTTGTATATTGAAGTATTTGGATTGTGTAATATATATTGATAATATTTAAATGTTATGAAAGGTTTTGCAATATAAATTGATTTTTGTTCTTATTTCTCACAACATTTTAATTCTATCAACAAATCAATGGGCAACATGTCATTTTATATAATTATTTTTTTAAATAATAAATAAAGTAGTGATATTATAGTAACAGTAATCACAAATACTAATATAGCATTGTAATATTTTGATAACATGGTGTTATGATTTTAGTGATACTATAGTAATAGTAAACACTAACACCACTTACAAGTGTCACTATTTTTCTGACTGCCAAATTACTGACACAATTAACAAATGTCACTAAAAGTAATTACTCACACTATTCTAATGTCAGTAAAGACCATTTTTCTAGTAGTGTTGTCCTGGCATAACAAACCCTTCTGGTTGTTTCATGTAAATTTCCTCATCTAATTCTTCATTTAAGAAAGCTGCTTTTACATCCATTTGATGGATTTCCAAATGATAAATTGAAGCCAAAGCAATCAAGACTCTAATAGTAACAATTCTTGCAACATGTGCATAAGAATCAAAATAATCAAGGCCTTCTTTTTGTATAAAGCCTTTCGCTACTAGTCTTGCTTTAAATCTTTCAATTGTTCCATAAACTTTCTTCTTCTTTTTGAAAATCCATTTACAATCTATAGGATTAGAACCAGGTGGTAAATCAACTAATTTCCAAGTCTTATTACCCATAACAGAGTCCATTTCATCATTAATGGCCTCTTTTTAAAAAGCAGCATCTTGAGACTTCATTGCCTCTTCATAGGTGAGGGGATCAGACTCTATAGTAGGTGTGATCATGGTTTGTTTTGATTGTGAGTCTCTTGTCCCTTCAGCTAAATAGACTATAAAATCTTGTCCAAAAGATTTTATAGTCCTTATTCTTTTACATCTTCTCAAATGATTTTGCTCATTATTAGCATCACGCTTTTGACCAATTTCTATTTGTTTATCATTCTCTTGAGAATCAATACTTAGTAGAAAATCTATTTTCATAGAATATTGCATCTCTAGATTACACTATAGTATTGATCTCAACGAATCTATTAGGTATATGCATTCAATGCCCCTTTCTCCTAATTTCTTTATCTTAGGTTCAACTAGTCTTACAATGGTTCGACAACCCCAAACTCTTAGATAAGAAAAATTATGCTTTCTCTTTTTCCATAATTCATATGGGGTCACCTTTGTTTTCTTATTTGGCACTCGATTTAAGATATGACATGCAGTTAAAATAGCTTTACCCCAAAAACCTTTACCAAGCCCATTATTAAAAAGCATAACATAAACCATTCTATTAATGTCCTATTTTTCCTTTCAGCTACGCCATTTTGTTGTGGAGTATATGCAGTGCTAGTTTCATGTACAATGCCAACAGATTCACAAAATTCAGAAAAAAACATATTCACCTCTTTTATCACTTGTAAGGCATTTAATTTTAGTGTCACAAAAATTCTCAACTTCATTTTTATAAGTTTTAAATTTCTCTAAGACTTGATCTTTAGAATGTAATAAATAGATATAGCAATATTTTGAAAAATTATCAATAAATGTTACAAAATATTTTTTTACCACCTTTAGTAGGATTACTATGCATATCACGCACATCACTATGAATTAAATGCAATAAAAAAGATGTTTTTTTCAATTTTTGGAAAAGGAGATCTTGTGATTTTAGTCTGTACACATACTTTACATTTTTCATGCATATCATTTTCATGCTTAGGAATTAACTCTAAATTGGCCATATCATGCAATCTTCTAATATTCACATGTCATAAACGATTATACCACAAAGATAATAAATCAACCATATAAGCAGAAGAAACATTCCTATTATTGATATTGAGTTTAAACATTCCTTCATACATGTATCCTTTCCCAATAAAGGTACCTCCCTTAGAGAATATAAATTTGTTTGACTCAAAAACAAGTTTGAAGCCAAACTTTAAGAAGGCTACTAGATACAAGGTTTTTCCTAACTTCAGGAACATGATAAACATCAGTAAGAGTTAAAGTGTTTCCAGAAGTAAACTCTAGTTGCACATTGCCTTTTCCTTTAACTACTACACTGGAGGAATTTCCCATGTAAGGAACACTTCCATCATCCATTGCTTTATAAGATTTGAAAAGGCTACGATCCTTGCATACATGCTTGGTTGCACCAGAATCTATCCACCATGCATTACCATCTTCAAGAACATTAATCTCAGATATCATGGCCACAAAATTTGTTTTGAAACTTCCTTTTATTTCTTTAAAAGTTGACAATCTCTTTTGAAGTGGCCAAATTTTCCGCAATGGTGGCATGCACCCTTCTTTTTATTCTTCTTGTTTTGATTCTCTTTAGAATCAAACTTTCTCTTTTGGTTATTCTTAGGGTGATTAGAATGCTTAAACTTCTTCCTTTCGTCCACGACATTAATTTTAGAGGACATAGCAGCTTGATCCTCAAGATTATTAAACTTGAGTTCCTCTTCAATACGAAGACTTTGGCCTAAGCCATCCAGACTAATTTCCTGTTTGCTATGTTTAAGACTTTTCTTATAGTCTTTCCAAGAGAGAGGAAGTTTACCAAAAATTGAAAAGACAATAATAGACTCATCCATATTCATGTTATGTTGGTTGAATTGATCAAGAATATACAAAATCTCATTATATTGTTCAACCACAAGTCTATTATCAACCATTTTATAATTAAAAAATTTAAAAGCCAAGAATTTCTTACTTGTGGCATCTTCCATCATGTACTTAGTCTCTAATGAGTCCCATATTTCTTTTGCTGTAGGTTTGTTGTGATATTGATCAAACAAAGTATCAAACATGGCATTGCAAATATGTGCAGTCATCTTCTCCATCCACATTGAGGCTTGTCAACAAGAAATGCAACTTTTTACCATCGATCTAATTCAAAAATCGTCGAAGAGATGAATTTGGTGCCATTGTTGCGTAAATAACATCTTAAGATCGCAAATGTAGAAATACAATAATGGTGGAACTTTATTATGTAAAGTAATGTGTTGTAATAAGTAAACTATAGAAAAATTTTGGCCTTTCCTTAAGACGTTATTTGCCCCACAGAGGATGCGGGTTAAGCAAATATGCCTCCGGATACAATGAAGCACTTGTTTGTTTGTTTGCATGCATCGATGAAAGAAAACCGAATACTCTTGATTGAAGCAAAGAAATATATTGTGAAAACAATATATTGGATTTTAATGCACAAAAAAATGGATGTTTTGTGTTGAAATTCGTTCTAGAAAGGAAGGCTAAGAAAATAGTAGTGTAGATCATTAATTTCATGTCTAAATGGAGTTGTCATCTTCATGATACCCTTCATTCATGGCCATTGGATCTATATTTAATTTTAATCAATGGTTCAAATTGAACCATCACCATTTCAAATGAAATGTCACCATGAAATGATGCATCTCTAAGTGAAATGTTACCATGAAAAATTGTATCATTTAGTAAAAAGATACATTTCCATAAGACACAATTAAATGGACATGTTGATGGTTGTCGAAGCCAACAAAAATAAATTCCTACTCTAAATAAATTGTATAAATGATTGGCAGGTCCAGAGATCGGTAATTATTTAAATCCTTTTAAAACGTAAACATAAAATGGGGTTTTGTTGACAATAATAAAATCAAATTAAAATAACAAGAATGCAAATTAAAGTTGTAATTCAAATTGGAGAAAGCTCATTGAAGGAATTAATTCACTTGATTCACTACGATCATTGATTCAAATATAGATTATTATTACTTATGAATAGACCGGTTATAGCTATTGAGACCCTTTAATAGCCAATCTCTCCTTAACTAGTCGATAACCAAGGTACGACCGTTGGTTATTTCCCTAATCAATAGACAACCCTAGATACGATCATAGGATTTAATCAATTGACAGCCTGAAAAACTAGAGAGACCCAAATCCTAATCAACACATATGATGATTCATTTAAATTAGATTATTTATTCTCATAACACAACTCACTGCTATGTTATTTGTCACAAACATTAAAATCTTCATACGATGAATCCTTTAATTAACAATAGATTAAGTTGATAATTAAATAGTGGCCAATTACCTAATTAACAAACATGATCATGAAAATAATTCAGAGAATAAACAAATACCCAAAAAGCAATAAAACAATTAAAGCATAAGAAAGATCTCACAGTAGTGATGAATCAAAGCTTCATTAACCTTCAACCAGAAAAATAGGTTTAGTTCTTCATAGAGAGAAGAGAAAAGTTTAGATCTAGGGTTTCTTTCTTTTTCTCCCAAGTCCCCTTTTTCACAATAGATTCCTCTCTTAAATACTCTCTCTCTCTTCTCCTCTAGAATTCTATTTAAAATAAAATACTAATATCTGAAATATTAAATTCGTAATTACAAAAATAACCAAAAATACAAAACACGTTAAACTAAAAATCAGGTCCAGTTGACAAAGATACGCCTTATCAACAAAGTTCTTCTGACGCTCATAATTTCTCCAAGAGAACAATCATCTTTAAACATCATCTTATAGCTCAATTTTATCACAAATCAATAGAATTGCACCTACAAAAGTAAAACACAAGTAAATCATCATTATTAAGTGCAAAACATCGATATGAAGGGAAGTAAACAATGCAAAACTAGTGCATAAATTACACTCTAACACATGTCCTTACAACAAGACATCATTCAATTAGACATGTCTTCAGTGAAAGGTATCTTTTCTATAAGGCACAATTAATTGGACATGTCTTTACCATAAGACACCATTTATTTTGAAAATTTTCCAACAGTCAATGCATTGCTTAGCATCAAAATTATTTGTCGCTCTGATGATTTCTTCATATGCAATTTTAGCTTCAAAAAAGTTAATATCAAGAGCACTCCTTGATTGTTAAGCTATGTGTGAAGCTAAGATGTCAGACCAAGAATGGATTCCATATCTACTGGATGATGGTGTTTTCCAATTGGAAGGGATTAAAGCTCATATTGGAAGGCGTGACTGCAGTGCAATACTGTCAATGGATGTTATAGGAGTAAACGTAATCGAAGTCTATATTGCGTAAGTGATTCATAATCATTCTAGTTTTATGTGTACTTTTTACGAGTCCAGTAATGGACTTTAACATTGTTTGTCTATTGTTTATCAGGATGTTGTATGCTTCCATTCTCCCTGGGAAAAGAGGGGTGAAACCATTTGGATTCATTCATCCAGGTCTGGTTTCGCTAGGCGAAGAACGTAATCCTACTGCATCATTTGACCTTAAGGCACGTGGAGTTTGTGATCGATTGAAAAAAGCGAAGAAGGGACAATTCATCTTTATGCCTTATAATCCCTAGTATGCTCCTTTAATACTTTTCAACTCATATTAATTTCCTTTCTTGCCTTAATTTACTGAAATTGCTACCTAAATGTTCTTTCATTTATTATAGTTATCATTGGGTGCTGGTCATCTTTGATGTGTTGAAAAATGAAGTTTATTATCTCAATTCTTATGGAGGAGATCCTGATGATGATTTAAAATAGCTCATTAAAGTGTATGTTCAATTTTTTTTATTACCATTGTCAATATAAAATTACTTTTACATACTTTACAGATACTTTGTTACATTTTTTTTTTGTATACAGCTCTATGACAATGTTTATAGCACAAGAGGGTAAGGAGAAATGGAATTATAATAAGATGGTCAAATCCGTAAAGGTTTGAACTATTACCTTAACTATAATTATATATTACCATGCTTAATTGTTATTAAAATGAACTGTGCAATTGCTGATTGTGAACAGGTCCCACAACAACCAGCAAGTTCAGTCGTGTGTGGATTTTACGTCATGAGATTCATGAAAGACTTAATTAATAACTTCTCTTTACTAATGAACAATGTCAGTTCCTTGATCATAATTTGCTTAATAAAAAAGAACATGTCATGTTTCAAAGTTTCACTAAATATTTAATTTTCATAAATAGTTCAACGGAAAGACAATATATTCCAATGCTGAATTAGATGAAGTCCGTATTGAGTGGACTGTTGAGTGTTAGAAAATGTATATTTATAAAGGAGAAAATCGTCATTTTACACTACAACCTTTACTAACACCCTTACCTTTATGTATTTAACCTTCTTTTGATTTAATTCCGTGTGTTTTATTTTAATTAAGTATTTTATGTATTTTAGGGGCATCATAGTCATTTCACAATAAACGAGAGATCAGATGGCAAAATGGACATCACTTTTGAACTCAGGACGGTCGAAAACCTTAAGGAGCATAAAAGGAAAAATGGCACCGTTCACATGTATGATACTAATCAATGCAGTGATCAGATATCGCTTCTTTGTTCACATGTATGCATGACGTGGCATTGATGATGAGGTGTCGAGGATCTGTTGGACTAAAATTTTATGTCTTGTTGATGGTGGCGTGGCAAGATATCGACAAAATATCTCGCGTACATGCATCACGATTATTTTCAACCAAACCACATTATTCAACCCGGTCAAACCGGTATTCGTTTCATCCGCTGCGTCTTGTTGATGATGTGGCACAATCTGGCGTCAAACTATTTTTTAATCCGATGATTTACTCCATGTATCTATAAAAAGGGGGCCTCCCCCCCTAATTTGATACCTCTAAATCCATTTTTGGACTCCATTTTCTATAATTCCTTCTCCATCCTGTATTTTCTACGTATTTTAATAAATTTTCATTTTGCCCCTAGTTCAATTATGAGTAGCTAATTTTCTTTCAAGCTTGGGTTGAAGGTAAAGTCTCAACATGTGTCATGGGCTTTATTTGGTAAATTTATTTTCTTTTCCCCTCTAATTTTTGTGGATGATTTGATTTTTCGTCGATAAATAATAATAATTTTGTCTAGATACTTGGTTACTCTACTTCTAACAAGGTTATTATTATTTACGATAAGCCCTTAACACCATATTGATTAGAGCGTGGTTCAAGGTGTGGATTCCCTCATGATTTAATTAGTATTAATAAGGAATATTTAGCGGTGCATGTTGATCTGAATCAGATACCCAATCGTCATTTCAATAAAATTCTCTTCAATTTATTCTCGTCATTTCAATTCCAATTTTAGAATTTATTCTCGCCATTTTAATTTAAGTTTTAGCATATTCCAAATCATTTCCACCACAAATCCAATCACCCATTTACAAAATTAATTCTACACACAATTAAAATCCACCTTCTCGTGGGATCGACACTCGTCACCATTGATCTATACTACAATAGATTTGTGCGCTTGCAAGTACATTAAAATTTGCACAACAAGTTTTCGGCGCCGTTGCCGGGGAGGTAAGTAATTTTAATTCATAGAACTAATTTTTGTGAATAATTCCATTTAATTGTTTTCTTATATTTTTTTTTCTTTAAAAAAAAAGAAAAAAAAAGTGAATCTACATTTAAAGATTAGTATTTCTTTTCTTTTTCTCTTCTTTAAAATTCTGTAATTTAATTTTCAATTTAATTTTCTTTGTATTTTTTTTTGTTTAGCTTATTAATTTATTTTTAATTTATTTATTTCACATCTTTTTTTAAGTATTTTTTTTATAGAAAGGTTGTAACAGCGTGATAAGGTTAGTATCGTAATTTCTCCTTTTTTGTTATTTTTATTCGTTTTGTTCCCATTTATTTTTTGTTCTTTGCATGCATGGTCGTAGGTCATTATTACCTAATCTTGAACCTATAGACCTTGAACTAGAAAAAACACTTCGCACACACAAGCACGTTAAAAATAAATTTGGAATGGATTTACAAGCACCACATGAGAGGCCATTTAAGGATTATTTTAGTCCTTTAGCTAATTTAAGCACATCATGCATAAGATACCCAAATGTAGCTGCTAGGAGTTTTGAATTAAAACCTAGTGTGCTAAATTGTCTCCCAACATTCTATGGCCTAGAAAATAAGGACCCATATAATCATCTGAATGATTTTCATGCCATTTGTCAAACTTTTAAATATGAAAATTTTTCAGACGATAATGTTAAACTCAGATTATTCCCATTTTCTTTAAAGGATAGAGCTCACTCATGGCTTAATACATTGCCTGCTAATAGCATTGCATCATGGGAACAAATGGTAACAAAATTTTTGAATAAATATTTCCCAGTGCATAAAACCAATGCTTAAATTTGAGTTAGAAGACGAGCAGTTTTTCGAAACATAGGAGTGATTCAATGGGCTACTCTTGAAGTGTCCACATCATGGGTACGAGAAATGGCACCAATGCCAATACTTTTTTGAAGGGTTATTGCCAAATGTGCAAGAATGGCTAATGGCAACAAGTGGAGGAGAGCTAATGTCAAAAAGTGCATCAGAGATTTGGGAATTCTTCCAGCGACAAGCGGATAATTCCCAACAACGGAGTCGATCACTCAGGAATACTAGAAGAATTAAGCGAGTAAATGAGGTTCAAATTGGCGAGTCAAATCGAAAGAAGTCAAGGAGATGGTTGAAGGTCTTGCTCGAAAAATAGCATCGTTATCGACTGCTAAATCAACAGAACCACATGACCATGACTCATACCCAGATCAAGCCAATGCCATAGGTGTAATGAGAAAGCCATCAAATTACAACCCATACTCCAACACATATAATCTTGGATGGAGAGACCACCCCAATTTTTCATGGTCTCAAGGATTCCAGAATGGACCAGGCTCCAAATTTCTCAAATTCCTCGAAGCCTCTCAAATTTATTCAATCGAACCAAAACTACTCTCAACCCACCATGGGAGGATGCATTCGAATTTCAAGAATGTTACTCACTCCACGATTGAGCAACCATTGATGGACTACAAAGTGAGTTGAGAGCGACTTCAATCTCAATCGGTTTGACCTCGAGAAAATGGTGGGACAACATTGATTCGGACCTTGGTATTTGAAAGGCAAATTTCCAAGTCAACCAATAATCTTAAAGGAGTACATGAAGCAAGTACCAGTTCACCACAGCAGCATGGAGAGGTCAAAACAGTCATGACCTTGCGAAAAGGAAAGGAAGTCGACAACAAAGTGGAGATGCCGGTGACAAAAGAAAATCAAATTATACCTGTAAATGTTGAGGAATCATCACCGGAGGAGAAAGAAGAAACCAACCCACGAGAATATGTTCCGAAAGCTCCATTTCCTCAGAGGTTAGCTAAAGGAAAAAAGGGAAAATCCACAGGTGAGATTCTTGAAATCTTCAAATGCGGTAAGTGTTAACATCCCTTTCATCTATTAAACAAGTTCCATCCTATGCCAAGTTTCTTAAAGATTTTTGTACTAAAAAGAGAAACATTCATGTTCAAAAGAAGGCATTTTTAACAAAAAATGTTAGTTCTATACTCCAATATAAAATTCCTCTGAAATGTAAAGACCTAGGCTCCCCCACTATTTCATGTAGCATAGGGAACCACACAATTGAGAATGCTTTGTTGGATTTAGGAGTAGTAAATTTGTTTTACTCAAGATTTTTGAAACTTGGACTTGAGAATTACACAACTCAGGTGGTGTTACAACTATAGATCGGTCCACGAAAATACCTCGTGGTATTGTGGAGGGCGTCTTATCCAGGTAGAACAAGTTTTATTTTCCCGTTGATTTCATTGTAATTGACACTTTCAACCAATACAGATTCGAGCACATCCCATTATTCTAGGCCGACTTTCTTGGCAATGCGGATGCTCGCATTCAATGCGGAGAAATATCGATTGTCCTTGAAACATGACTATGGAGCTGAACATCTACAACATTGCCAAACAACCCTCATAATGCGGAATTGTAGATGTGGATTTAATTGAAGCATTAGTTGATGACACTTTTGTTTCAAACCTTAGTGATGATCCTTTACAAACATGTTTAACTCACTTTGGTTTTGATTTTGATATTGACAGATCGGTCGATGAGGTCAACGCCCTACTTGACTCAGCACCATCTATGGACACTAATAAATGAAAGTCAAGAGTATAACAACTAGCACCATCAGAAAAGAAACTCATCCCATCATCAGAATCACCACCGAAACTCGAGCTCAAACCATTACCCAACACTTTGGAATATGCGTTTTTGGGAGAAGAAAGCACTCTGCCGATAATCATCTCATCATCCCTCAATGACGAACAAAAAGGTAAGTTGTTGGATGTTTTAAAAGAGCACAAAGGAGCATTAGAATGGACCATAGCGGACATAAAAGGTATAAACCCAGTAGACTGCATGTATTACATTCACCTTGATGAAAATGCTAAATTTACTAGGGAAATGCAACGTCGGTTAAATCCTAATATGAAAGAAGTTGTTAGAACTGAAGTCCTTAAGCTATTAGATGCATGTATCATTTACCCCATTTACGATAGTTCGGGTCACCTGCATGTTGTCCCAAAAAGTCGAGTCACAGAATTGAATCGATAATGAATTGATACCCATTAGAGTGACTACAGGATGGCGTGTATGCATTGATTATAGAAAGTTGAATTCTGTCACACGTAAAGACTATTTTCCTTTACCATTTATCGATCAAATGCTTGATAGATTAGCAGGCCATGAATTTTATTGCTTTTTAGATGGCTACTCAGGATATAATCAGATTCCCATAGCACCAAAAGATCAAGAGAAAACTACTTTCACTTGCCCTTTTGGCACTTTTGCATATAGGAGGATGCCATTTGGATTATGTAATGCACCTGCCACATTTCAACGATGCATGTTAAGCATTTTTTCTGATATGGTTGAACGATTCCTTGAAGTCTTTATGGATGACTTTTCTGTCTTTGGTGATTCATTTGATCAATGTTTACATCATCTAACACTAGTTCTGCAGAGATGTATTGAGAAGAACTTGGTCTTAAATTGGGAGAAATGTCATTTCATGGTAAAACAAGGTATTGTTCTCGGTCACATCATTTCGAGCAAAGGTATTGAGGTTGACAAAGCCAAGGTGGATCTCATTTCTAATCTTCCTCCACCCAAAACAGTCAGAGAAGTAAGATCTTTCCTTGGGCATGCTGGTTTCTATAGACGTTTCATTAAAGATTTTAGCAAAGTTTCTAGACCCTTATGCAATTTACTTGCTAAGGATGTACCTTTTATCTTTGATGATTCATGTCTTGTGGCATTTGAAAAACTAAAGCAGTTGTTGACATCATCACCCATCATTCACAAACCATTTGAACTCATGTGTGATGCATATGATTATGCAATAGGAGCAGTATTAGGACAAAGAGTTGATCAAATTCCCCATGTTATTTACTATGCTAGTATGACATTGAATGATGCACAGTTGAACTATTCAACTATTAAAAAAGAAATGCTAGCAATAATGTTTGCATTAGAGAAATTTTGATCTTATCTCATTGGTTGTAAAATAATTGTGTTCACAGATCATGCTGCTCTTAAATATCTTCTCACAAAGAAAGATGCAAAAGCTAGACTAATTCGTTGGGTGTTACTTTTGCAGGAGTTCGACTTGGAATTTAAAGATAAGAAAGGCACAGAGAATGTTGTAGCGGACCATCTCTTTCGTCTCCATTTTGACACAATTACAGAAACATTACCATTGAATGAGTCATTCTCAGATGAACAATTGATGAGTGTGGAAGTATTACCATGGTATGCTGATATCGTGAATTATCTTATTCTGGTCAACTTTAGAGCATTGGACCAAGTTAAGACAAGGCTAAAATCTTTGCAAAAATAAAGAATTTCTTTTGGGATGACCCGTATTTGTTCAAGTATTTTGCAGATCAAATTGTTAGATGATGTGTTCCAGGAATGAAATTCAGAATATTCTTTCATTTTGCCATGAACAAGCTTGTGGAGGCCATTTTAGTGCTAAGAAAACAGCGACTAAAGTTTTACAATGTGGTTTCTATTGGCCAACTATATTTCGAGACGCTTACACTTTCTGTTCTTCATGTGATAGGTGTCAACGAATGGGGAGCATTACGCGAAGGAACATGATGCCACTAAATCCAATTTTAGTGGTTAAGATTTTTGACGTATGGGGTATCGACTTCATGGGACCATTTCCCTCTTCTTTTGGCCATCAATACATATTGGTTGCTGTTGACTACGACTCAAAATGGGTAGAAGCAATTCCATGTAGAACCAATGATCACAAGGTGGTGATAGGATTTTTGAAAAGCAACATTGTTTCACGCTTTGGATTCCCTCGAGTAATAATCAGTGATGGTGGTGCCCACTTTTGTAACAAAGCATTCGAAGCTCTTTTGACAAAGTATTCAATCACTCACAAAGTGGCAACCCCATATCATCCACAAACCAGTGGCCAAGTTGAGATCTCTAATCGAGAAATAAAGCACATTTAGAAAAGACGGTGAGGCCAGACAGAAAAGATTGGTCATTAAGACTTGATGATGCATTATGGGCATATAGAACGGTTTTCAAGACCCCGATTGGGATGTCACCCTACAGGCTAGTGTATGGAAAAGCTTGCCACCTACCTGTGGAACTCGAGCATCGTGCGTATATATCAAGAAATTCAACTTTGACATACAGCAAGAAAGAAGATTACAACCGCGTAACTTGAAGAAATTCGCAATGATGCATACGAAAATGCCAAAATTTACAAGCAACGAATGAAAGTCTTTCATGACAAGCACATTATGAGAAAATCTTTCACTCCAGGTCAGAAAGTGCTTTTATTCAATTCTCGCTTACACCTACTCCTAGGTAAGTTACGCTCTCGATGGTCTGGTCCCTTTATTGTTCATACTGTTTTTTCCACATGGGGCAATTGAAATTAAGGACCCAAAGAACGGTGTCACGTTTAAAGTTAATAGTAAAAGATTAAAGCCATATCTAGAATACCAACCACACGGAAGACAAAAATAAATTTGAGTGACCACCAGATTTGAATTGATTTTTTTCTTTTCGTTGATTTGATTTTCTTTCTTTTCTTTTTATTTGCTAATTGAAATTATTTTTACATAAGTGTGTTTTGTTTTACCATTAAGTTTTTTTCTTATCATTGTTAATCACGTACCATACTTTCCTCACGAATATTCTTAAACCACTTCAACGTGTCAAAACTCATCTAAAAAAGCGATTCAATTTTGTAAAACACAACGCATTTGGGCTCTACAACCACCAGAGTTAGTAGCCTATGTTGAGAATCTGAAAGCCAACTCCAGATATCGAGAGAAGTGTTTACGACATCCAAATTGGAGCTTTGAGGTAAATTCAATAAGATGGCGATTTTAATTTTCTTTGTGTGTTTTGATTTTTTTTGCTGTTTGTTTTATTTAGTTTGTTACCCAGGTGAAGTGGCGGATAACGACTGCGTGACAATCAAGTCGGTTACTTTTTCCATAATAACTTGACTTAAAGTATGACAAATGAGATTCTATGACGCTTCATAGCGATTCCCTTCACTTCCTCGTAATGCCTCCTTACGATCTATAAAGCTCGGTTCGAACGCATGCGATTACTCATGAGGAATAACATACCTGACATCCGTTGGTTAATCGAGGCTAAAGACGATCGGCGGTGAGTTACCTCAAAATTTATTATATACATACCGGTTGTGGTAAAGGAAATTATGCAAGAAAGCAGCGAGCTCAAGAATTTCATTGCTTGTCATAAGTGTGCCGAATGAGTTGCGATAAAAACCCATGTTCTTTAGGAATGGTGTCTGATAACAGGGAAGATAAGATTCAATTCATTAGGGATGGCTTGAATAAGGAGCCATTGGATGATATCATTCTGTCTCTTGAAACGCATCCCAATGGATATGTGCAAGGAGCGATTCTCTAGTTATGGCCATTATTCCAGAAAGAGCATGCACGATATAGTCTCGGGAATCTGACTATAAATGACCATGTTTGCCAGTTTATAAGAAAACTGGATGGGAAGCCCATCCTCGACCCATAGAGGGTGTTCAAGCCGTTTCTGGACGTAAAACTAGAGGAAGATGTGAGCGCGAGCCACTGTAAATATCCTTTTACTTCACTGTTATTTTATTTCACTGTTATTTTATCTTTTGCATTATTGTCTTTAATAATTTTATTTTATCATTATTTCTTTTTCTTTTTACTGTTTCCTTTTTGACTCACGAGCCATGTGCTTTACGCGTTATTTGACACTGACATGCTACCTCATACACAGCTGTGACCCACTGTCACCAAGACTCTTAAATGTGATTTCTTTTGTCAAACACTCACAAATTATTTTTGAGAAGTATCCCAATGGCAGCTACTCCCAATAGACAATTCAAGAACATTTGTGTGCTTTCTGGATTTACCTATGGCAAACATAAAGAGTTTGTTGAGGCAGCCATAGATATTAGTCGAAGCATAGCATCGAGAAAATTACACTTGGTGTATGGAGGAGGTAACCGAGGGTTATCAAAAATGGTCTCAGAAGCAGCTTTTATCAGAGGAAGTCAAGTGTTAGGCATCATCCCAAGAGTCCTAAAACCATTGGGCAGTTCGTCTGACTCATCAACTGGAGAAGAGTTAGTCGTCTCAGGTATGCAAGAAAGAATAACTGAAATGCTTAATCATGCTGATGCTTTTATTTTCCTTCCAGGAGATCTTGCAACACTAGAGGCACTTATCACACTAGCATCTTGGGCCCATCTGCACATTCACCAGAAACCCATCGGTTTGTTAAATGTCAATAACTTTTATGATGGCTTTATCGCATTTCTTAACCATGCAATAAAAAACTATTTCATTCCTTCTAATGTGAAAAAACTTTTTATTTGTGCTCACACTGCTAATGAGCTACTTGATCTGTTACAAGCTTATAAACCGGAGCCAGACCCCTGGACCTTTGTGTTGGAGCGCCCAAATAATGATGGTAACAGTAGCCGCAGTAAGAAGTACAAATTAGATTTAACTCTCCGCCTGTAAATATTTTCTTCTGTGTTGCACCACCCAGGTGATGTCTTCTAAACTCTACTTCTTTCCTTTACAACATTGAGGACAATGTTTCGTTCTAGTTGGGGGGAGGGAATAGTCGACAATTGTGGAATCTTGGTTAAGTTTTACTAATTTTTTGTTGTAGAAACTAACTGTTGCTAACCTTTTGTGTTGAAAATGGCCGAATATGGAGTGTAGTGACTTAAAGCATCTTCATCGTTTGAAAAAAATCAGACATTTTCATTTTCTTTATTATGTTTTGATGTTTATTTTTCTTCTTCTTTTAATTTCTCCTTTATAAATATACACTTTCAAATTTTTTAGTGAAGATGGCTAAATATGGAGTGTAAGCCTCTGAAACGCATCTTCTTAGTTAAAAAAAACATTTCCTTTTCTATCATTTTAAGTGTAACTTTTCTAATTAGTTTTTTGCATCATTTTCACATTTCTACATATTTTCCTTTCATGTTTAGAATAGGTTGGGGGTAGAATGTTGTTTTAAAAAAAATTGTGTGATTTGTTTTAACATTGGATGACATGATTAATTTCAAATTTTAGTATTTGTAGTATCTTTGGTCTTAAGTGATGTTACGCTATGTTTGCTACTTTACATGTTGATGCCGGAGACAAATATGAGTAGCTTTAAGGAATGAACATGTCATAAATAAGTGCCAAGTGAGTTTTTGAGCCTATCATTTTTCTTGGAGAGTAACCACGCCCATTCTTTATACTTGTAGTTTATTATTGTATACACAATCTCTAGATTTCTTTTGAGTTAACCCTTAAAAAAAAAAAATAAATAAAAATGTGTGTTGCTACATTTGGATGCCCATCTAACTAGCAGATATGGAAGATTATTTAGAGCCCTAAAAGACGATGGAAATGCCATTTTTTTTATCCGTTTGAGCCTTTTCAGCCATCCATTTTGTGAAATATCCATAGTTAACCATTTTGAGCCTTTAAAAAAAAAACCTTTTATTTGTTAAACTTATCATCTTGACCCACTCCGATTTGGAGTATTACATGATGTCTTATAAGTTCCATCACTATTTATGTATTACATGTTTGAGAAAAATGTAAATAAATATTTTGTATAGTGAAGTTATATAGCCCAAAGCAAAAAACAAATTGTTGTTTCAAAAAAGAAAAAAATAACAATAATAGGAGAAATCCACCTTGCAACTTCCAAAAAAAAAAAAATTCCTCTGTATTTTTCTCAAACATACACTTTGTTTTCCTTATTTCCTTTCTTTGTTAGCCATGTCCCTAGCCTACGTTACGTCCTAATAAAAGTCCTTCTTGATTTTAGGGAACTATAGTCTGAAGTAGAAGCTAGTTATATGGGCTAAAAAGATGTAGTGATGCATAAAAAAAAAATGAATAAATAAATTGGGTTGACTAGCATTTTTTATTTGACTTGAGATCGTATTATTTCTAAGTTGAGGGCATATTTCTTTCATCTTGGTGAGAGCATATCACTTTCGATTATCTTCTCTCGATTACCATTCATTGGGTATTTATTTTTATTGGGTTTAATTTCTTTGTGAGCGTCACTACTTCCAGGAGACTTTGGGGTTTGACATGTCATTCTTGAAAGTAGCTCTAACAAAGTCTACTGGGCTGATTCATGTGGATGATTGATGTGGGTGTGATGTTTCTTTAGACTGGAGACAATGCTTATACTTTTATTTGATTGCTATCATTAATCTGATTTAATAAACACGAGTGTTTCAAAAAAAAAATCATTTGGATTTGAATTTTGTTTTGCTTTATTTGGGACTAGCAATGTGAAAATTGAATTAAGTTGTTGAGTGTTAGAAAATGTATATTTATAAAGGAGAAACTCGTCATTTACACAACCTTTACTAACACCACTTACTTTTATGTATTTAACCTTCTTTTGATTTTTATTCCGTGTGTTTTATTTTAATTAAGTATTTTATGTATTTAGAGCATCATGTCATTTCACATAAGCGAGAGATCGGATGGCAAAAGCGGACATCACTTTTGAACTTCGGGGAAAACCTGGGAGGAGCAAAAAGGAAAAATGGTTCACGTATGCAGATCGTATCGTTACTGTTCACATAGACATTGTTCACATAGATGGACGATGACGTGGCATTGACTGATGAGGTGTCACGATCCTGTTGGACTAAAATTCTTATGTACTGTTGATGGTGACGTGGCAGCATATCAGTGGAAAAAATCTACGATTACATGCGTCTTGGATTGTTTTCAAGAAGCCGTTCTTATTCGTTGATGTTCTTTATTCAACCGAGGTCAAACCGTATTCTGTTCATCCCGTGGTCAAGCAAGCGTCTGTTGTTGATGATGTGGGCGCAATCTGGCGTCAATTTTATTTTATCGATGGCCATGATTTACTCCATGTATCTATAAAAAGGGGGCCTCCCCCCCTAATTTGATACCTCTGAATCCATTTTTGGACTCCATTTTCTATAATTCCTTCTCCATCTTGTATTTTCTACGTATTTTAATAAATTTTCATTTTGCCCCTAGTTCAATTATGAGTAGCTAATTTTCTTTCAAGCTTGGGTTGAAGGTGAAGTCTCAACATGTGTCATGGGCTTTATTTGGTAAATTTATTTTCTTTTCCCCTCTAATTTTTGTGGATGATTTGACTTTTCGTCGACAAATAATAATAATCTTGTCTAGATACCGCCTTGGTTACACCGGCTCTCTAGTACAAGGTTATTATTATTTAGCACGATAAGCCCTTAGCACCATATTGATTAGAGTGTGGTTCATGAGGTGTGGATTCCCCCCTCATGATTTAATTGGTATTAATAAGGAATATTTAGCCCATGGTGCATGTTGATACGGATCCAGATACCCAAGTACGTCATTTCAATAGAATTCTCTTCAATTTATTCTCGTCATTTCAATTCCAATTTTAGAATTTATTCTCGCCATTTTAATTTAAGTTTTAGCATATTCCAAATCATTTCCACCACAAATCCAATCACCCATTTACAAAATTAATTCTACACACAATTAAAATCTATGATTTAATAGATTCGTGCGCTTACGAGTACATTAAAATTTGCACAACATGGACAAACCATTTTTCTGGAGTACTTGCTGTTATGTGAGGTAACCCTTACCTATTATGTTGTTATTGTGAGTTCATTGATGAAATAAATTAATTTACTACCTATATTTTACTTGGCGGTTATCAGCTTTTATTATACTTCTATGTTGGATTATGATGAAGATGGTGGAAGTACTTTCTTTGGCAGTTGGCTAGTTTTTTCTTTGTTTGGAGAAAATAGCGGGATATTGATGCGATTTTACACATTTCGTTGTTCTTAGGTTGGATTTTCCGTTTGGGAGCTATTGGCCTTGTCGTCGAGTATTTTGGCTCCTCTTGTGTTGCTAGAAGTGTTCTTTGGAAATGTTCTTTGGAAATGAACTATGTTGTTGCCTTTGTTCATGTTGGTAGAAATGACTCTGTGTGGCTTCCTTATACTCTGAATTAGGCCGATCACTGGTTCATTTGTGTTGTACATGTTGCTGGAATTTAGTTCTTAGGTTGTTACAATACTCTTCTTCTATTTATGTTGGACTTGTCACTCTCGAATTTGATTAAATTATGTTTGTTGACAATTATGAAATCTTAGTCAATGTTATCCATTTCATTTTCTTTGTCAGTGAATTTTTAATTGCAATATTAATTTTAATAATCTAATTAATTAACTAATTTATGAAATATTAATTTCTAATAAATCAATTGCAGGATTGTTATTAAAATGATAATAATTTTATGGTGCAAAAAAAATACCCATTTTTTATCAATTATAATTTCAATTTTTGATTTAATTGAAAAAATTCATTTAATTATAATTTGCATTTCGCGCCAAATTTAATTTTCCCGCCAAAAATTCAAAATATGGCGCGCAAATTTAAAAAAAAAAGCCAAATTCAAATTTATTATATTCCTTCTAAGTAAAGTTATGCGGGTTATGTGACATAATATCTATCTGATTATGGTTGTTATCATCAATTAACGGCCACAATGATATGAACAACCGTCATCCACCTATAAGTTTTTGCACATGGCTTTTCTTGTAGTGATGGGAAACATTACTAATACCATTCCTTTTTGAAGACTTGTTTGAATTACAAAGTCTTTGGGAGGTTGAAAACCGTAAACATTACCTTACAATCCTCTGTTCCCTTGTAATGGTCTTTGTATAAAAACTCCTAACGAATGACATGTTAATGATCATATCTATCTATGTGCTTTTATCTGAATTTGTATTTGTAGCAGTTTATGTTGGTAATATGAAGTTAATTGGAATTCCAGAAGAGCTCCTAAAACTGCTGAATATTGAAAGAGAAAATTTGAAATGCAAGCTTTTCTTGAAAATAAATTAGTATCTCTACATACAGATCGAGCATAAAATAAATGGATTGATTATCCATCAATCAGCTTATGTTTAAAAAAAACCTAAAACATTTCAATATGAATAATGCTCATTTTATTAAATTTCATAAGTATATCATCGATGAGACAAAAAGGAAAAAGAATTTAAAGTCATAAGTGAAGACTTAAGTCTAATATTTTTCGCTTCTTACTATTATCTCCATCATTTTTCTTGTCTTTATTGCCACTCCTTTGACCGTCATCATCTTTTTTTTCCTTATTATCATCTGGCCTAAGTTCAGATTGATTGGGCGGACTTCAAGCCCATATGCCTGAAACAAATCGATCAATTCGTTGGCGCTATTGACATGAATAAAGATTTTTCGTGCCGATAAAGAAAGCCTACATCAGCGCCATCCAAGAAAACAACAACATACCATATAAATTATTTACGTTGAGAAAACCAAAAGCTTGATATCTGTTTCGTTGTGACTTGTAGCAATAGTAACATTTCTTCCAGGGTTTTAAATCCAGGAGGTAGAACAATAAAAGCATCAACACAGTTGCTCAAATCAAGAAGTCATTCATATGTATTATAGATAGTCTTATATCCAGTTGTGGGAATAATTTCTGAAATACTCACCATAAACCCAACATCACTATTCCCAAATATTGAACGTATTTTCGTTTGCCTAATACCTTTCCCAGATCCTTTGTAGCATTCACAAATCTGAAATATTTTCAGAACTATTCTCGCAAAATACACAAATTTTTTGCTGTCAAACTAGGGATTCATCCATTATTTCTGTAGAAGCTTTAAATGTCTGATCTGCAGTCTTTGAACGCGATATTTGTAAGAGACCGAAGTTGTCTAAAAAAGAGCATATTTTCTTAATCAGGTAATCTTTGATAACTGCATGGTGATTACGCCATATGCAGGTGCGATTGATACCATGTCTTGATTTTACTTTAGACTAATCATATATTTTGGCCTTTGGTGAGATTCATTTAAGCAGATAATTTGATATGATAATTTGTGACCACGTATCTCAAAATGATTAAAGGAAATAGAACAAGAAAAATTGACTTCAAGTAGATACGTTTTTTACTGATATAAGATTTTCCATGAATAAATTAGTTGAAGATATTTTATCAAGGAGCATATTTTTGACGATAAGAGTTTCTGCAGCTCTATTAGATAGATGTGCACTGTACTCTTTTCTTTTGACTAGGGTTTTGGTCCACTAAGTTTTATTGGCGGTTTGAACAAGACAATATTAAGCACATTTAATATTACCTTTACATTATATGTAAAATAAATGGTGAATCCAAGGGGGTATTGTGAATAGTGGATTCACCATTATGCCATTTTATGAAATTACCATAACACCCCCACTAATTGTGTATATGTGTGTAATACTCAAGAAAGAAAAAGGAATGAAAAATAAGAAGCCTAAAGCTTCTCTCGGCTATTTACCATATTCTTATCTCGTTTCGTTGTTGCATGCTTTTTTCTTTCGTTATAAATCATTTATATAAATATGCAAATGAGCATGTAAATTCATAACAAATTCTTATTTAAAAGAATATAAATGGCATAGACACAACAAATCATCAAGAATTTGTGTTTATCAGAAGAGGCATGTATGCACCACATAAATTATAAATTCTCACAAACATATGTGACATTGTTATCTTACTGCGTGTTATTAATTTCCAATTTCTATTTTTTTTTTTTTAAAATTTCACTGTTTATATCTCATATCAGTTTATATGATTGAATTTAAATCTATATGAACATCTGCTCTAAGTTTCCTATCATAAGTTGTGGAAAATTATTAATTTCATCATCAAGTTTTGTTGGTTTTATTGGTTTTGTTTGTACTCTTGACTCTTTTAGGGCATGCATTGGAGACGGCTTTAGTACTAAGCAAACTAGGTGGTCTCCTAAGGCCCCAAATTTTAGAGAGGCCCAATATTTGACATTTGTTTAATTAATACGCTAATAAATAATTATTCTTCTAAGATTTCAAAGATTTTGTTTAAGTTATGTATATAAGAAAGCCTAACTTTTAGATATGTCCCTATTATTACACCCATTTATAATTATCCAAAAATAAGATTTGTTTTCTCAATAAAAATTGTATATTTCATAATCTTCGCCTTAAAAATAAGATTTATTTTTTATAAAAAATCTATATTTGATAATCTTCACATATGGTAGGATTAATAGTTTTATAGTTAATTCTTTATTTATTAATGTTTCCAAGGAAAAAATTAAATAAATACTTTCATTTTCAAAAAGAATACTCTATAAAAATTACTAGCATTAGAACTGACTTTTAGTATTCCTTCAAACTCTATTAAGAATCTCAAAACTAATAGACATTGAATCAACAATAATCTCAACTAAAATATTTCTTTTCTCTCTGCAAAGAAAATTATTCTCTAAGAAATATATTGCTATCAATTAATCATCATATTCATCTCAACTAGACAACTTCTATGTGCTATTATTCATTATTTATTTTAAATTATTATTATTCTTTTTTTTTACAAATTTAATTTATTTTTAATTTTCATATTGATATACGGCTTGTGTAATCCAAAAGAATTTAAATTTTAAGTTATTTTATATATCCTTCAAAAGTTGATGTTGTTCAATGTATAAAGACCTAAAACGAAATTCGCTAAGGCCCCGAATCCCTTAAAGCCAACCCTGGATGGCATGATGGGTATAATTTTATTGTGTTGTTATTTTGTTGCTTTTTTAACAAGAATGTGTGTGTGTGTGTGACAGATTCAATTAACATGTTTTCATTACTACATACTAAGGTCTGGCTCTCTGGTTAGTATGTAACCTTACCAAGACCTAGGTCTTAGGTTTGTGTCTCATATAGTACGTATATATTTAATTGATAATTTTTAAAATAAATATTTTGTTTATTATGGAAAAGAACTGTGACATTTCGTAGTCTGGCGAAATTAAAAGATTTAGCATATACACTTCCTCAAATTTTAAGAAATAGTTATATAAACTTATTTTAGGACACATAACACATATATTCTTTTTGAAAAATTATCAATCATCCATCCAAACAATATTTTGTTATCAAAAAATACTAAAAGGTTTGAATTTGTTCGATTTTACACTCATTGTTTTCAATTTATATCAACCGTCCACTAAAAATATTAACTTTACTAGAGTACTTTATAAGGATCTAAACAAAATGACTACTTTTACCATTTTTAACTTAATTAAATTAAAACAAAAAATAAGTAAAACATCTCGCCATATTCTTCCTTGTCATATCTCTCTAAATTTTTAGTATTCATGAAATAAATATACAATTTGTGTGAAATCCTTCATTTGCCAATATCGTTTCCCACCAAATCCTTCAACCACCTTTTGATTATTGACAAAACTTGCCTTGGACTTGAAGGTCGGGCCATTCAGGAGTCTCTGGGAGGTCGCAACTGTCCATAAGGCCGACAGAGTACGCAATGACGGCAGCAGCAGCAGCAGTGGCTATGATGAACATGCCCCACTTCGATGAATGTTTGATGCTGGAATTTCTGGGGCTGTCCTTCTTCTTACCAAATCCTTCATAATTAGAAGAAGATGAAGTTAGGTCTAATTGTTTTTATTCTTGTTCATCGTTGATTTTATTCTTTGATTTGCAATAAAAGTTAATTTTATGTTATAATGTGTCATTTGAGGTGTATGAAGTCTGAAGGATTAGATAAAAATAGTTTTATTTTAATTTTATATCTTAAAATATTATTTAATTTATGAATTTAGTATGTTAAATCTTTTAAATTATCGTTGTGATGACATCAATTATAATAACTTAACATTTAGGGATAACGGATAAAACTAAAAACAAGAAGAATTAAATCAAATAAATTCAAATTTTGTAGTATTTTTAATAACGAAATATTTTTAGTGGATGGCTGCTTTTATGTATGTTGAAATGATCGTGTAATGATCAAACAAAAATTTTATTGTGGCTCGAGTTGGTCTTTATGCTTACGTAGTTGTTATATTTAATATTTTGTTTCACTTTTATTCCTTTCTTATTATTATTGTTGTTGCTGTTTCTGTTTCATTTTCATGGTCTAGTATAGTACGTTGTTTTACTTGTGCTTGATAACTGCTAGCTTGCCACCTAATCTTGACTAAAGTATGACCGCATTTTTTCACACTGAAGCAAAAAGAGGGCGAATTGAAGAGTCCGGAGAAAATGAGAAATGGTGGAGAAATTAGATTAAGAAAACATATTATTTACTTTAATAATTATTAAACTATGTATTAAAAATAAAACAATTGTTGGTTTAGTTAATTAGTAACTTTTAGTTAAAAAAAATTTTACATAGATCTTAGATTTCTGTTTGCATGAAATTTAAACCAGTACGCTGATTTTAATTGTGCTTATTTTTAAATACTATTTTACCAAACATACATTACTTCTAAATTTTAAATAAGTAATTAAATTATGTGCCACTGAAGGATACATAATTTTAGATATTTACTACACTTCTCAAATATCTTGCAGTTTAAATTATATGCTACCTATCATTTTGACAGTTGTTTCATATTAATTTTTATTCGATCATACCCATGTATATGATGAATGAATGATCTTTATACTTTTCATATTCACCACGACGTTACTTTATTATTTAATCATTTAACTTTACGATTAAAAAATTAACATTCAAAAAGTAAAATTATATATTAGACTAGACAATAAGATGAAAACTAATTTTACCATAAACCCATTAAATTGAATTCATTAATTTTTTTATTTTTTTGAGCGATGGTTGGCGATAGCCATCTCAATCTGGGCAATGGGCTATCGCCCAAACAGAGTGGTGGGTGAAAGGTCGTCTCCGATTTCAAATTTGATTTTAATAGGAAATGTTAATTTTAATAGTTTCAATAGGCAGAATTTCGGATCAAACATTAGTACTGCAATAAGATAATGTTACCCAAAACATATGACTGCATTTCTTTGAGTACAAAGGAGTGAAGTTTTGATTTTGTCTTATACGGCAATTAGTATAAGCATCCTCCAAGAAGCCCAATGGGTTTTCTCAGACAGGCCCATGGAACATTCCTAGGCTCACTAAAAAGGAAATGAAAAATAAAAATAGGCAATTTAAAGCAAGAATTAATTTTATTTTTCACAATTTCAAGCAACTATTTGGCTGAACAAAACCAGAGGCCGATCCATCAGCATTCCTACGCGATGCTTCAGCTGGTTGATTCTTGTAAATGAGCTTCACATCCTCCAAGTTTATGCCAAAGCATGGATACATTGGACTACAATCAAACTTTACAACAACTTCTGTTGCAGATGATCCATGAATATCTTGGTATGTCATATCACTGATTTTAACTCCTGATGGCTGTTGAATATAGAAAATATAATTATTAAGTTTAATTTTATTCACATCAACGTCTAACATTCTCACATACAAACTTGTGATAAATAAAAACCTTTCCAGGGCAATTCTTGTTGTCGGGGCAGTAATTTTGATCAATTACGATGGGATTATCGACATTCTTCATAAGAGCATGTTGGAAAAGAATGTTCTGAGCAAATCCAGTGCTTGGTCTTCCCCAGGACTTAATCCTCAATCCATTTTCAGTTCCTGTAAAAATGTCACTGTTTTTACTGTCACATTTTGCATGTTCTTTATTTTCTACCTGATGCCATGGCCAGGACCACAAGCAACGTTTTCAATCCATAAATTGGTGGTGCCAGGGCCAACTGATACACAATCGTCTCCAGTCCCAATTCTAGCGTTCAAAATTGTGACATCACTTGATGATTGAACATGAATGCCATCGGTGTTGGGGCTGTTTCCTGAGGCCGAGACTCTCACCCCTTGTACTTTCACATTGTGACATCCATTGATGACAACATGAAACATCTGTCTATTTTGGGATGTTAGTCCGTTAATCAGAATGTTGTTTGAGTTGCTAAAGCCCAGTGTCTGCTCATTTACACAAGAAGGAACGTTATCAATTATTTTAATCTGAGGAGAATAACGAAACCAAAAGCCACTTAATTTATGGCTATAATTAAAAGTAACGATCTTCCAACTTACCGTGGCACCGCTAGGGCAATTATTATTGCCTGATCGTTTAAAAGCCCAAAAGCCAGCACCTTGGCCATAATGTATGCCACCATAAATATAAACGCCATTAACATGCTCAATTAAAATCCTTTTTCACGGATGTACATTTACATTATAATCTGATGGAGACACTAGAGTCCCCTAAATAAGTATGGTTATGTCATTGTTCATGCATTGGCATTGATACACAACTTTGTGTGTATCGCTGGGGAAAATACGCTTTAAAAAGCATATGTGTATTTAATCAGTAATAAACATTTTTTCTGATTAATAAAATTAATGAGATATTTTATTCAAATATCTTAATTGCATTAATATTTTTATTAAATTTCATTTAATCATATTATATGTATTTATGTGATCACCATGTGGATTCATAGAAGACATAAATACAAGTTATCTTATGATTAAATAAATTTAGATAAATAAAAGCACTTTATTTGTAAGATAGACTGTAATAAATTCATTGAATGATTTGTCTTAATCATGTATGAATTTATTGATATAGTACGACTACATTGAACATGATCACATATGAGATTTAATTAACTTTGTAATAAATGTCAGACTTATTAAATCTCATAGGCATTGATTTTATTGTAATCTTAATCTTGAGTTAATTATGATTTCATGATTGTAATTGTTATTCCATTTGAGTTACCAATGGGCATGACACATACTTGTAGTCTAGATTACCCGGTATCTTGGTGGGAGCAATTATGAGTATCGAGTTATAGATTAACAATATAGTAATTTGTACAACACATCTCTTGGGTTTTCGCACTGATCATAGAATTCTAGCCGTGTGTCAACATATTTAGCATTTTGAAAATGATCATTGAGAAAACCGCTTAGTATCAAGGAATAAAATATAATTAAATCGATTGGACAGTTGAGATATCGATTTAATTAATGATGTGGTACAAAGGATTGTGCAGTAAAGAAATCAATGTGGCTTGGGACGAATTATTATTCGAGCATACAATAATGGAGGTTAATTCCAATCTTTTAGTGGAGTAGATTTAATTAAATAATTAGGCTAGTTTAATTACAGCTCAATTGTTATAGCCACTATTGTATGTTCCCAAATGATCACCGGTTAGCTCATTTAATCGACCGCACTAATTACCTGGATTAATAAGCAAGATAATTAGCTATTTTAAAAGCCTAAATATATCATTTAGTTCCCATTTAATTACCTTGTGTAAGGTCCCATTTAATTATTAATTTTACAAGGTGGGTCCCCTATAGAAAAAGTAACGTGAGTTTTGATTTTCATTATTTGGAGCCTAGGTTTTCACCAGCGAGATATAAAAAGCTTATTTTCTCTAAAGAAATAAAAGCCACTTTATACGATCAAAGAAAAAATTTTTCTCAGATTGTCAGGAGAAAAATTTTCTCGCTAGTTGCTGTAGAGATAAATACCACGCCGCAGATCAAACCCGGAGTCATAACCGAAGATCATTGCGCCTGCGGTTCTAACAAGCGTGGTGACGGATCGTGATCTAATGGTGAGTGACGGATCGCGATCCTGAGCCTAAATCATTTCAAATGAAAAGCCAAATCGAATTTTCAAAGTACGATTTCTATATTACAAATTTTTATATATTGTATGAGAGTGATCTTAAAAGGTTTTATAAAAATTTAAAAAACTGTATTTTTCCCAACAGGTACCTCCCAGGTGGCACACGTAAATGGTTGAGGCCGCGGTTGATACACAAGCTTTAGCCCATGCAGCTAGAAAGGCTTTCGTTGAGTCAGTCCGGCCATCAGATTTGGCTCCCAAACTGATCATACTGTAAGTGGCCAGTGGAATTGCTAAAGATGAACTAAAGAAGAGAATCAAGAATAATAGTACTAAAAGAATATGCAAAGACATTGATTATGCCATTTTCTTGAAAACTTAATTTGTAAAATTAACTAATACAAACTTTATTTACTTAAATGCCCTTACTTGAGACTTGGATAATATATATTTGATGACAGAAGGCTACAGAAGCAAACAAAGGACAAGTGCTCATAAATGGTTTGTAACTTTGTATGATAATAGGAGATTTCAAAGGCAGTTCTATTAAATTAACAGAAAAACGGAAAAGTATTTATCTATTTTCAGCTTGTCGGTTGCTATATAAAATTATGCCCTTATGTTTGCTTTAAGCACAAGATCAGGCAATTCCCGTGGAACACATTTCTGAACTATTTGCCCTTGTAGCTTGAAATGGCAACCTATGCTTCGTTTTGACATTTTGTTTCCTCAATTCATGTGGATCAATCTATTCATTTGTGAACTATTTGTGATCGTTGCTTCAAATTGCAGCCTTTGCATAATTTTGTTTTTGTCCATCATGCCAAAAAATTACTAGAGATTAACATTTTGTTGCAACAGCTAGCCAAAATATAGCACACATAGTTAACGGAGCTAAATTTCAAATTCCTATATCAAAGAATGTAGCATATACACAAAAAATCATTAAAAAGCTGTAATTATTAAAAGAGTTATATATTAGTTCGTTAAATATCTTATTAACTGAGTAAGACCACCAGTATAAATTCTCACAAACATACGTGGCATTGTTATATTACTGTCATGTTATTATTGTTAATTTTCTAATTTTTTTAAACTTTTTCGTTATTTATATCTCATGCTAGTTTATATGATTGGATTTGAATCTGTATAAGCATATCCTCTAAGTTCCCTGTTATATGCTAGTTTTATGGGTTTTGTCTCTACTACTGACTCTTTCAGGGCATGGCGTGATGGATGCAATTTTATTGTATTGTTATGTTGGTCTTTTTAGCAAGGAAAAAAAAAGGACGAAGAAGAAGAAAAATGAATAAAATTTTAATCATTTCTGCTAAAAGCATTCCATATTAATTAATCAATTACATCGCCGTCATAATTGTTGCTTCTAATGGATTAGTATAAAAAATCAATAAACTTTTAAGAAAAGAGGTTCGCCACCCCGACCCCATACGATTACGTATTATAGACCTACTTGCTTGATATATGGCAAGAATGAGAGGGGGTTCGGGGGGTGCTTCCATGTGGCAAAATATCATTTGCGAGTTAGCTTACAAGTTAATCAGCCATAGCACAGCAAGCCATGTGAGCTCAATGATAGAAAGCAATTTTTATGTATTCTGAAAATGGTCGTGTAATGATAAAATAGAAAGTTTAATTGTTGCAATAATATATGTTTTAGACATTGTTTTACTACAGCAAGAGACGTATTCTAAAATCCTCATGGTAAAAAGGTATGTAAGACATTTTTATTTTGAATAGCACAATAACATAGTAATTACCTCAATTAATTTCAATTTCAATGATTGTTCGCTCGTTTTTACTATTTAACAGAAAATTGAGGAAATAATTATATCATATTTTGTTGGGTTAGCTATGTTGCCACATCGCTCATTTTAATATATGATAGTTCTCATGTTCTCACAAGGATATAAAGGAATCAATATTAATATATAACGAGCCAATTCATGGGCACTGCCCACAGACATATTTAGAAGTACTTTTAGCACGAGTTAATGTCATCAATGTACACTCATTGCACAGACGAATGCTGCAATTATTTGTGCTTTAATTGATGTCCCGAGGGCTACATGCGTGGGTGCATTGCCAAGTTTTTGGTGTTGGAAATACGAGTTAATATTGTTTTTTTGAATTTCAAAACCTGCCGAAACATCAATTTCAACATACAAAAGAACTCCAGAAGTAGTAGTTGCTGATACTATTTACGTCACTATTCACAGATACTGTTTATCAGATACTATTTACAGCACTGTTCATCCACCAGCAACTACAAAATTCATCAAGGCGTGCACGAAGTACTATCCTTTAGACCAGTTTCCGCTCCTCTAGGAAGATTTCCTGATGGAAAAAAGAAAACAAATAATGCGAATTGATCTTCAGGATTTAATCACGACACTGCTGCCATGTCGCTCATTTCAATATATATGAGGGTTCTCAATTCCCACAAGGATATAAAGGAATTAATATTAATATATAATGAGCTCAATTCATGGGTAATGGACACTGACGTGCTTAGAAGTACTTTTAGCACGAGTTAATGTCAGCAACGTACACTCATCACAAAGATAACCAATTATTCGTGCTTTTATTGATGTACCGAGGGCGACATACATGGGCGCATTGCCAAATTCCTGGGGCTCCCCTATTTAATGCAATTTTTGTTTAGTACGGATACCAAGTGATTGGTCGAATATTGACTAGCACACACAATGGAATTCGAGAAATCGCAAGTATATTGTGAGGCTTATAGTTTACCATAAAATAATGGAGTTACCTCTAAAGGAAAGTCTTTGTTTAATAGGCCTCTGACGATGTAAAAATATAAAGATTGAAAGATAAGAGAAATTAGATTTTTGAATAACAAAATTTTATTAGGAAAAGTCTGAATTAAGAAAATCAGTTTTTTTGGATCCTTTTATAATAATCTTAAATATTACTAATTTATCAAAATCGGCAAATTTGAAATATTATTTTATAATAAAATTCTCTTAACTAAATAAGAAAACCAAAACAAAAAGCACCTAAATCTGATATTTGAAAAAAGATAAAAATCTTGAAAGTAATAGAAAAAATAGGAAAATATTTTAAAATTGAAAAAAGACTAGGAAAGAAATGGAATTACTGGTTCGACAGCATCTTGTCACAAGTTTCGAAATGATATATTATACACAAAAAAAGGACTATTGTATCCCAAGTTATGACCTCCAGAAAGGACCATGCTTATTCTACTCAACCGTCCTACCTCAATCCGAAACTGAACTGAGTAGTTCAATTCTTAAACAATTTGTTGGGAAAGGGACTCACACAAGTAATCGCAAATTAAGCGAAAATAAAATTCTTTTCCTCTTTGTGTAATTAAAATAGGATGCGGACCACAAATAAATAGGCAGAAAAATAAACCAACAAAATCCAAAACAATAAATCAACCACAAGAGACAAATTTTTACGCGGAAAACCCAATGCGAGAAAAACTACGGGGCTGTAGTCTGATATAATCTTCCACTATATTAATGGGATTACAACACAAATTCTTCTCTAGATAATATTGGAGACTAACAACTTCGAGAATCTCAATATTCTTGGCCTACAGTAATAGCCTAATATTTGTCTCTCTAACAAGTGGGTATCTCAAATAATAGCCAACGAGAGGATAAAATAAAAATCAAGACCAGTAAGATTGTAGAGGGTGAACATATGCTCTGCAACCAAACACTCTTAAGTGTTTAGAAGAAACATCTTTCCCTGTCTAGACTCTTTTAGGTACATCGCCATCTAATGGAGTTGAAGGAGAAATGTTAATCAGGTTAACTACAGTACGCATAGTCTCCACCCAAAAAGATATAGAAAGCTTTGCATCATAAAGCATATGTTTGACCCTCTCTTCAATCATTCTATTCATCTTTTCTGCAACTTTTTGGTACAGTCTTCTCAAGTCTTATTCCATGGGATCTGCAATATTGCTCAAATGGTCCTCTGTATCCACCACCATTATTTTCCCTGACACATTTTAATTTTCTTCATGTCCCTCTCTCAACATAAGCATGGAAAAACTTAAACGTATCAAGCACCTGGTCTTTAAATTTCAAAGTAAAGGCCTACACTTTTCTATCAATAAAAGTCACAAGATAAAGTGCACCTCCTATTGATTTACTTTGCATCATACAAACATCAATGTGAATTTAATTAAGTATTTGTGACTTTTTAGATGGAGAAAAGATTTTAAAAGCTAATTCGTGTGCCTTTTCAGTTAAGCAATGAACACAAGTCTTGAGGAACATACCTGCGAAGCTGGGTATAAATCCTTTTTTGGCAAGAGTTTCTAACCCTTTCTCATCAATGTGAACAAGCATTTCGTGCCTTGTCTCAATGTCAGAATATTTTACAGCTACATTTATATCTTCTTTCTTAATCTTGGCTTCTATCATATAGAGAGTGTTTACTTTCCCCCTTAGCTAACATTAGGGAGCCTTTGGTGAACTTCCATTTTCCTTCACCAAATTGGTTAGTATAACCATCATCATTAAGCTTACATATAGAGATCAAATTAAGGTGAATATCTAGTACATGTCTGACATCTTTAAGCAACAACTTACAACCAATGCTGGTTTCCAAGCAAATATCTTTTATGCACTCAATCTTGTATGCTCTCTCATTTCCTATTCGAACATGGTCATAATCGCCATTAACATAGTATGTGAAGTAGTCACGACGGCAAGAATAAGGGTTAAGCACCCAAATCAATCACCCAATCACTGCTGTGGCAAGTGAGATTTACTGAGCACTCATCATAAACAATACACATATGGCCATCAACTATGGCTACAATGTTGTCTTTGTCATTTTTCTGAGCATCACCCTTTTCTTTCGCCTGTTCTCTTTTCCACAATCTACACTCCATTTTAACATGACCCATTTTTTGACAATGAAAGCACTTCATGTTTCTCCTCTGGGATTTAGATATTTCTCTACAGTTATCATTGTTCTGTTGGGCGGAATTTCTAGTTTGACTTCTCCCCCGTCTTTCTTGCTTTTCTGAAAGGAGTGCATCTGACTTAGAGGGAACTGCTTCAACACTTTTTTTTTTTTAGATTCTTCGTTCCGTAAACTCTCTGTAAATATACCCAAGGGTAATTTCCGTTTCACCGATTTATTCACTGACACCACTAATGTCCCCTAATTGTCAGGTAAAGAACTAAGTAACAACAATCCTTGTAACTCGTTATCTCAAATAATTTTCATAGCAGTCAACTGATAACCAAGCCCTAAAACTCACCATTGTGTTCAGTTATACTACACCCCTTCTTGTGTTTCAAATTAACAAACCTTTTCATCAAATTGGCTTTGTTCTGTGTTGTCGGCTGCTCATAAATTATCTTTAATTTTCTCCAAAGAACATCAACCCTGGATTCCTTCATGACATGATGGTACATACTCTGATCAATCCATGATCTAACAGTACACACAAACAGTTGCGAATTAAGCGGAAATAAAACTATTCCCTCTTTATGTGATTAAAATAGGATGTGTATCACAAATAAATAGGCAGAAAAATAAACCAACAAAATCCAGAGTAATAAATCAACCACAAGAGATACAAATTTTTTACGTGAAAAACCTACAGTGAGAAAAATCATGAGACCGTAATCTGATATAGGCTTCCACTATATTAATGGGATTACAACACAAATTCTTTTCTAGATAATACTAGAGGCTAACAATATAAAAAATCTCAATATTCCTAGCTTACAGTAACATCCTAATATATATTTCTCTAACAAGTGGTTATCTCAAATAATAGTCAACGAGAAAATAGAATAAAAATCAAGACCAGTAGGATTATAGAAGGTGATGCCAGAAACTTACCATCAAAATTTGGGAGAAAACGGAGTTAATTTAACCTTATGATTATCTAATCAAAGATTAAAAATTTTACCCCCAAATTATAATAGTTAGCCACTGTTCTTCCTTTTCTTCTCTCGTCTTTTTGTGCTTTTTTTCTTTGTATCAGCCGCCCCCACTTACTCTTCTAAAGCCACGTTTTTTAAAACCTAATTTTTTTTTTGTAAAATTTCATGTAGCCCCTCAACCTTTCTTTAATTATTTAAACCCAACACAATTTTACTTAACTGGCCACTTTAACTCGAATGTTGTACTGGTAGGGGGCTAAAAATTAATTTAGGTTTAACCTTCCTCATTACTTATTTTTCCCCAATGTTGATGTAATTATAAATTATTACACTGCTCTTTTAAAACCTTACATTAAGGGCAGTTTACTGTAATTGTTGATTATGTTGAACGGCCAAATAGAAATCTATTCATAGTTGCACAAGTAGAAGTCCGTCAAAGACTTGCTTTGTTAGTGCCCATCTGAAAGCTTATGGCTATCCATCTGAAAATTTTAATTTCCTCATGGAAGAAACGATCTACTTACATCGATGACAAATTCTACGGCCATAACACGCATGGGGTTGATCTAAACGCTCGGACTCAATAAAGATAAAGCGTCGAGCTAAAACCACAAGGTATATAAGCCTCTACATACCAATCGGGGGGAGCGATTATATAATTAATTTGTTTTTGGCTTTGGTTAGAATGTAGCTATTTCGTTGTTGTTCACTGTCTTCGCCTGCCCCTTGGTCTCTTCGGAATATGTGGGATCAACTGCAAAACTTAATTTATTCTCCCATGTTGTCCCAATGTTATCACACTTTTAGGAAGAATTACAATGTTACTGATTGTCTTGCGAATTTGGGAGATCCTCCTATGGTCATTCGAAAGTTTCTTTCTTTATAGACTGATGGCTTCTCCAACTATAGATTCAGTTAATTGGCTTGTTTCATTTAGGATGGTTATTTTACATTAATGTATTTTTTCTATTATATTTTATGTATATTTTCTTATTCTAGAACGATAGTACTTTTTAAGAGGTAAGGCTCACGATATCCTCTAAAATATTTTTCTCTTTCTTCTTTATTTAATAGATTTCTCACTTTAGCAAGGTTGCTTTAAAAAAAATTAAAAATTTAACAAGCCAAAAATCAAGGGGAAAGGCATCCACACCCCTAAGGTTTGCTTAAATGATAAAATGGATCCCCTTAATATCATAAATTGTTACATAGACTCTTTTTTAACTATTATACACTTAATTACGATAAATCAATAATTGACTTTAAATAGACATGTATGATAAATATAAATTAAACGTAAAATCATATAATATATAAATAAGATAAAATTTTTAAAATATTTTGAATGTTAGAAAAGTTATTCTAACATTATTAATCTGTCATATTCTTTTAATAATAATAAATATATTTGACATTATAATAATATTAAAATAATTATACTAACATTCACAGTAATTTATAAAATTTATATTATTTTATTTACAATATAGTTTTTAACTATGTCCATATTACTATAAATCTTAAAGTCAATTTTTGGATTAATATATTTTAATTAATAAAATCTTTTGGGATAGACTAATAATAACTTAATATTAAAAATAATTTTCATTATACATGTTATTTTGATAATTATACTTATTATAATATTTTATTTGTATCATATGGTATAATTATACTTCTAATCTTATCCTTGAGCATGGATTCTTTGAACTACAATCAAAATTTACCGCTGCTTTTGTTGCTGATGTTCCATGAATATCCTGATATGTTACATCACTAATTTTAACCCTTGAAACTTGTTACATCACCCATTACATCACTAATTGGTATATATATTAATAATACAATATGTTACTTAACTTATATTAAATATCCTTTTGATATCTCACCTTGCCAGGGCATCCTTCGTTATCAGGGCAGTAATTTTGATCAATTATGATTGGATTTTGGACATTCTTCATGACTGCATGCTGGAAAAGGAAATTTTCTGGCAAAACCATTGCTTGGTCTCCCCCATGACTTTATTCTTAGCCCATTTTGAGTGCCTATAAATGTCACAGTTTTTAACTGTGACATTTTTGCACTCCAGCCTCAATCAAATCTTTCCCCAAACTCCCAATGCTGAAAAATATTCCCAAAAATCGATTTTATAAATATTTAAAACAATAAGAATATTAAAATGACATTATAATATTAGGAGATTTTTCAATTATTATTATTATTATTATTTTATTTCTCACCTGATTCCATGGCCAGGACCACATGCAACATTTTCGATCCATAAATTGTTGGTTCCAGGGCCAACAGAGACAGTCATCGCCTGTGGAGATCCTAGTGTTCAAGATTGTGACACCACTTGATAATTGAAAATGAATACCGTCGGTGCTGGGGCTGTTGCCAGAAGCTAAAACCTTGACGCCTTGCAATTTCACATTGTTGCAGCCATTGAAAACAATGTGGTACATTTGGCTATTTAGAGATGTTAATCCGTTGATTGCAATGTTGTTAGAATTGGAAAAGCCTATTGACTGCAGAAGAACGTACATAATTGTAAATGGGTAATTAGAATAACTTTCCAAAAAAAGAGTACAAATTGAATAAGAATTAATGAAAGGCCTATATATGGAAGTTGGCCTTTTAAATTCCTTTCTTTTCTAATCATTAATTACTTGATTAATGTTGAATTTTTCTTTCCACGCTTTAAAACAATTTATTAACATAAAGTATACCATGCGAATGAAAGTGACTTGATACTAGGGGTGTTCAGAATCCAATCCGATTCGCTCAATCCGTCTGATCCGTACAAATCCGATCCGTGGAATGGATTGTAAATTTGATAATTCGCAATCAGTGAATTGGATATGGATCTACTTCTATAAGTATGTTCTTCAATTAGAGGAAGCTATGCGAGCCTAAATTATAAACACAAATTATATATCTCCATGCAAATTTTCAACAACTAAAGAAATACAACTTTATTAAATTCATCTAAACTAAATTTTATATTCCGCATGTACCATTAAGGTGAGATCTTTCATTATAATGTACAAAAAGGTGGGGGGTGGGAGGAATTGTTTGGCTCCCTTGGCACAACTCCATTGACTTTGAATGTTTGCAACTATGGTTAGTCGAGTATGAGTAATAATACTAGGTGATAGTTAGGGATGGCAAAAATCCCCACGGGGACGGGTACCCTCGGGGATTTTACCCCATTCGGGGAGGGTATGAGGATAATTTCATACCCAATTTCTTATTCGGGGAAGAGACGGAAAATTTTTTTTACCCAATTTCTTATTCGGGGAGGGGACGGGATGAGGTGGAATCCCCATCCCCTACCCATTTCCCCATTTTAATTTTTAATTTTTTAAAATTACTAGTAAATAAATAATAAAATTATAAATATTGGTAAAAATAAAAAATATCAAAATATTTATATTATTAAACTTTTGGACCTAATTAACTAATTAAAGTCCTAAATTTTTATTTAGGACATTAAAAAGACCGAGTAGATTCTATTAGCCCAAATTTTTTTAATTTTAATATTCTTTAAATATTTTAAACTTAAATCTATTTTTTATTTATTTTTAGATGTTATAATTGCCCACAGCGAATCACAATTTTAATATTTAATCTAATATAATATAATATTTGCTCTTGATTTGCTCCGACTTAACTATTGTGTTATAAAAGGAATAATCCACATTTATAAAGTGCCCACGCTACCATTGAAAAAGTTAATTTTGAATCTAAATTCGATTTTATTTGTAACAATTTTGTATTAAACTATTAATTTGTTCATGATAATTTGTAAAAGAAGTTTGTATCCCTTGCATGCTGCGTTACTTACTAATTTAATGTATGTGACTTTTGTAATGGATATTAATGTAAGATATATTTCGAACTTTACTTTTATTTGAATTTTTTATTTTAATATGATTAACTCAAAATCAAAAATAAAAAAAAATGTATTAGTTATCTGGGATCCCCCCTGTTATTATTCTATGGAGATTCTCTCAAGAATTCTGATGTGACATACGAAAATATCGATGCATTTGATTGGCCCCTCCTCTCCCCCATTGCCATCCCTAGTGATAGTTGGAGTTTCATGGTGAGATTTCTAATTCACTTATAGACTTTTATTTTTTTTTAAATTTATATAAGAAATGGTATGATATGGTATTAAATACCATTTCTTTTTATAAGGATGTAGCATATATCAACATGATTTTGACTGTTAGTCGATTAGTTTTTATCTCCTTTATCACTTCATTAATTAGCTAATTATATGGTAACTATCTTTAATTGGGGTTCATTACACCCCTGATTGCCTAATCTTCTTTTGTTCTATATTACATTTTTTTTTTAGTAAAACAATCTTTTCTTTAAAAAAAAAAAAAATTGCTGTCGAGCTCATCGTAAACCTATTTAATTAATTATAAAACAAACTTTGTGGTGATACCATCAATAGAAGTTACCGGTGGGTTAGCTAATAACTCTTAACAATTAATGGTACTATGCGAAAGTAAATTCCTTAAATAACCAGTAATGTATAAAAAAATCATTTGGTCAACAGTCATAAACCTTTTTTCAGTTGGGCAGTTGAAGAAGAAATCCCCATGTGGTGAACTTGTAATCGGTTTATTAACTTCTGATAAATTCTGTTTAACAAAAAGCAAATGACTAAAAGAAGTCACGTCTTTGACTTGAGACCTAAGCTTTGTCCTTTCGGTGCAGAATTTGGCATGAAGAAGGACCTAACTGGTGACTACGCTTTCTTGGTAACCTAGTAATGTGGCTTGATTGTTTGCTTAATCTGAGTAATTGAAACAAGTAAAACAGTAATATGCATAAAAATTGTAATAAAAAAAAAAAAGAAGAGAGGGGGTTGAACTCATCTCAAACATCCATTTCGAAAGTAGGAAAATTGCGGCTAGGAAACTTCTTCCCATCTGAATAATCTTTGATAAAATGAGAAAACATATTTGTTTTCTTTGAAACTTATGATATTTCCATAAATTTAGTAAAAGCAAAAATCGTCAGCACTGATGTATCTTGCTACATAACGCATTTTATCCACTTTCATTGAATCATTTTTCACATGGCTTTTCAAATTTGTTTTCTTAAAAATCAATAGTTGATGTTGATGGAACTGCGCTCCGGATTCATTTTCCATATGTAACTAGAGCTGAACTTTGAAATTTTCGGAAACAAGGAAACTTTATTTATGAATTTAGCCTTCCGACCCAAAAACAACTATCTGTGTTTTTAAGATATGGCCATTAAGAATTCAGGAATTTCAATATTCTTATTAGGCATTTTCTAAAATTGTGGGTCAAACAATAATTCAGTTACTTTCAGAAAAAAGAAAAAGAATTACAATACAAGGGTCATGCTATGATGCTGTTAAGTATTAATAGTCGCATAAATATGAACTGTTGGATTTAATCAATGGCTTATAAAATTAGAAGCCAGTTAGTGCAATATTTTAATTTTAATAATTTAAAATTAACAGGCTATCAGACCAATCTATATAAAGATTTAAAAAAAGTTACAATCTATCTAAAATTATATATTTTTTAAACTATTGTTTAATACTAACATAATTAAAAATTATTTTTAATAATATTCTTTCTTTCTTTCTCACCAAAAATTTAGTAGATTAATAAATATAACGCCAAGAAATTAAAATTGTATTGTTCCAATTATAAATAATAAAAAGAGATCACTGTTAATATGTGTTGGTGAAGGTTAAATAATATTTCAATATTTATTATGCATAAATCTAAATTAATATGTATATTTGCATGTTTAATATTTTTATTTGTTAGTGATTAAGACAATATTTATCATTTAATTAAAATAAAATTCTATCCACAAGCATATATATTACCTACAAATAGAAAATTACCTATGGTTTATTAATAGGTAATTTTCTCACATAATGCTCCACTACTTTCATGTAGTTCCACAAAATAAGTGCAACTACTTTTGACTAGTTCAAAATTAACTAATACCATAAAATTAAATAAGTAAAATAAATAATTTTAATTATTTTAAGAGTTTGTATCATTCCTTCCCCCTTGAAAATACTGTTGTCCTCAAGGGTAGATTTTTTTGAAATAATTTGCTTTCTCTTCCGTTTCCAATTCATAATTAGATATAATGATACCTTGAAGCTCTTTTGAAAATTCACCATTGATCCAACCATGTTCTTCATCTCAATTTTTGGCACTTTACCGATGAATAATTTCTCATCATGGTGGCTAGGCAATTTGGCTTTGTCCTTAAAATAAACACTCTGCACCTTTGACTTGTAAGAGAAAACTCAAACCTTTTGAATGTTGATTTGTGGAATTTTCTTCAATGATGCCACTACTTTGCTGCATTGTTTAACACCTCCATCATGCGTTGCAGTTGCCAAATTGTCACTTTGTTGGAGACGTTGAACTTCAACCAAAGACGTAGAATTTTCTTTCACAAGTTTGATATGAGGCCTACCTGAGTTCAACCTTGCATCCCATGTTCTTGAAATTTCATCCATTTTGCACAATAATTTCTTGGTAAGTTCCTTCTACTTAAGAATTATACCCTCCATCATCTTCTGAATGCTCTCAATTCTCTGCTCCACTGTAAGGATTTACTCCTTTTTTATTACCAATCTCTAATACCAAATGATACGAACACTAATGTTTATAAGGAGAAATCAAATGAAATAGAAAAATTAGACGACAAATGTGTTGAACATGTGCATGCATGTGGCAAACAATTGCATGTGACTAGCATGCAACTTTTGACTCTTGGCATAAATTTGTTGAGTGAGTAGGAGGCATGTTGTTAGCCTATATGGCTATAGATATTGATTTTGATGATAACAAACCACATGTATTGATTAAACAAAGATTTATGAATTGTTCTTTTATAATAAGAAAATGATGTTATAGAATTAAAGTGTTTTAATTAAAATGAAAGTATTTTAAAATTTTGAAATTGTTTTAAAATTTCAGATTTGGACTTATTTGGAAACTATTTAAATATTTTGATTATTCTATAATTTCACCTAGTTTGGGTGAAATCATAATTTCAGAAAGTTTTGGGATCGACAAAGCATTATTTAGAAATTTTGAAATTGGACCTATTTAAAAGTTTTCATAACGTTTTGAGTTCTAATATAGTTTTTATAAAGTTTTGGGGTCAAATTATAAATTTAGAAAATATTTCACCAGCAAGATTGTAGCAAGCTTTTGGATATGGTAAACTAAATCCGTATTTTGCGTGAAGCTTCGAGTATAAACGGTGTCCGGATTTCGCAAGTAAATCCGATTTCAAAACTAAACCGGATATGAAAAGTATACCCCAATATTCCAATTCAAATTTTTGCTGTAACGGTAACATAAAAGCGGCTAACCGGATTCCATAAACGGTAAGCATAAACCAAAATGTGCATAACGGCTAGCTCAAACTATATAAACTCAAATCCAATTCCATTTTCAATCTCTCCAAAGAAGCATAATCAAAAAAGCACACGAGATATCTTGAGCTTTCAATTTGCAAATCACAAAACACATCAATCATCTCTTGATCTTCATTTTGAGTATCTACTTTTGAGTGAGTTTTGCTGTAACTTTCATTTCTTCATCTTAATCAGAAGTGTTTGAAAGCGCGAGACACTCGAAAGAGATCGAGATAATCTCTTGTAAAGGTCCATTGACATCGTCAATTGTAACAAGCCTTGGAAAGGCTCGATAGTGAAATCCTTGCTTGGATCGCTTGGAGGCGGGACGAAGTGGGATTGCCGAACCACGTAAAAATTCGTGTGTTTGTTTCTTCTCCTTACTCATTTGTTATTGTTATTTTATTGAACTTATTGTTTTCAATTTTATTAAGAATTTAGATTGTTTGTTGTGTGGATTTGCTAGGATAATTTTTAAAATACCAATTCACCCCCTCTTGGGTTGCACACTTATATTTCACATGCAACCTTTGACTTCAGCACCAAAGTGGAAATTTAAGAGAAATTTATATTACTTTTGAAGGCCGCCATCATGTTGATTTTTGGGTATTTCGCCTATAATTAGCATTTGTCCTCTTCATTCATCCCATTTTCTCCAATTCAAGTGAGAGTGCTAAGAGGTGTAAATTAAGAGTGTTGAGAGCTTTGAGCTCTAGTTCTAGTGTTTTGAGAGTTCGTGTAATTGTTCGGTTGAGACAAAACATTACAATACTTGTAATTTCCTTCTATCTCGCCTAACGTAGGCTAAAAGTCAAACCACATAAATTTTGGTTCTATGTGATCATTATTTCTCAATTTCACTTTAACAGTTCCGCTTTCACCCACCAAATTTACCAAATCTAAATGAGGTTAATTCGAGGAAACCCAAGCCTTCCAAATAAGTATTGTTTATTCGAGAAACCAATAAACTCTCAATTACAACTTTTATGTTGCCAAAATAATAAACTCATGATGCTTTTTGTTGAATAATATCAAACTTTGTAGAATAAAGCTTATTTAAGATTACAACTTAAAAATTAGTAACACTAATATGTTCTCACATAATGCTCCACTACATACATGTAGTTCCACAAAATAAGTTTAACTACTTTTGATTAGTTCAAAATTAACTTATACAATAAAATTGAATAAATATATTAAATTATTTAAATTATTTTAAGAGTTTGTATCACTTTGTCATTTTTTGTTACAGTCTCTTTAAGTTTGTTATTTCTCCTTTATAACCTTTGTCGAATCAAAATTTTAATTTCGAAAAATACAATGATCATCTCTCTCACCCACAATTTCAAAGAGGTTAATTTCCACAGGTGCATACAGTGAGCTCGGGTTAACGTGCGTAAAAATTAGAATGAGAAAGAAAAGGTCCTGACGAATCTAAAAGTAGAACTATGTATCTTGGGAAAGGTAAAGGCTACATACATTATACATCAAAATTAGAAACAAGCAAAAGGATTCGCCCCTATCCCGATATAATAAACACGCCAAACTAAGCCATCACAATTTAAAGGAAAATCAGACAGTGTTGGAAGAAAACAAATTTACAGAGGAAAATAATATTCGAAATGAATGTTTATTGTTTATTTCACTTAATATCAAAAATAGTAAACAAAGTCTTTAGATCCAGCTCGTGAGCTTAACTATAAACTCAGAATTCTACTAACACCGAAAAACAAAAAATAACAAAAATGAAAGATAGAGCACAATAGACATGTAACTAATAAGTGAGTTGTCAATGATCCGCACACTCTCAATCACTCACCGACTTGGCTTTATTGGTCACTCTTTGCATTAATTGATCTTTGACTAAGCAGAGATGTGCATTAGCTTCTCAAACTCAATGGGCAAGGTTGCACATTGAGTTTGCTTCAAAAATTAAAATGATCAAGGTTAAGGTTTGGTTAAAGCATCTCGCAATTTGCTCTTCATCTGGTATATAATTGATCTACAATTCTTGGCAACAATTTTGTCTCTAATGAAGTGCATATCCAATTCAATATGTTTGGTTCTTGAATGATAAACTGGGTTCTTTGCAAGCTCAGTGGCACTCTTATTATCACACCATATCACTTGAGTTGAAGTGCACTATAGATTCATTTCATCAATAATGATCGCCAAAGTAATTTCGATAAGTCAAGCAAGAGATCTATATTCACTTTCAGCACTAGATCTTGTCACAACTGATTGTTTCTTAGAAGACCATGAGTTATATTATTTCCCAAGTATATGCAATATGCACCAACTAAATTCCTGTCATCAATGTCACAAGCCCAATCTGATCCGGTATCCAAATACCTCTCCTTCGCCCAAATTTCAGTCCATAATCCTGAGTTTCCTTTAAGTATCTTAACACTCTCTTGCACGCCATTAGATGCTGTAAAGTTAGCATAGCAACATATTGACTAAGCTTATGTACTGCAAAAGCTATCTCAGGCCTTGTAAGTATTACATATTGTAAGCCTCAACCAAACTTCTATATGTTGTAGATCTTCAATGAATTGACCAAGTGAACCATAAGCTTGTTTCAAAGCTTTGTTCTTGTAGTCATTGGTGTGTCACAACCTTTACAGCTAGAAGCTCGCTTGCCAATAAGTCTCTAATATATTTCCTTTGAGACAAGAAAATACTTCCATCAGAGAAGAGACTTCAATCCCCAGGAAATAAGACAAATCCCTAGATCTTTTAAGGCAAAAACTAAACTGAAATGAGAAATAAAATCTTCAACAGCTTTGCTGTTAGGACCTGTAATTAATATATCATCCACATAGATTAGTACCATAATCATAGATCCTTTTTCTTTCTTCAAGAACAGTGATGTATCTGCCCTTGAGTTTTGAAATCCTCACTTAATCAAAGTTTCCTTGAGCTTATCAAATCATGCTCTAGGAGCCTGCTTCAGTCCATAAAGTGCCTTGTTCAATTTGCAAATATGACCAGGTTTATAAACATTGATAAAACCCTCAGGTTGCTTCATAAAGACATCCTTAATCAAATCACCATTCAAGAATGCAGTATTAATATCTACTTGCCTTATTTTCCAGTTGTTCATTGCAACCAAGCTTAACACCACTCGAATTGTAGCTGGTTTAACTACTGGACTGAAAGTCTCAAAGTAATCAATTCCTGCTACTTGTTGAAATCCCGTTGGAACAAGTCTGGCTTTAAACTTAGCAACACTACCATCAATATTATACTTGACTCTAAATATCCATTTATTGTCAACAACTTTCTGGTCAGAGAATTTAGGTACTAGAATCCAAGTATTGTTCTTCATTAATGCATCATACTCATCTTTCATTGCCTGATACCACCTTGGATCTTCTAATGCTTCTTACAATGTATCTGGTTCCCTATTTGATAGAGTAGCACAATACACCTTTGGTTTGATTATGCCTGATTTAGCTCTAGTGATCATTTTGTGTGTTGGTTGATGAATAGTTTTATGGTTCTGTGAAGATGTGTTGGTTGATATGTCATGTGATAAAATTGGATTTTGAGGTTTTGGTTGAAAAATTTGAGCTGATACAGGTGAATTGTTTGTAATTGGTGTTTGTGTGTAATCTCGAGATCCAAGTAAATCATATTGTTGATTTTGTTGAGCAGTAATTGTATGATTAGAACTTGATAAAGATTGAGTTCTGTTACTGCTAGTTCCTGCTGAGAATCTGCTATCAGGAATATATGGCAAGGTAGACAAGTGAAAAACTTGTTGTTGGTTAAGTGATTTGACAGACTCAGAGACACAAGGTGAAATATTGGTTTTATCATCAAGGAGAGTTGAAGGAAAATATGTTTCATCAAATGTGATATGTCTGAAAATATCCACTCGACCTGAAGGATGAAGACATTTATAACCCTTGTGTGATGGACTATACCCAATGAATATACACTTGTTGGAATGAAAATCAAACTTGTGCTTATTATAGTCTCTCAAGAATGGATAACATAAATAGCCGAAACACTTAAGAAAACTATAATCTTCTTTGTGTTTAAACAAATTCTCGTATGGTGTTTGATTCGAATGGGTAACCTATTGATGAAATAATCGCATTTAAAGGCATCCCACCAATATTGAAAAGATAAATTTGCTTGAGCTAGTAGAGTTAAACCAAGTTCAACTATATGTCTATGTTTTCTTTCCACTAATCTATTTTAATGATGTGTATAAGGATATAAGTATCTAAAAATAATACCATTTTGATTTAGAAAATCTGTAAACACTTTGTATTCTCCCCCCCCCCCCAATCAGATTGCAACATCTTGATAGATGTGCTGAACTAATTTTCAACCTGAAGTTTGAACAACTTAAAGACTGCTAAAGCTTCTTACTTAAGCTTGAGGGGATAAATCCATGTATATCTGCTATAATCATCAACAAAGCTAATGTAGTACTTATATCCATTCCTAGACAGAAATGGTGAAGGCCCCCAAAGGTCTGTGTGTATAAGCTCCAAAACATGAGTAGTTTTGGTATCTGTAGTTGCAAAATGTAGCCTATGAGATTTTCCCAATTGACAGGCTTCACACACATTATGACTAGAATTTTTGAGTGACTGCAGAGAGACTTTAGAACAATTATAAAACTTCAGCAAGTGTATTAGAACATTCAAATTTGGATGACCAAACTTTCTATGTAACAAGGTTAATTGATCAACTGTTTGAGTACAATTTGATGAAACAGAATTAAAACAAGCCTTAGCAAAAGAATCACATTTATTTGAGGTCTGATTGTTTCTGTCAACAAAAGACAACATAGACAAAGGCTTATTTGAATGAACAACTGACATATATGACTCATGAGATTGAGTATTGGGTGAACTAGGTTTAAGTTGCAGCTTGTACAGTCCTTTCTCAGAAAGTCCCTACAGAAGAACTTGTCCTTTCATTTTGTCCTTCACAAAACAAACATTAGCACAAAATTCAACAGAAATGTTATTATCTGAGGTTAGTTTAGATATGCTTAAAAGATTTTTAGTTATAAAAGGTACAAGCAGTATATCCTTTAGCGTAACGTAGTTTTAGTAACTGCATAAACGTACATTACCAACATGCGTGATTGTTAGGCCTGGACCATTTCCTATGATGAGTTGATCATTACCTTTGAATTCCTCTCTGATATGCATATTGGTCATGTTGTTTGGTAGATGATGTGTAGCTCCACTATCGAAATACCAACTTTCATCAGCAGGCCCTTCAAAATTGGCCATATAAGCAGTTCTAGGGGAATATGGAGTATGTATGAAAACCAGGCATGCATACAGGAGACATTCCAGCGGAATATTCATCAAAACTAGGCATATAAGATGGCATGTAATTAGCTGGTTCAAAATTAGTCATATAAGTAGACTTTTGAGTTTTTCCTTTATTGTAAACTCTAGATGGAGCTGGAACAAAATCCTCATTGAATATATACCAGCAAACATCAGCACTATGTCCAAATTTAGAACAAATCTGACAGATTATAACTTCATAAGAAATGCTAGCAGCATTTTGATGTGAATTTCCAGAAAAATTGGATGGCATAGTAGGAGACATGCCATTGAAGACTTTTCCTTTCATCTGATGCATGTTTTGACCTACTATAACCACCAAAGCCGAGTATCCTCCATCGAAACCATTAAATCCAGAAAAATTTCTTAAAGGAAAACTTCTACCAGTGCCTGATCCTCTTCCACCATGATAATTGCCTTGAAAACCTTCTGTATAACCACCTCTTCTATAGTTTCCCCTTGTTTGTACAAAATTACCATTGAACATGCCTTGTGCAAAATTAGCATTGAAAATGCTTTTAGCATCTTGCTCTTGTTCAAGCTTCAGGTTCATGAGTGAGCAACAATGCATATGCATCATCAAAATCCATTCTACAAGCAGTGATAAAAGAAGCTAAATCTAGATTGCCTGGTCCAAGACCATTTAGAATGTGCAGCAACAATTCTCTATCATTCAAAGGACTCCCAGCACAAGCAAGCTTATTAGCTAATGCTTTCATTTTCATGCAATAATCTTCAACATTCATTGATTCTTTCTTTAAAGTGTTTATTTCATACTTGATTTGAAGTACCTTAGCTTCATATTGTACTCCAAATTTCTTCTCAAGTGTTTTCCATACAGTATATGAACTATCAAGATTAATAACAAGATCAAGTGTACCTTCACTTATTGAAGATAAGAGCCAGCCAAGAACTGTTTGATCTTGTGATTTCCAGGTGATAAACTCTGGATTCTCAATCACCGTAGATCCTCACCGTTTTTCGCAGAATGCACTACTCGTTCAAATTTTGTTCCATTAATAAAACCTTCAAGTCTCATTCCTCTATGGAAGCTAATACTCGCCAAATTAAGTAATTGATTCGATCTAACTTCACAGGAGTGATGAATGAAAAATTTGTTGAGCTTATTGAATTAGTGTTTGTGTTTACGATTGGATTGCTGGAGCTAGCCATATTGATCTGGCTCTGATACCATAAAGGAAAATCATATTGTGTTTGGAAGAAAAAAAATTTACAGAGGAAAAGAATATTCTGGAAATGAATGTTTATTGTTTATTTCACTTAATATCAAAAATAGTAAAACAAAGTATTTATATCAAGCTCGTGAGCTTAACTATAAATCAGAATTCAATCGCTAACACTAAAAATGTAAAAATAACAAAATGAAATATACGAGCACAATAGATATGTGTAACTAATAATGCCAATGATCTCGCACACTCTTAATCACTCGCTCACTTGGCTTCATTGGCCATCTTTGACTAAGCAAATTGAGATGTGCTTCCTTAATACAATTGATTCAGAAAAAAAAAAAAAAAAAAAGTTCAATGATTGATGTGCTTCTCTTACTTCTAAGTGGCACAATACCATTTGTGAGTTTGCTTGCACGTATGTTCTTCAATCAAAGGAAGCTATGTGAGCCTAAATTATAAGCACAATCCCCATACAGTCAACCCTCCTCCTTCTTTATGTTGTTTTTATTTTTTATTTCAAACATGCATCTCCATTTAAAGCATTGCATGATGTTTTAATGAAAAATTCGTTTCATATCGCGCCGTTCCTCCATTTTTGCTGAGCTCACATGCTCTGTAGGTTATATAAATATTGATTCCTTCATATTCTTTAAAAACAGCAATAATTATTTAAACCCTAAATTCATGGCAATATTTAGTTTTTGGTTTTAGATTAACAGCAGAAATAGTAAATATAAATTACTTCAAGAGTCCATTAATTCATGTCTTGAACACTCACATGCGCAGACAAATGTGTATTGAGCTTTTTGGTTTGCGACTGCTACATTCCATGTTTTGGGGCTTGTTACGGGCATTTTCTTTTCTTTCTTTTTTTTAGTTTATTTTTCTCTTTTTAAAAAAAACAATTAAAGATAGATGTGATTTGTTGAATTCTGGCAATTACTCTTAATTAAATTTTCGAAAGGATATTATTGTATGTACAGAAAAAATTAAACAAGTTTTCAACACCTAAAGAAATCCAACGTAATTTAATTCATCTAAACTAAATTTTATATTCCAAATGCATTAGGTTAGTCGAGTACTAGTAATAATGGTGATGGTTGGAGTTTCATGGGTGAGATTTCTAATTCCCTTATAGACTTTTATTTTTCTGAAAAAAAATATATAAAAAATGGTATGATATGATATTCCAGGTGGCATATATCAACATCATTTTGACTGTTACAAACTACTGCTAATTCTAACTAATTATAACAACTTGATTATCACGTACGTGATTACATAACCACTGTGTGCATGCCATGTCATAAACTCTCAACCGTAAGCTAGTGGATGGATGATCCAAGATCCACGTGATCCAAATCCAATTGAATCGGATTTGGGTCGGTTTAAAATGAATTTGGATCGGATTTGGATATCGATGTGCGGATCTAAAGTGGATCTCTGATCTTAATATCTAAATCCATATCCATATCCACTAATCTTTTAATTTTATTTTATTTTAAAAGTTTCTAACAATTGTGGAATTATAATGATAATAAATCTTATTCATAGCACATTAGTGATATTTACATTTTAAACTCTTCAAACTTAAAGGTTAGTTTTGTAAATTTAAAGGTCACCAACCCCAAAGATGTATATAATATTCAAATTGCAGTCAAGTAATACAACCCGGCAATTTATTTTATTAGCTAAATAATTTTAAGAATATAGTTATTCATATATTTAGTCAAATATGGTCATAATAAAAATAATAAAGCACTAAATATAAATCATATTTAATTTATATGTCAAGGAACTACTCAATTACTTTTGAAGGATATTTTATTATCTTTCTTATTTGTTGTTTTGTGTAAAAGTATAAATTACAATATTTATTATATTTTAAAAAAAATTATATAATTTATTTGTTATCAATACATTTTAGCCTTCAATTTTCATTCTAAAAAATTATTACTTTTTTATTGTTAAGTTCTAGAATTCATGACAGATTTAGAACAGATTTTAATTTTAATTTTTTTTTCGGATTTGGAGTAGATATAGATATTTATTTCTTTTTTGGATTTGGATATGGAGCGAAAAATATGGATTCATGATGGATTTGGAGTAAATACGGATCTTAATTTTTATTATGGATATGGATTGAGATCCAACCCATATTCAAAGCTTCTTAATAACATATTCTTTTTTTGTTTTGTAAAACAATTCTTTACATTTAAAATTAATTATAAAACAAAATTTGAGGTGATACCACGAATAGAAGTTACCGTTAGATTATCTAACTCCAACAATTAATGGTACTGTGTGAAAGTAAATCCCTTAAACAACTAGTAATGTATAAAAAAATCATTTGGTCAACACTCATAAACCTTTTTTCAGTTGGGCAGTTGAAATCCGCATGCGGTGAACTTGTAGTCGATTAATTAACTTCTGCTAAATTTTGATTAACATAAAGCAATTGACTAAAATAAGTCACGTCATTGACTCGAGACATAAGGTTTATCCTTTCGGTGTTGAATTTGGCGTGCAGAGGGACCTAACTGGTAACTGCTCTTTCTTGATAACCTAGTAATGTGGCTTGATTGTTTGCTTAATAGGAGTAATTGAAACAAGTCTAATAGTAATATACACAAAAATTGTAACCACTAAAAAGAAAAGGAAAAAAGTTGAACTTTATGTCAAAACATCCCTTTCGAAACTAGCAAAATTGCGGCTAGTTATAAGAAATAAGAAGAAAATAATTTCATTAACGAAAATGCACACGGTGGACTGAAATTTTCTTTTTCTTTTTTTTTTTCACATGGCTTTCTTAATTTTTTTCTTAAAATCAATAGTTGATGTTGATGGAACTGTGCTCTGGATTCATTTTCCAGATATGGCTAGAGCTGAAATTTGAATACTGTACATTTATTGTGTGCCTAATTTATTCTCTTAAGCGAAAGTAAGATCAACAAATTAACGTCACGTGAAAAACAAAAATTTCCGGAAACAAGGAAGCCGTGAAACAAGGGAAACTTTATTTATGAATTTAGCCTTCCGACACCAAAACAACAATCTGTATTTTGAGGAAATGGCCATTCAGAATTCAGGAAATTTCAATTTTCTTATTAGGCACTTGCTAAAATTGTGGGCCAAACAATAATTCAATTACTTTCAGAAAAAAGCAAAAAAATTTATAATACAAGGGTCATTCAATGATGCTGCTGTAAAAATTACAATATTAATAGTTGCATAAGCATGAACCGTTCGATTTAATCAATGACCTGTAAGATTAGAAGTTAGATACTGAGGCTTATCCATGGAATTGACTTGAAAGCCCAAAGGGATAATGGAAATATATATTAACCAACAAATGAACAATCTGAATGAGTTTGCAGGCCTTTTAGTGGTTGTAGCATTTGACAAAATCCAATGTTAATTCATGCAGTATTTACAGGTTACCCAAAAACTTAGTCCGAATGATTTTTAGACCGTTTTATTTTGCTGTAACTTCAAGCAACAAGGAGAGATAGTTCACAGAAATGAACATATCGTTCCGCGGGAATTGAGGAGGCATTGGTCTTGTGCTCAAAGCAAACAAAGGGGCATAATTTTACATGGCACCAGAAAAGCAGAAAATGGATAAGCACTTTTATCTGTTAATTTATTAACTACCTTTGAAATCTCTCATCTTACGAAACCATATGTGGACGTGCAGTTGTCTTTTGTATGTAGTTATGTTGCTTCTGTCATCAAATATCATCCAAATTTCAGTTAAAGGCTATTTTAGTAAATTAAGATCATATTAGTCAAAGCAAAAATCACTCCCGTAATTCTGCGCAGATTGTATTCAATACTAGTGTGATTTATATTTCTACAGTTCATTCAAATCCTATAAATACCCATTTATATCTTTTCAACTTCACCCCAACTACTCAACGTCTCAAATCTATTTCTCTCATATCCATCAGTAAAGTAAAACTTTGAAACAGTGTCAAAATCAATGTCTTTGCCTATTAAATTTTTACCGTTTCTTTTGATTCTCTTCTTTAGTTCATCTTTAGCAATTCCTTTGAGTTACAATGTGCTGAGCTTCGGAGCCAGACCCGATGGCCAGACTGACTCAGTAAAATCCTTTCTTGCTGCATGGGCTCAAGCCTGTGGCTCGGCCGAGGCCGCAACCATTTACGTGCCACCGGGGAGGTACTTACTAAGCAATGTTGTGTTTCAAGGCCAATGCAAGAACAATGATATTACCATACGTATTGACGGGACTCTGGTGGCTCCAGCTGATTATCATGTTATCGGAAATGCCGAAAACTGGATTTTATTTGAGCATGTTAGCGGGGTTTCTATTAATGGCGGCGTTCTTGATGGCCAAGGTGCTGGCTTGTGGGCTTGTAAAAAGTCGGACAATAGTAATTGCCCCAGTGGCGCTACGGTAATTAAGTTGAAATATCCTTTATATATCTGTATAGTCGTAAATTTAGTGGCTTTTTGCTTTCCATATTGATTGGCTTCCTGCTTTAGTTATAATAATTAATGTTCCTTCTTTTGTACATACATGAGCAGACACTTCGCTTTAGCAACTCAAACAACGTTGTGATTAACGGATTAGCATCCGTAGATAGCCAGATGTTTCATATTGTCATCAATGGATGCAACGATGTGAAAGTACAGGGGGTCAAAGTTTCGGCCGCCGGTGACAGCCCAAATACCGATGGCATTCACGTTCAATCATCAAGTGGTGTCACAATTTTGGACAGCAAAATTGGGACTGGTGATGACTGTGTATCCGTTGGGCCTGGCGCCACCAACTTATGGATTGAAAATGTTGCTTGTGGCCCTGGCCATGGGATCAGGTAAAATTAAAAAAACATGATAATTTGTTTTTCTCTTTATTTTTGGTGGTACGTATAAATATTTAGTGCTAATTAAATATAATATTGTGATTTTGTTGCAGCATTGGCAGCTTAGGCAAAGAGCAACAAGAGGCTGGAGTGCAAAATGTGACAGTAACATCTGTGACATTTACAGGCACTCAAAATGGAGTGAGGATTAAGTCCTGGGGGAGAACAAGCGGTGGATTTGCCAGGAACATTCTTTTCCAACATGCTCTTATGAACAATGTCGATAATCCAATCATAATTGATCAAAATTACTGCCCTGACAACGAGAATTGTCCTGGACAGGTACGATACTCACTTATCACATGTCTGTAGATGTGATTACGTAAATGTTGATGCGATTAATAATCAACTCAATAAATATATATATTTTTTTCTTGTTCAATAGGCTTCCGGGGTTAAAATCAGTGATGTAATATATCAAGATATTCATGGAACATCGGCAACGGAAGTTGGAGTAAAGCTCGATTGCAGTTCAAAGAATCCATGCACTGGAATTAGATTGGAGGATGTGAAGCTCGTTTACAAGAATCAACCAGCTGAAGCTTCCTGTACCAACGCTGATGGATCGGCCTCTGGATTTGTTCTTCCGAATAGTTGCTTGAAGACTTGAAGTTGTGAAAAATATTTGAGTTGAAAAAAAAAAAGGCATAAGAAGCCGATCGTGATTATAATATTAAAGTAAAGATATAGGCAGTAGAATTTTGCTGAAGTTACTAAATTTGTGATAGGTAGCCATTAAGAACAGAAAAAAATCATAGGAAGCCGATCATTATACTTTGAACTAAGGTGTTTCGGTTATCTGTAAAACTACGCCCATTGGGCTTACTTAGAGGCACTTCCTACAATGTGTTGAAAGTATCGCCGTCGCTTTCGCACGTAGATGTTCATAATGTTATCGAATATATTAATTTACTTTATGACAACTTCTATTTTTCTATTTCAGTTTTTTGTCCTTTGACAAAATATGCATATCCAAAGTAAGGCACAGAAAAGCCAAATGACATTACGGCAGAGATTGGGGGTAAAGTCAAATAATGCTTGAAATGTGTAATTCACGTACTTAATTAAAGTGTGAAATCTTTTACTACCATCATAAGTTTCAAAAGTCATATTTAATCCAAAAAACGAAAAATGAAAAAATTACAAAAGAAAAAAGAAACATTTTGACTTTCTGGAGTTCTTTTTGTTTTTTTTTTATAAAAAAAATGACACATTGTGTACATCGTGGGTTTGATTTTGGGCCCACATCGAATAAGACAACCTCCATGGTTGATATCAGCGTGTCTTGAACATTTCATGATGATGTTGAAAGCCGAGTGTCCGAAATTTCGTTCAGTTATATGTCCCTGATGGAAGGACATAAAATCTCTTGGATAATTCCCCTTTATCACTTCTAATGCTAAATCTCTTGGATAATTTCCCCTGACGAAATTGAAGAAATAAAATCTCTTGGATAATTCCCCTTTATCACTTCTAATGCTAATTCTCCAAAAGCTATACACATTGCATTTTTCGATAATCTTCATCGTATAAACAAGCTCTACAAAAACTAAAGGAAAAGGCTATTTACCCCGACTTTAACCCCAATCCGCGCCACGAATATTGCCAAAAACGGTGCGTTTTGCTTTGGTTGCTTTCTTTTTAATTCCAGCTGTGCAGCATGTGAGCATTCTCTTTGTCCTTCTATTTGCGCGTGAACCACAACACTCCGCTCAGAACTTCCAATCGGCAGACTGCAAACTGCAAAACCCCAGGGCCTCCAAACTGCAAAATGCCATTGTCTTTTAAATGTGCAGACCTACCTACTCAATTAAGCATGGTCTTTCCTCCCCCGAGAAAGAGAAATGTTGACTGCTGAAAACTTGGAAAAACAATTTCTAGAGTTTCAATTTCCCCCGTAAGCATTAGTTTGTATATTATTGTTCCTACATTTAATGATTGTTATTAAAATCGTGAACGATTTGATTTTAAATTTATAAATCTTGAGTTGTTTCATTTTAATTTGTGAGCTGAACCATGAGCATTTGTAAATTTATATATCAGCATCAATTAGCTTTAAATTTTCACAGGTATAAAATTGTAAATTCTTTAGCTCATTGCTAGAAGTCTTAATCCTTTCAGGCAAACAACATAAACTTAACAAGAGATCCTCGAGAAAGCGTACGTTCAAGATAAGGTGATAAAACTCTTCATCAATAAACCATACCGAATTCAGCTTTACTTTTAAAATGTGCAGACCTAACTACTCAATTACGCATGGTCTTTCCTCCCCCCGAGAAAGAGAAATGTTAACTGCTGAAAACTTGGAAAAACAATTTCTAGAGTTTCAATTTCCTCAACAGATAATCTAATCCCTATAACCTTGAGTTTGACAGCCCTGGAGACACGCAAATGCTTTAAGTCCCAACAATCAGAACAAAACAAATCTTCAAGCAAGGAGCATTCACCAGTAAGCCATGGGACCATCTGATCATTTACACACAGTATACACAGTATTTTCATTTATGACTTCAAAACCTAAATCTTTTACCATCTTCTCAATGGTCAATCCCAATCCATTCACCAGCCATACGAGCTAATACTTTAACATCCAGAAGAGTCAGGAATACTCTTAATTTCGGCAAACAAACCTTACGCTTGCAGAACTGAAGCAGGGAATCGTCCACAAATTCCATGAACTTTTCATCTTCCTTTCTTGACCAACAATTTCCACCATTCAACCTACTTGATCCCCAATGAAGTAATTCATTTTGAAATCCACAATAGGAATGGCATATGTAACTAATTCCATCTCTTTGTGAGTGTCGGCTGTCGCGTGACTGTCGGTGATGGCAACGGAGATCTCGATCGCGTGGCGGTGGTTCGTCGTCTGTGCTGGATGAGTGTGTATGAAAACAAGAACAAAATCGGCAGTGAGGGGCTTAGAGAGCTCGGTGACCAGTGAACACAACAGAGTCGACTGCCTTGAAGGAAGTGGCAACGGCAGTGACCACAACAGAGCCAGAAGGAAGCTACGGCAGCAGTGGACTTGAAGGAAGCAACATCGATGGCTTCTAGATCATGAAGCCAAAAGGAAGCAAAGGTCGGTAGCGGCAACAAAGCTAGAACGAAGCAACAGCAGCAGCAAAGCTAGAACGAAGCGGCAACAACAATTAGAATCTAGAAATTAGGGTTCGAAGATGTTATGTGTGTAAATTTTTTGCGTGACTGTCGGTGATTGCAGGTAAGAGAGTGCGTTTTCAATTCGTAGCAGTGGTCCGTTTCTGTGGTTCAGGGCGTAATTCGTCAAAAGAAAGGAAAGGGAAAATGTGTTAAACGCACCGTTTTCAATTTAATCAAAACGGTGCGTTTTAAATTCGGGGCGCAATTCAGGGTTGAAGTCGGGGGTAAGTAGCAGGGCTGAAAACTGAAAGATGAAAATTATCATTTAGATATGACATTTATTAATGTAAAAAGTGATCAATGGGTTAATTTAAGAATGCATATGTGGAGCAACATATCCAAATGCGCCTGCAAAATCAGTCCAATTGGACAAGTCTGGCTTGAGAAATTTTGCGATTCCGGAATCTGAAACATGAGCTTCATAATCTAAACCCAGCAACACATTCTTGCTTGATAAGTCTCGATTGTCAATTGGTGGGAAGTAATCATGATGCATATAACTCATGGCCTTAGCTACAGTTTATATCATATACATTCTCGAGTCCAGCTCATGAATTCTTCTATTGTTGCATCATTGCTTGAATTGTAGCCAAACTACCCTTTTCAAGATATTCATAGACTGAAAAAGAGTACCAGGATGTTAACAGAAGCTATAAAATTTCACAATATTTTGATACCATAATTCTGGCAATGCCTTGATTTCATTCAGGAATTCTTGTAGGACTAAAATTTCACTTGGAAGTGGTGATGAAATTTGCCAATCGCTACGATCTCCCAGATGATAGGTTGCCAAATGCATTGCTCAGCATCAAATTTATTCGCTGCACTGATGATTTTTTAATACGCCACTTACGTTTTAAAAATTAATATCGAAAGCACTCCTTGATCGCCCACAGAACTTTCTTTGTTTTCTCTAGAAGCCCTCTTCATTCTTCTAAAAATCATTCCAATCACAAAGAATAAAGGAGCGAGTATTCCTAACATAGGAAACATTATTAAAAGCCATTTCTTTTTGAAGACATGTTTGTGAGTTACAAAGGCTTTGCAAGGTTGAAAACTGTAAGCGTCACCTCACAATCCTTGTTCCCTCATAATGCCTCCATGATCATACTAGAATCTTGTGTTGTTAGGAATTGGACCTCGTAACTCATTGTACGGTATGACACATGACAAGCTATGCTGAAATTCTAGCTAAGTAACCCAAGAGAGGGGTGAATTGGGTTTTTAAAAATTAAACAAATTAAATTACAAAATAATTTAAACTAATGCCTTAAGAGATTCAATCACAGTAAATATAACAATGAATAAGTTTAAAGAGATATGGGAGAAGAAAGCAAACACGAAATTTTTACGTGGTTCGGCAAAACCCGCTTATATCCATGCCTCCAAGCAAACCGAACTTGATTGTTCCACTATTCAAGCATTACAATCCAAGGCTTCAGGAAGTTTACAATTGACTTTTAGGGTGTCAATAAACATTTACAACTTGAGATGATCCCACACCTCCTTCACCAAGTGTTTCCCCACACTTACAATCACTCAATTTTGATAGTGAAATAGAAATTACAAACAATGCACTCTCACAAGTGTATGTTACAAATGATAGCTCAATTATAAATTCAATGAATGTGTATAAGCAAGTAAAAGCTCAATACTCTTAAAAAAATGGCCAAAAAATTCCTATTTCAAAAGTGTTTCTCTTGGTTATTTATAGATTGAACGATAAAATTAACTGTTGTTGACTTTCTAGGCATAATCGATATGCCCTTTCAAGAAAACAGTCTATAGTTTGCTTATATGGCACTTATCCTTATGGTTGTAATTTGAAATTTTTGCTTCACGATTTTCTGCTTCAAGAAAGTAGTTTGCCACTTGATTCCAGAGAGTCATCTTGATGGATTTGGTTTGTCGGTTGCAGATAACAGTTTGTTGTCTGAGTCCAGTAAGTCATCTTGATGGAATTGGCTGGCCGCTTGCAGATAACAGTTTGTTCTTTGAGTCTAGTAAGTCATCTTTATGGAATCAGTTTGTCACTTCAGCTTTATCGGTTTACCATTTGATTCAAGAGAGCTAATTTGATGCAATCAGTTTGCTGCTTCAACTCAATTGGTTTATTGTTTGATTCCAAAGAGCTAATTTGATGCATTCGGTTTGCTGCTTCAGCTCTACCAGTTTATCGTTTGATTCTAGAGAGCTAATTTGATGCATTCGGTTTGCTGCTTCAGCTCTACCAGTTTATCGTTTGATTCTAGAGAGCTAATTTGATGCAATCGGTTTGCCGCTTTCCTTGTAACGTATGCCATTTGTGTCTAGCAGCTAGTTTTACTTTAGTGAGCTTACCATTTGGATTATAAAGATTTAACGTTTAAGCATATAATAAAAGTTTTATCTGAAAAACTTATGCGAAAACGTGCTTTATACATAGAATTTGAAATAATATTCACATAATAAAAATTTTCCTTTAGAAAATACAAAGAAAACAATTTTGAGGACATCTTAAAATACTCAACATTCATTTTTTTTTGTTTTAAAACAAAATAAAGAATATGTGTATTTCCTATTTTACCCATGACTTGTGGTTTATTATTATCAAAATCAAAATGCTATATAACCATAGAGGTTAACAATCTCCCCCTTTTTGATGATGACAAAACACGTTATGTATTTTGAACTTTTATAAGAACTTCCCTGAATGTATGCATGTGTTAGAAATCAAATGGATTAACAAATTTCAAATTTTAAAACTCCCTGTAAAACTCCCCTTGCGTGTGTGCGTGTGTATCCAAAATGTATTCTCAACACAAACACTTCAAATCATATTCATTAATTTGATTTCAAATTTTAAAACTCCCCTTCTACATCCATGTATTCTCGACACAAACACATAAAACATATTCTGAACATTCTCAATAATTCAAAATACATCTACTAAAGGGTGTGTTTACTTTCTGGAGTGGGAGTGAGGAGTGTGGATTCCTCCCACTCCAGTGTTTACTTCACTTATTTAGTGAAGGATTGGGAATCCCACTCCGTGGGCCCCACCCATTTTTGGAGTGGGGAGTGGGAGTGGGACTCCCATTGGGGGAGGTGGGAGTGGGAATCCACTCCCACCTCTTCCTTTTCTACCCTTTTTTTATATTTTTAATTCAATTTAATATTTTATAATTAATAAAATAAAATAAATAATATTATATTTATTTGAATAATATTATTATATTTAACTAAATAATAATTTGCATTGATTCTAAGTTAAAATTATTTTAAAATAATATTATTATATTAATAGAGAATTAATAAATATAATATTATTGTATTTATTTTAAAAATAATAGTACTATATTTATTTAATATTAATAATAATAAATATTTTATTCTAAGAAAATATTAATTTTGTACTAAATAATATTATATTCTTATTTTATATAATAAAAAATTTAATATAATTATATTTATATTTAGGTAGTGTTTACTTTTTTAGAATGTGGAGTGTGGATTCAAAACAAGACTTACCATTTTTAAGGAAGATGGGATTGTCCCAATTTTGGAGTGGGGAGTGATTCACTCCCATGGGGGAGGTGAGGAAATCCACTCCCCTTTTTACCCTCATAATTAAAATAAATAAATAATATTTAATAAAATAAATAATATCATATTTATTAAAATAATAATTATAACATATTTATTTTATTAAATTTAATAAAATAAAAATAAATTAATATTATATTTAAATTAATAATATTAAACATTAATTATTTATTTAATTAATAATAATAAATATTTTATTTTAAAAAAATTAATTTTGTACTATATTATCAATAATAATGTTTCATTTGTGTTGCTATTATTAATAATTTTTATTCACATAATTTAAATTAAAATTAATAAAAAATTATGATTTACATAATTAAGAATATTATTAATTATTATTAATTTATAAATATAATAAAATATTTATTTTATTTTCCAAATATATTTTTTATTAATTTTTTAATTACAAATTATAATTCTTTACATAAGGATAAAATTATAATTTAAAACAATTTACTCCCAATCTAAGACAAAGTAAACAAATAATTGGGATTCTGATTGACAATCCATACTTTTATTTAATCTAAGTAAACACCCTACTCCCACTCCCCCTTCAACATCCTATCCTTTTTTCAGTTTATTTATTTTTCTCTTTCTCTCTCTTTTTTAATTTAAAAATAGATGTGATTTGTTGAACTCTGAAGATTACCTATATATACCTTAATTAAATTTTCGAAAGGATATTATTTTGTGTATTAAAAAATTAAACAATTTTTCAACAACTGAACAAATTCAACTAATTAAATTTATCAAAATTAAATTAGATATTTCGAAAGGACCATTACCGTGACATCTTTGATTATTATGTGAAAAAAAAAATGTAAAGCTCCCTTTTGGGGTAGCTCGACTGACTTTAAATGCTTGCATCTCTGATCAGTCGAGTTCAAGTAATGATGGTGCTTATTGATTAGCATTTAATTTAATGAGTGAGATTTCTCATTCCCTTTCTAATTATTTTAAGAAAAAATTTATATATAAAACATGGCATACGATACTACAAGGTGGCATATATATATATATATATATATATAGTAAAACCTCTATATAGTCATATTATTGGGACTGGAGAAATTTATTCTTATAAAGAGGTTATAACTTAATAGAGGTATAGTACAAAATTATTGTCTTTGCTTAATTATCTCTAATGCAAGTAATATAAAGGTAAATGATGTCATGCATTAATAAATTAATAAGTGAGTCAAATTCAATGTATAGACATTAATAAATTAATTATTTTGTTGACCAATTATTAAGTGTCTATGCTGACCAATTAATACATACCTACAAGTTGAAAGATGTGGTTGCAACTTTAAAGAACAAATCATTGTCACAAGTAACTTTAGAAATATATTTTGTTCCATCTTAATTATTTAATGTAACATGGCATATATTTTTGAAATATTATTACTATGTGGAACTAAGTTTATTAAGACAAGACATACAAAAAATATAACTTATTACAATGTGGAGTTTATTCCTAATTATAACTGGTCCCAAGTTGGGATCACAATTTTTTATTTCTATGAGGTTATTCCTATATAGAGTATTCCTATTTGGAGGTTCTATATATAGAGTAGTTTTCTGGTCCAGAATTTTAAAGTACGGAAAAGTTTGGGAAAACTTAAAAACCATGCGGTTTTAAAGCTTTTATGAACTTTCCTGCACTTTAAAATTCCGGATTAGAACATTTCTAATAAATGTATGTATGTATGTGTGTGTGTACATATATATATATATATATTATAATCCAGGGTTTTAAAGTGTGAAAAGTACGGGAAAGTTTTAAAACTGCATGGTTTTAAAGTTTTTTCGGACTTTCCCGCACTTTAAAATTCTGGACTAGATACACACACACACATATATATATATAGCCTATTAGTCGATCATTTTTTATCCCATTTATTACTTTATTAATTAGTGAGTTCTATGCTAACTATCTTTTGGGGTTCACTACGCCTCCGATTATCTAATCTTCTTTTATTGTATTTTGCTTCTTTTTTTTGGAGGAGGGGGGGGGGGTGGGGGACAATCGTTTTTAAAAATAAATAAACAATTTGGCAGTCTAGCTCACATACATGTTTAATTAATTATACAACAAAATTTGTGGTGATACCATTAATAGAAGTTACCGGTGGGCTAGCTAAAACATGAAAGGGTACTGTGTGAAAGTAAATTCCTCAATCAACTAGTAACGTATAGATAATTCCTTGGTCAACAGTCAATCGTTATTCAGTTGGGTAGTTGAAGAAGAAATCCCCATGTGGTGAACTTGTAATCGATTAATTAACCTCTGCTAAATTTTGTCTTTGACGTGAGATCCTTTCGGTGCTGAATTTGGCATGAAGAGGGACCTGACTGGTAACTATGAAATCCGAGTGATGAAACAAGTCAAACATCCATTCCGAAACTAGGAAAATTGCGGCTAGTTATAAGAAATAAAAAGAAAATTATATCATTAAAAAAAATGCACACGATGGGGTCACACTGCTTCCCACTTGAATAATCTGAAAAAATGGGAAAAAAATATATATATGTAATTAAAATATAATTACATCTAGATAGAGAGACATACTGTGAATAATGAACTCTTTGCAATTTGTTTTCTTTGACACATTATGATATTTTCCATTTTAGTATAACAAAATGTCCAACAGCGATGTAACTTGTTACACAACCATTATTCAAACACATTTTATCAACTTTTATTGAAATTTTCTTTTTTCACATGGGTTTCTTCGTTGTTTCCCTTAAAATCAATAGTTGATTTTGATGAAATTGTGCCTCTGGATTCATCTTCTTTATAAAACTAGAGTTGAACTTTGAATAACATTTATTATTTGCCTAATTTATTCTCTAAAAGAAAGTAAGGTCAACAAATTAATGTCACATGAAACACAATAATTTCCTGGAACAAGGAAGTCGTAAAACAAGGCAAACCTTTTTTTTCGGGTAGATAGCTTTCATTTGCAGCTGATTTAGCGTATTCGAAATTCTTTTTAATTAATTAAATAAATTTTGCAATACCTTGACATAACAAGAGCAATCTTATTAAAATAAAAAAATAAGTTACACTTAATCAGGGAATATATATTGATGCTTATCCTTATAATTGACTTGAAAGCCAAAAGGGAAAAATGGAAAAATAAATTAACCAACAAATGAACAATCTGCATGGAGTTTACATGCCTTTTAATAGTTGTCGCATTTGACAAAATTATCTTGTGTCTACTCAATATTAATTGATATAGTATTATTTATAAGTTATCCTAAAAATTTAGTTGAAAAGTTTCTAAATAGCTTTATTTTGCTGTAATTTCAAGCAACAGGGAGAAATAGTTCAGAGAAATAAACAAATCGCTCCACGGGTATTGAGGGAGCAATGATCTTGTGCTCAAAGCAAACATACGGATAATTTTACACAGCACCAGAAAAGCAGAAACTGGGGAAGCACCTTTTTCTTTTAATTTATTAACTACCTTTGAAATCTCCCATCTTTTCTTTTAATTTATTAACTACCTTTGAAATCTCTCATCTTACAAAACCATATGTGGACGTGTCCTTGTCTTATGTATGTATTTGTCCCGTCCGTCATCAAACGTCATCCAAATTTAAGTTAAAGGGTATTTTGGTAAACTAAGATCGCATTTCTTAAGGCCAAAATCACTCCCAAAATTCGGCGCAGATTGCATTCACTGTTTGTGCTATTGCCATTTCTACAGTCCATTCAAATCCTATAAATACCCATTTAAACCTTCTCAACTTCCTCCCAACTCCTCAACGTCTCAAATCTATTTCTCTCATTTCTATCAGTAAATTTAAGCTTTGAAACAATGTCAACATCAATGTCTTTGCCTATTAATTTTTACCATTTCTTTTGATTCTCTTCTTTAGTTCATCTTTAGCAATTCCTTTGAGTTACAATGTGCTGAGCTTCGGAGCCAGACCCGATGGCCAGACTGACTCAGTAAAATCCTTTCTTGCTGCATGGGCTAAAGCCTGTGGCTCGGCCGAGGCCGCAACCATTTACGTGCCACCGGGGAGGTACTTACTAAGCAATGTTGTGTTTCAAGGCCAATGCAAGAACAATGATATTACCATACGTATTGACGGGACTCTGGTGGCTCCAGCTGATTATCATGTTATCGGAAATGCCGAAAACTGGATTTTATTTAAGCATGTTAGTGGGGTTTCTATTAATGGCGGCGTTCTTGATGGCCAAGGTGCTGGCTTGTGGGCTTGTAAAAAGTCGGACAATAGTAATTGCCCCAGTGGCGCTACGGTAATTAAGTTGAAATATCCTATATCTATCTGTATAGTCGTAAATTTAGTGGCTTTTTGCTTTTCATATTGATTGGCTTCCTGCTTTAGTTATTAAATTATTAATGTTCCTTCTTTTGTATATACATGAGCAGACACTTCGCTTTAGCAACTCAGACAACGTTGTAATTAACGGATTAGCATCCGTAGATAGCCAGATGTTTCATATTGTCATCAATGGATGCAACGATGTGAAAGTACAGGGGGTCAAAGTTTCGGCCGCCGGTGACAGCCCAAACACCGATGGCATTCATGTTCAAGCATCAAGTGGTGTCACAATTTTGGACAGCAAAATTGGGACTGGTGATGATTGTGTATCAGTTGGGCCTGGCGCCACCAACCTATGGATTGAAAATGTTGCTTGTGGCCCTGGCCATGGGATCAGGTAAAATTAAAAAACATGATAATTTTGTTTTTCTCTTTATTTTTGGTGGTACGTATAAATATTTAGTGCTAATTAAATTGAATATTGTGATTTTGTTGCAGCATTGGCAGCTTAGGCAAAGAGCAACAAGAGGCTGGAGTGCAAAATGTGACAGTAACATCTGTGACATTTACAGGCACTCAAAATGGAGTGAGGATTAAGTCCTGGGGGAGAACAAGCAGTGGATTTGCCAGGAACATTCTTTTCCAACATGCTCTTATGAACAATGTCGATAATCCAATCATAATTGATCAAAATTACTGCCCTGACAACGAGAATTGTCCTGGACAGGTACGATACTCACTTATCACATGTCTGTAGATGTGATTACGTAAATATTGATGCGATTAATATTCAACTCAATAAATGTTTTTTTTTTTTTCTTGTTCAATAGGCTTCGGGGGTTAAAATCAGTGATGTGATATATCAAGATATTCATGGAACATCGGCAACGGAAGTTGGAGTAAAGCTCGATTGCAGTTCAAGGAATCCATGCACTGGAATTAGCTTGGAGGATTTGAAGCTCAGTTACAATAATCAACCAGCTGAAGCTTCCTGTACCAACGCTGATGGATCGGCCTCTGGAGTTGTTCTGCCAAATAGTTGCTTGAAGACTTGAAGTTGTGAAAAATATTTTAGTTGAGGAAAAAAGAAAAGGCATAGGAAGCCGATCCCGATCATATAGTTAGTAGTACACAGAATTATAGTATTCAAATAAAAATATATATATGTAATAGAATTGAGCTGAAATTATACAATATGCCGTAGGAAGCCATTGAAAAAATAGCAGTAAGGTTGTTCGGTTCTGTAAAACTTCGCCGATTGGGCAAGGTTGTTCGGTTCTGTAAAACTTCGCCGATTGGGCTTTGGTTAGATGCAGCTCTTACAATGGGTTGAAAGTATTGCTCTCTTTTCGAACGTAGAAATTCATAATGTTAAGGAATATTTTACTTTACGAGTTGTTCTATTTTTTTTATTTCAGTGTTTTGTCATCAGACAAAATATGCATAACTAAAAGTAAGGTACGGAAAAGCCCAATGACTTCAGGGCTGAGATTAGGGGTAAAGTCAAATAATACTCTAAATGTGTAAATGATGCACTGAATTAAACTGTAAAATTTTTTACGATCATCATAAGTTTCAAATGACCAACAAAGTGTTGGCTCTTTTGTGATAGTCCCCAAGTGGCTTGGGTTTTGCTCCAGTCGAGGAAGTCGCCTTTGTTGGAAGAATCATCTCCGACTTCAGGGTTGTGAGGGCTTAAAGGTCCCACATTAATATCAAAAAGAAAAAATCATAAGTTTCAAATGTCATATGTAATTCAACAAAAACGAAAAGTACAAAAGAAACAAGAAAAATTTGACTTTGCGGATCATTTCATAATAATTGACACACTGTGTGCATTGTGGGTCTTGATTCTGGACTCTCATCTATGCATAAATAAACAACCTCCACGATTGATATCAGCTTGTCTTGAACTTTAATATCGAAAGCACTCCTTGATCGCCTACAGAACTTTCTTTGTTTCCTCTTGAAGCCCTCTTCATTCTTCCAGAAATCATTCTAACCACGAAGAATAAAGGAGCAAGCATTCCAAAAAGCGGAAACTTATTTAAAAACCATTTCATTTTGAAGACATATTTGTGAGTTACAAAGTCTTTACAAAGTTGAAAACCGTCGACGTCACCGCACAATCCTTTGTTCCCTTGTAATGTCTCCGCAGGATTATAATGGATTCATGTGCTGTTAGGAATTGGACCTCGTAACTCATTGTATGATATGTCAATGCATGACAACCATGCATCCCTTCAAATCAACTTAAACCGAACCAGAAAGGTTATTAGGCGAGAGATTAAAGCTTCTTTAAGCTTTCCATATTGCAGATTTGTGGCGGTATCTCTCCTCTCAGAAACTTATGACTCAAATCTAGCTCTGAAAGTTGAACTAACTTCTCCCATTCAACTGGAAATTCTTTTCAAAACTGATTGTTGCTCAAGTTGTGCAATTCCAACTAGTTTCCAAGAGTTTCTGGGATAGAATGGCTCAACTTATTTGTAGACAAGTCAAGATACTCTAGATCACTGAGTGAGCCGAGTACTGGAGGTAAGCTCCCATAAAGTTTATTACCATTCAAAACAAGATAGTTTAAGGACTTTAAATTTCCAAGTTCAAGTGGAATCTCTCCAACTATGTGATTCAATGAAAAATCTAGTTTATGTAGTTGGTATTGTTAAGGATATTGCGTTGCTTAGCTGACGTATATTAAGGAAAAGAGCTGACGTGTATCTAGCTTCAGCTGATATGTTGCTGATATTTCAATAGTTTTAGCTGTATGAATTTGTTGTAACTAAATAGCCACCTGGCATCTTGTAATTGGCTATTCTAGATCAATTAGTTATTAGTAATAGTTGTTACAACGGTACGGTGACTATATATTGAGCTGAGCTCAATCGAAGCTTTGTAATTTTCTGTTATTCTAAATGAATCTAGAATTTTCCTTTTCTCTGCTTTCTTCTCTCGTATTTTCTTAGAAGCCAAGCACTAAGTTTCTAGTATGGTATCAAAGCAAACAAATATGACCAATTCAAACAACTCAGTTCGTCCTCAATTTCCTTTTCTTCATTCAACCAGTTAAGCTCGACATAACAAATTATCTTGTGTGGAGAGCACAAGTAGAGCTTCAATTATTGCCAATGGTTTAGAAGGCTTCATCAATGGTGATTCTCGGTGTCCAAATCGTTTTCTTCTGGCGAAGGTGAATCGAGTAGTATTGAAGCTCATGGTCAAATCGTCGAGACTCCAAATTTTGTAGGAAAGAAAACCTAAGCTTCTACGGATGTTGTCATCTATGGTGGATAATGAACTAATCATGGTGGTGGATTGTGATTCCTCGGTTGAACTCTAGGAGAAACTTGCTGAAATGTTCATGTCGCAGTCTAAGGCTCGCTATATGCCTCTGAAAATGCAAATCCAAACCACAAAGAAAGAAGCTCTTTCATCGTTTTAACAAGATGAAGAAAAATTGCGAGCCATTGGTGGTAATCCTTTAGCTTCAATGACTTTATCATGCATTTACTCACGGATTGGATGAAAACTATGATTCTCTTATAACAAACATACTTGCTAGGTTGGAGAAAGATAATGTTACTTGTTGAAGAAGTTTACTCATTAATGCTTAGTCATGAATCTAGAATCAAGATGACTAAAGGAAAAATGCAAAGTGAGATATTACATGATATGTCTGCAAATTTTGCTCAAAAAGGACAAAACTACAATAAAAAGGCTTTAATGGAGGAAATGTTGGTGGATTTGATAATAGTAAGAATGGAGCATGGATAAGGAAGTCATCTGTCCGATTTATTCTGGTCATGGAGCTTATAAGTGCGGAATATGTTTAATCAAAACTTCATTCCTAGGCAAGGAAGAGGTGGCTTCAGGCTGAGGTGGCTTTAATTACAAAAACTTTAATCTTGTTTGTCCTTAGAACATGGTGAGGTTTTTCTACTCAAGGTTATCCTAGACCTAATGCACAATTGTTTCAAGGCAATGTTGCATATCGAATGTTGGTTTCATTACACCACAAGGCTATCCTTTCCATCTAGGGTCACTAGGTCATTTTAATGGCTTTCCGGTGGAATTAATAATCGGGTCTTGTGCCAGTTTCTATGCTCCGGTCCTTTAGATTATGGAGTTGTTGCAAACTCAAGATGGTACATTGACTTAGAGCAACAAACCATGTAACCAAAGATGCGGTATTTTCCAATCTTATTATGTTTTTGGTGGCACAAATAAACTCTATATTGGAAATGGAATGGGGTTAGATATACAACATATTGGTTCTGCCTTGTTAAGTACTCTATCCACAATTCCTATTCACCTCAATAATATTCTTCATGTTCCTGCCATAACTAAGAATCTTTTAAGTGTGTCTAAACTTCTCACCGATAATGACATTCTCATTGAATTTCATTCAACTTGTTGTTTTGTTAAGGCCAAGAACTCAAGAACAGTTCTACTCAAAGGGATTGCTAAAGGAGGTTTATATCAAGTTGAAGGTCTTACTATAGTTTGTCTGCAGTTTCTAGTAATACCAGATCTAATGCTTTGTCTGTCACTTTTGAATCTGTATCTAGTGTCAAACATAATCATGAGTCTATGATCATTCATTTAGGTGTGTTTGATGTTATGCATACTGATGTAAGGTTGTCAGGTGAAAACATTGTTCCTTTCAATAATGAAGGCTCAACAGCCCTGTCTGCTTCTTATTCTAAGTATGTTGATTGCAATTTGTTACACAAAAGAATGAGTCATCCCATTATTCATGCTCTAAAACACATAATCAAACATCTCAATTCTGATTCTGATATGAATAAAAATATAAAGCCTGACTTTTGCAATGCCTGTTAATTTGGTAAATGTCATATGCAACATTTTCCTTCCATAGAAACTACTACTACACAGCCTCTGGAATTGTTACATGATGATCTATGTGGACCAGCTCCATTGTTATCATCACAAGGCTATCAATATTACCTCTCCATCTTAGATGATTATACCAGGTTCACCTAGATATTTCCCCTCACCACAAAATCACACTCCTTACAAGTCTTTACTGAATTCAAACACATGATTGAAAATAATCTAAATACCAAAATAAAATGCCTACAAACAGATTTGGGGGGGGGGGGAGAGTTTAAATCTTTTGTTCTTTATCTTACTCAACAGGGAATATAGTTTAGACACCCTTGCCCTTATATTCATCATCAAAATGGAAGAGTTGAGAGGAAACATAGACATATAGTTGAGACAGGCCTTACTCTTTTAGCTCAAGCACACTTGCCGTTAAAATTTTGGTGGAATGCTTTCCAAACTGCTACCTATCTCATCAATAGACTTCCAACTCCAACACTGAACAACAAATCATCCTTTGAACTTTTATTTCATAAAAAACCAAATTACTCAGTCATAAAGGTCTTTGGATGTGCTTGCTTTCCTTACTTAAGACCATATAATCATCATAAACTCGAGTTTAGAACTAGTAGGTGTATATTTCTTGGTTATAGTTCAAATCATAAGGGATACTTGTGTCTTCATTCCTCAAGCAGAATTTATATCAGTAATCATGTCATCTTTAATGAGTCATGTTTTCCTTATGAACCTGGAGTTGATTTTTCCTCAGTTCACAGTTCATGTCCATCTTATTGTTCCTCCAGTCATCTTTCTTCCTTTCCTTCATCACAATCTACTGTCTCTCATATTGTTCAACTTGATACATCCTCTTTTCAATCTCCACCAGCAGTTGCTCCTTTACTCTCACAATCTTCTCCTGTTATTTCCAATCCATTTTCGAAAAATCCTTCACCTGCTACATCTCAGTCTACAGAACCAACTTCTTCACATGTTCACAATATGTCTCCACCTCAACAACCTGCCCCCGGTCATCACATGATCACAATATCAAAGGCAGGTATTTTTAAACCAAAGTTTTACATTGCAAATTGCTTAGCTAAACCAACTAAACCTTCTACTGACTCAGAAGCTATGTTAGACCCCAAATGGCATAAGGCCATGACAGAAGAATACAAAGCCTTAATGGATAACCAAACTTGGGTTCTTTTTAAACCTAGTCATCCTGTTAGAGTCATAGGAAGTAAATGGGTGTTTTGAATTAAGTATAACCCTTATGGCAGTGTGATAAAGTACAAAGCTAGGCTTGTTGCCAAGGGATACCATCAAACTCAAGGTCTGGATTATATAGAGACATTCAGTTCAGTTGTTAAATCTTCCACCATTAGAGTGATTTTAAGTTTGGCAGTAATGAATAATTGGGTACTGAGACAAATTGATATTAATAATACTTTCCTTAATGGCTATTTGAATGAAAAAGTGTATATGGAGCAACCTGAAGGTTTTGTAGATAGTTCCAAGCCTAATCATGTCTGCAGATTGCATAAAGTTTTATATGGTCTCAAACAAGCTCCTAGAGCTTGGTTTGATAGACTGAGACAAGTGCTTACAAGTAAATGAAGTTTCACAAACTCTAGATCAGATACATCTCTATTCTTCAAGAGAGTTGAAGATCAGTTGTTGCTAGTTCTAGTCTATGTAGATGATATCATTCTCACAGGCTCAAGTCCTCAGCTTGTTCAACAAGTTATTATAGATCTGCAATCAACTTTTGCTCTAAAAGATCTTAGAGAACTGAATTATTTCTTGGGTATTCAAGTTACTAGGAATACTTTAGGTCTTCATCTATCTCAGTCTAAATATATTGTTGATCTACTTGGTAAGGTCAATATGCAAGATAGCACACCCTGCTCAACACCAATGGCATCTGGAATTCCCCTTACTAAAGTAGATAGTGAACTCTTTTCTGATGGTACTTTGTATAGAAGCACTGTTGGAGCCCTCCAATATGTTACCTTAACCAGACCAGAGATTACTTTCTCGGTTAATAAACTTAGTCAATTTCTATCAGCCCCGATTGTAAACCATTGGCAGGCTAGTAAGAGAATTCTCAGATATATGAAAGGAGCCATTCTCCTTGGTCTTCAATTCTATAATCATGGAACATTACATATTGATTGTTTTAGTGAAGCTGATTGGGCAAGAGATAGAGATGACAGAAAATCAGTGGCTGGTTATTGTGTTTTCCTTGGGCCTAACTTGGTATCATAGTGCTAAAAAAAGCAAGTTATTGTCTCTAGATCTAGTACTGAATTTGAATATAGAGCACTAGCAATGGCAGCATCAGAAGTTCTATGGATAAGGTCTCTACTCCATGAACTTGCTCTGACTCCTTCCTCTGTTCCCACTCTTTGGTGTGATAACCAAAGTGCAGCAGCCTTAGTTTGTAATCCAAAATTCCAATCCAGAACAAAACATATCGAATTGGATGTTCATTTTATTAGGGAAAAAGTTGCTGCTAATAGTCTTCAAGTTCAATACATTTCCAGCTTTGAGCAACCTGCAGATCTTCTCATGAAAGCTCTATCTCATCACTCTTTTTATTACTTAAGCAACAAGCTCAACCTTGTTTTACCAGGCTGAGCATGAGGGGGGATGTTAAGGATATTGCTTTGCTTAGCTGATGTGTATTAAAGAAAAGAGCTGACGTGCTGATATGTTGCTGATATGTCAATAGTTTTAGCTGTATGAATTTGTTGTAACTAAATAGCCACCTGGCATCTTGTAATTGGCTATTCTAGATCAATTAGTTATTAGTCATAGTTGTTACAACGGTATGGTGACTATATATTGAGCTGAGCTCAATCGAAGCTTTGTAATTTTTTGTTACTCTAAATGAATCTAGAATTTTCCTTTTCTCTTTGTTTCTTCTCTCTGAGTATTTTCTTAGAAGACAAACGCTAAGTCAGTTTCTAATAGGTATAACTTTCCAATCTCAGGAGGTATGCTCTGAGTGATGTTATTCATTGAAAAATTTAAAGTGCCTAATTGTTAACATTTGCCCCAATTGGATGAGGTTTCGCCATAAAAATTGTTTTGGCTAAGATCTATGAAAGTTAGGTTCGGGTATATGCTCAGATGTGTTTCCATTGAGATGATTTTGTTCAAGATGTACTCTATTTAGGCTTGTGAAATTTCTTAGGCTTTTAGGAATTTGACCAAAAAGCTTATTGTTGTCCATCTCTAGCTCAGTTAATTGCATGAGATTTCCTATTTTTGCACGAATAGAACGAGAAAGCCTGTTGGAGTATAGGTATAAACCTTTTAAATTGCTCAGATTGCCAATTGAAGGAGGAATAACACCACTAAGATAATTCATGGCAAATCCCAAACTCAATAGAGGTTTGACTTTTCCTAAATTAGAAGAATAGAAGGAAAAAGTGAATTGTAACTAAGACACAATATAGCCAAGTTGCTCAAGTTACCTAAAGAATGAGGGATCGAACCTGTAAGTTGATTTTCAGACAAATCTAGATGAAAGAGAGACTTCAAGTTTCCAATATGCGGAGGAATAGAAGAAGAAAGTGAGTTTTTCCAAGTTGTTTAAGTTACTCAAGGAATTTGGCATTGAACTACTGAATTTATTTTTACTTAAGTCTACTGTGGAAAGAAACTTTAGGTTTTCCTAAAGATGAAGAAATAGAGCTAAAAAGTGACTAATTATTAAGATTCAATACAGCCAAGTTGTTTGAGTTACCCAAAGAGAAGGGATCCAACCAGACAAGCTGTTACAACACAAGGCTAGCCGTTTAAGAGAGCTTAACTGACCTACTTATCTTGGAACTGAGCCGTGTAACTTATTCATGTCAATGTGAAGGTGTTTTAGATGAGTTAGAAGGCCGATTTCTGGTGGTATTAATAGGATAAAGGTTCCATAAGGACAACAAGAGCGGTTCCGGTTTTGAAGGCTTATTATCCATTTATGAAGAGCTTACGCCTCTTTAATAGAATCAGAAACAACTTTTAGTGAAATTTAAAAAAAAAGAAATAGGATCAGTAAATTGACAGTTGAGGATCTCATTGTTTCATGTTTATGTTATTATATTGTAACATATATATACATGTACACAGGTTCAGAGTCTCTCCAATTCTAAGGGTTGCTAATTTGTAAAAAGAATTTTTCTGGTTGTTGGTGAGAAAGTGTTGAAAAATTTAATATTCAAATCCACCTTTTAGATCATTCCTGCTCCATCCTCTTTTGCCGGCTACAGAATAAACTTTTTCTCTTAGATACAAAGGTCTTTGAAATAATGCAGTTTTAATGGACCTTTACGTATATAACAATAAAAGTGAAAAAGCAGTCATTCCATTTATATATAAATTTAAATTGAGGATCCTTAATTGGTTTGATGGCCATATTAAAATGTGTGCTTTGTCGCAACATTTAGAGTTTGATAGTCAAAGCGTTATTATTAACTTTGCCACTTAATTAAAAGAAAAAGTTAATTATAGAGCCGACGGATTAAATTATTCTATAACAGGAGCGTGCACAGACCATTAATATTTCACCATTTTCTTCGAAATTACCTTGGGATCCGTCAACTAATATGATTTCGTCAACTTAATTTGACTGAGTCAAGTCTTATAATTAACATATAATTGGGATCTAACATTTTTTTAATTATAAGCTAAAATATATAACACGTAGAAGTTCAGTTCGCATCTAATAGAATGTATACTTAAATTTGACCCTCCATAATACAGTATTGTTTCTTAGCAAAACAATATTTTATTGCTCTTTGTTGGGAGAAATTCTAGAATTTCTCGTTGGATGTACGGAAATTGATTATCTCCCTCATTCCAAGCATCAAAAGAATACTGAGAACGCATGATGAAAAGAAATATAAAAGAGTAGTTTAGAAATGTCCATATATTTTTGCTGGGCTGACTCCAGTCTAGTTAATTTAATCAAAAGGCTCTCGAAGATGTGCATTGAACCCCGACGGATGTTCAATTTTACTCATAATTTCCTAAAGAAATTCAAAAGGAAACTCGATAGCATGAAGAATAGCTTGAAGTCAAGCAAAATAACTAGAGCCAATACCCAAAGGATTGGCAAAGCCGCCTTAAAAGCTACCCGCAGCAACAGAGATGCCAGGATTACCCCTTGACAAACCATCAGTATTGGCTTTAATCCAGCAAGATAAAGCGGGGGGCCAGAGCCACACCATTACGAGCTTTCAAAGATCATGTAAGATACCCAAACCACCAAGCACCCAAAGTTATGAACTTGAACTGAAAAGCGCTTGGCAATCAGCAGATTCCATAAGTCACCAAGATTGTCAGGAACGTGAACACTAACTTTGAAGCAATTAAACCACCAAGCCCAAAATAGATTTAGCAGTTGCACAATTTGTAAAAATATGAGAAGTCGAATCCATCCCATTGAAACAGAAGAGACAACAAATAGAAGCAATGTGAATGCATTTACTTGATTTTTTTTAATATTTGTTGGAAATATAAAATATGAATTTATTATAAGAAAAATATTTTTAAAAATGTATTAGTTGCAATCTATATGAAAAGCAAATATCTATTTAAGATTAAATTAAATTTCTTTTATTTTTTATTCAATATCATTCTAGTTTACAAACAATTAAAAAATTAGAATAAAAAAAAAGAATAAGAATTTTTTTCTTTTTCTTAGTATTTAAAATTTTTAATTTAATTTATTTTTCACCTAATTTATAAGAAATATGAATAAAAGTGTATTTAAAAATAAGAGAAAGAATGTAAAATTATGATGTTTTGAGAATTATATGGTATTTTAAAACTAATAAGGGGTTAATTGATAGATATTAATGTCAGGTTGTCACTCGTAATTTATTATAATCTGCAAACTTTTTTATTCTCGTCACAAATTTGAGTTGGTGATGCACTCCATTTTAAATCGGTGAGTAGATAATCCCTGCCTCCATCAAATATGTCGAACGATTTAGTCTGCCCACTCCATCTGAAACTACACCAGAAAAGAGTTGATCGAAAAATGTTAGGATGAAATTGAAATGAAAAACTCTAATCTTGATGGAGAAAATGTACACCAAGGTCATCATCCTTGGACATGCAATGAAGGGTAAGATCCAAGCCATTTCCTAACTTATTGGAGATTTTTACATGAGTTGGAGCGTTGAATGAGAAGGCACTGTTCACGTACGTGTATGAAACAAGAAGAGCTAGTAACAACATAGTTTTCTTGAAGCAAGTCATGATTCTATATACTTGTTTAATTCTTAATTTGTGTTTGAATTTTATTTTCTATGCAAGAAAAGAAAAAAATGACGGCTCTCACTTTAAATAAGCAAGCATGTGTAACAATTATGCTATATAAAGAATGATGAAGTTGTGGATAAGAAATATGGATAAAATATTTTTGGATCTTTGTCTTCGCTACTTATGGTTCTTCTTAATATAAGCATAAAATATAATTAGATATAACAAATATAGTTATATTATCTTCTTTAATTAGACATGACAAACATAGTTATGGTAATAGAAGATCAATAATAGGTAGATTATCAATTTCCCCCTGCGATCATTAATATTTACCACTTACTCCTTATTGTTTACATAATACTCAGTAAACCTCCTGGAATCATATTTTTACAATATTATCCTTATTTTTAAATATTTTTTATTCATATCGATTATAAATTAAATAAATCATGTAAGTTGAAATTGGAATAAAAGAAAAAATAAGAAATATATATAGGTTTCTGCATGAATGCAAAATTAATAATAAAATACATTTCTTGTGCATATTATTATTTTAATTTTTTCCTTAGAATAACTATTATTTTATATTTTCAAGATAAAATATCAATCAAATGACCTACATACCCCTATTTTCCCTTAGTTTTTTTGGGTTAAGATGGTTTTTGGATATTATGAAAATAGTAGATAGGTAAGTAGTATATATTGATTTCGGTGGAGAAAACTACAATCTCCCAAAATAAAACTATATATTGGATTTTTTCCTTTATTTAGTTTTGATTTTTTCTATTTTAGCCTAATAAATGGAGAATGAAATTTTTGTCATTTTTAGAAAATGATTTTTTGCCACTAAGGTCTTTGATAAATTTTAATATCATATTTCATCCTAGATTTTACGACTCTAACAAAAAAAACTTACTATTAAAGTGTAAATGTGACATGTTGACAAACAAATTAACTAACTTTAACATACAAAGGTTTTATATAATTAATTTTTACGTGAAAAGGCCATATTTATCATTCAACAAAATATTTTTTCTGTTACACTCAACATCGAACATACATGAGATTGGTAATTAAAAAATTATTGGGGACCTATGTGACAAAAACAATATCTAAGACGGGCCGAAGTGTCAGCCTGCCCATAAAATAGATACATTTTGAGTTTAATCACAAGAACTGAAGACCTTAGTATGTGCATGTGAGAAAACCGGTGAAAAAAAATTGATATATAAATTGCACCTTTACCATTTTTCCTGTTCCATTTTCTTTCGTCATTTCGAAGAAAATCAGTATTTGGAAGACTAAGTTAGTTTATATAAAAAATGTTGAAAAAAAATTTAAAGTCATATTAGTTTATGCAAATCCCTAAAAGAAAAAGTAGTTTTGGAAAAAAAAAAAGGTGGAAAATTAATGGTCTGTGAACGATCATTCTACAAATTAATTATTAGTCGGTCGGCTACATAATGAAAGTTTTCTCTGGGATAAACATGGAGGTTGTGTTGCCCACTTACAAGATTCAATCAGCTCAATTCCAATTCTAAACTTGGAGGACGTGTATCGACGTTGACGGATCGGGATTTGTACTGCCAAGTAGGCGCTTGAAGTTGTGAAAAATATTTGTGTTCTTGCGTTAAAAATAGAGTATAACCAAAGAAGTAAAAACAGAAAACGAAAAAAAAGAAAAAAGGGCATCGGAAGCCGATCATCATTATAAAGTTCGTATTATACTGGATTAGAGTATTAAAAAATATATGCAATAGAATTGAGCTAAAATGACAAATCATGATAGGAAGCCACAACAAAAATGGCCAAGGAATAGAATTAGGATTGAGTGCTTTCTTGCAGGAACAATGGCATAGGCTAGTAGGCTTGGCAAAACCCCGGGTCCGGTCCGGGTTTGGTGCAACCCGGGACCAGACCGGACGCCAAAAATTGAAACCCGGACCCGGACAAAACCCGGTTTTTGCATGTCCGGTCCGGGCTTGAGCCCGGCGTGTCCCGGGTCCGGGTTTTGTCTTCCGGGCTTCTAAGCCCGCTGATCAATTATTTCAAAAAAAATTGTTTTGTTCTAGTTGGCATTTGGAAGTGGGAAACAATGCATGCAACATAAATTGCAAGTATTGATTCCTGACAGGTTGTTGATGGAGATAGTTGTTGTCTTGTTGGCATTGAAATTCAAATTAATTAAATTAAAAAAAATTGTTAATTGGTTTGGACGCCCACTCAAAGGCCACCCAATTGAATTTGTCCTGCGAGGCTGCATGTTCTTCACATATAACACATTAACACCGGCCAAATTTTACTTTTCAACATCAAAAACTTGGGAGCTTGCTACTTGCTACGGTACATTATCTGTTACGTACACACCCAATGGTGGAAGGACACACATGCACATTATCTCTAATTTCTCTTTCAATGAGCCATTTCAATGAGCGAACTTGAAGCGGGTATGTTACAAATTCTCGCTACTTGGTCAATATTTGATAAGAATGTGAACAATCCTCAAGAGACCTAAAAGCAAGAATACCGATACAAATGTGCTTACCCTAAAGTAAAGAACGAGACTAATATTAAAAAAAACATCCTGGAGATGACTAACACACTAATAACCTATAGAAAGGATACGATGGTGACGAGGATCGGATGTGGTCATTTTTCAAAATTTCCCTTGATATATCTGTTGCAATATTACACCGATATGGCAGCAATTTGTTCCTTTAATGCAAGAATTGGAACCCACAAGATGCATACATATTCTATGAGATAGACTATCGGCTATAGTAGATAAGGGTAAAGTATATATGAAAACAATGGCATCGACAAACTTGCAAGTGATGCCGTACCAACTATTCAAATGAAAGAAAAATACATACACAACTCATATACATTCAATAATTAAGCGTAAACAACTCACAAAATTACAAAGCATTTGCAGCAAGAGGGGGGAGTTGCTGACGACTCAATCCACAAAACCGAGAATCGACAAATGCAAGCGAGAAGAGATGATGCCGATTGCCGAGGGGCGGTGACGGTGACGGTGGGTGCTAGCCGGTGATGGTGGGTGCTAAGCCCGGTGATGGCGGCGTCAATTATGCCTTTGGGTTTGGGTGTTTTGCGATTTGGGGAATTAGGGATTTTCGAATTTGGGTGTTTTGCGATTTGGGTTTGGGTATTTGGTTTTAGTTTTTTTTTTTTTTTTTTAATTGGGAAAACGGGTCCGGGTTTGTGTTTTGTCTTGAACCCGTGCGGATATGTCCGGGTTTTAATTTCTGAAACTCGGATCCGCTTTTTCTGTATATGCGGTCCGAATTTTGCCCGGACCGGATTATTCGGGTCCGGACCGAATCCGGTCCGGGCGGGTTTTTTTGACACCCCTAAGCTAGGAATAGAAATAGAACTCAGCTGAAATTACAGAGAAGCCACAACAAAAATGTCCTATTGGGCTTAAAACTAGGCCCATTGGGCTTGCTTGGAGGCTGCTGGTACAATCAGCTCTACATCTGAGAAAATCAAAACTTGTTCGGTGTTTTCTACTTACAATGTGGTGAAATGGAAGTGATGCTAATATCTCTTTTCCCACGTAGGAAAATCATAATATTAAGGAATATTTCACTTTATGGTAACTTTTATTTTCCAATTTCAGTTTTTTTTTTCGACAAAATATGCATAACTAAAATAAGATTCCGTTTGTGAGTATCGTACCCCTTAATTTGAGCACCATCAAATGATCAAAAAGTTATTTTTTATAAAATCTAACCATCGGACAATTCCTAAATTATGAGTTACATTACCCCTAATCTCAGCTTATGTTACCCCTCATCTCAGCCCCATGATTAATTGGCCTTTCCTTGTATCTAAATTGAAATCGATCTCGTTTTAATTTTTTGCGATGCAAGCACCATAAATTATGCGGTTCATATGTATTTAATTTTATGTGTTTAAAACAAAAGTCAACTTTTGAGCTTCTACGTATGCGCATGTGTACTTTGTCATTTTCACTCTTTTTTTCTTCTTCTTCTTTATTTTTATCGTTGGTCTTTCCTTAATTCCTTCTTCATTTACAAATGGTGCACAGATTTTGAAGAGTAATTTTTTTTTTTCCAAAAAGATTTCTAGATACAAGGAAAGTTAAATGAGTTTAGGATTGAGATTACGAGCAAAGCCCAAATAATGCTTGAAATGCAAATCATATGCTTATTTAAATTGTAAAATATTTTACTATCATCACAAGTTTAAAAGGTTATCATAATTAATGCAACAAAAACGAAAAATAAAAAAATGAAAAAGAAAAATTTGACCTGGGGATTTATTTTCATAATAGTTGACACACTGTGTGCATGGGTGGTCTTGATTCGGGACTCTCATTTAAGCATAAAAATGCAACCTCCACGATTGATATCAGCTCGTCTTGAACATTTTGCGGTGGTGTTGGAAGCCGAGGATCCAAAATTTCATTGAGTGATATGTTCCTATTGGAAGATGAAGACGAAATTGAGGAAATAAAATCTCTTGGATGATCTCCCTTTATCACTTCCAACGCGAGTACTCCAAAACTGTACACGTCACATTTTTCGGTAACCTTCATTGTGTAAACAAGCTCTGCAAAATGAACGATGAAAATGATCATTTAGATATGACGCTTAAAAATGTAAAAAGTGATTAAATAATTAATTTAAGAATGCATACCTGGAGCAATATATCCGAATGTTCCCACTAATTCAGTACAATTGGACGAATCTGGCTTGAGAAATTTTGCGATTCCGAAATCTGAAACACGAGCTTCATAATCTAAACAAAGCAGCACATTCTTACTTGATATGTCTCGATGGACAATTGGCGGGAAGCAATCATGATGCATGTAAGACAAGGCGTTAGCTACACTTCTTATCACATTCATTCTCACAGTCCAGTTGAATTCTTCAATTGCTCCATCATTGCTCAAAATTGTTGCCAAGCTACCCCTTTCAAGATATTCATAAACTAAAAATGAGTTTCGAGGATGTGAACAAAAGCCGTAAAATTTCACAATACTTCGATGTCGTAACTCTGTCAATGTCTTGATTTCATTTACGAATTCCGGTTGCGGTACCATCTCACAGGGCCATAGTGAGTGAAATTTCTTAACAGCTAAATTCTTCCCAGTTGTTAGCTTAGCTTTGTAAACACTTCCATTTCCACCTATGCCATTTCAATACTCAACTTCCAAACCCTTCGTCTCTCTAACGATTTCTTCATACAAAATTTTGCCTTCAAAAGTTAATATTGAAAGCAGTCCTTGATTAGTCACACAATTTACTCTATTTTCACTTGAAGGCCCCTCCCTTCTTCTCAAAATAAAGAACGTTCCTATTGCCAGAACTGAAAGAAAGTGCTCCTAAAAGAGGAAACACTATTATAAACCATTTCTTTTAGAGATCTGTTTGTGTGGTGTAAAGGTGGCATTGCAAGATTGAAACCCTTTAATATCACCACACAATCCTTTGTTCCCTTGTAACGCTTCCATAGGATCATATTGAAATATTCTGCTGTTAGGAATTGGACCTCGTAACTCGTTATATGATACGTCAATACACGACAAGCCATACATTCCTTCAAAGCAACTTGGAATTAAACCGGAGAAGTTGTTGTGTGAGAGATTAAGCTTCTCCAAGCTTTCCATATTGCAAATTTCACACGGAATCTTTCCTTCAAGAATGTTGAGACTCAAATCTAATTCTGAAAGTTGAATCAACTTCTCCAATTCAACTGGAAAACCTTTCGAAATTGATTGTTGCTCAAATTCAAGTAATGCAATTTCAACAAGTTTCAAGGGTTTCCGGGATAGAGTTGCCCAACTTATTTGTAGACAAGTCGAGATACTCAAGTTCTGTTAATGAGCCAAGTGCTCGAGGTAGATTTCCATAAAGTTGATTCCCATTCAAAACAAGATAGTTTAGAGAACTTAATTTTCCAATTTTTATTGGAATTTCTCCAACTATATGATTTAAAGAAAAATCAAGTTTATGTAGTTGGTGTAAGTTTGCAATCTCAACTGGTATAATCCCAGAAATGTTATTCATTGAAAAATTTAACGTGCCTAATTGATGACATTTCCCCCAATCAGATGAGATTTCACCATAAAAATTGTTATGGCTGAGATCTAAGAAAGTTAGGTTTGGGTATACGCCAAAGACTTCAGATATATTTCCAATGAGATGGTTTCGTTTAAGATTTACTCTGACTAGACTAGTGAAATTCCTCAAATTTTTTGGGATCTGACCAGAGAGTTGATTATCATAAAGGTATAAACCGATTAAATTGTTGAGATTGCCAATTGAAAGAGGAATAACACCACTCAGATGATTTGTGGATAACCCTAGATGTAAAAGCATCTTCAAGTTTCCAAGAGTTGAAGGAATAGAACCGAAAAGTGAATTTTCAAAAAGGTGCAACACAACTAAGTTGCTCAAGTTACCCAAAGAAATAGGGATTGAACCGCTCAACTGATTGCTGGATAAGTGCAAATAAGAAAGAGACTTCAAGTTTCCTATAATTGAGGGAATGGAACCAGAAAGTGAATTTCCATAAAGGTGCAATACAGCCAAGTTGCTCAAGTTTCCCAAAGTAGGAGGGATTGAACCACTAAGTTGATTTTCAGACAAGTCCAGGTGATAAAGAAACTTCAAGTTTCCAATAACCGGAGGAATGGATGCAGAAAGTGAGTTCTATAAAGATACATTATAGCCAAGTTGGTTAAGTTACCAAAAGAAAAAGGAATTGAACCATTGAGTTTATTTTTGCTCAAATCTAAAGTGGAAAGGGACTTCAAATTTCCTATGGTTGAAGGAATAGAGCCAAAAAATGAATTATTGTTAAGATACAACCTAGCCAAGTTGCTTAAGTTACCCAAAGAAAAAGGGATTTGGCCATGCAACCTGTTACAACAAAGGGCAAGCTCACTAAGAGAACTTAACTGACCTACTTCTCGTGGAATGGAGCCATGCAACTGATTCACAAAAATGTAAAGGAGCTTTAGATGAGTTAGAAAGCCGATTTCTGGTGGTATTACCCCAGACAATTGATTAAATGATAAATCAAGATACTCAAGCTTGGAGAGGTTACCGATTTGAGGGGGAATGGTACCAAAGAATACATTGTAGCTTAAGTTCAGATACGCAAGATGAGGAAATGATGAGAATGAGAATTTGTAAAGCGTACCTTTTAAACCTACAGTGCTGAGGTTAATACTGATGACTCTTTTGGCAGGATTGCACCGAATTCCAAACCAAGCACAAGGGTTTATTTTAATTTTGAGTGAGAAGGAAACATTGGTGGCATTATTAACAGGATAAAATGTCCATGAGGACAACAGCGAACGGTTATGTTTTTGAAGGCTTGTTTTCCATTTAAGAAGAGCATAGGCTTCTTTAGTAGAATCAGAAACAACGTTATGTGAAAAACTTAACAAAAGAAATAGGGTCAGTGTATTCAGAGCTGAAGATCCCATTGTTTTGATGTGTTTATGTTATTTTGTTATGCACATCCCAAACTAGGACATGATATATATATAGACAGATTACAAGAACTCGGGAGTTTAGTATGCATGTGAGAAAACTGGTGAAAATATTAATATACAAAACCCACCTTTACCGGCCATTTTTCCTCTCCATTTTCTTTCCTCATTTCGAAGATAATTACTACTTTGAGGAATAATGTAGTTCATGAAAAAAACAAATAGTGGAAAAAATTCAAGTCATATTAGTAGTTTATGGAAATCCCAAAGAAGGAAAGTAATTTCTAAGAAAATGGTGGAAAATTAATGGTCTGTGCACGATCATATTTTAAATTGATTATTAATCGGTCGGCTACATAGTGACATTTTTCTCTTTGGGATACAAACCAATAAAAGTCTTCTAAGTCGGCGGAGTAAATAATAACGCTTTAATGAACCTTTATATATATATAACAATAGTAACGAAAAAAGCAGCATTACATTTACATATAAAATAAAATTGAGGATTCTTAATTGGTTTGACAGGCATTTTATAATATATCTAGCATATATATTCTACATACATTGTTGTACACATGTATAAATTTTCATGAGAGCGTTATTATTAACTCTGCCCACTTATTAAAAGAATTTGCATTCCTAGGAGAAAACGTTAATGATGGAACTGATTAATTTAAAACAAGAGCGTGCACAGACCATTAATCTTTCACCATTTTCTTGGAAATCTCTCTCCCCCTAAGTGGATTTTTCTTATGGATTTAATTGGAAATTATCCAAACTATGCCTGAAAATAATACAAATGATTAGAAATTAAAGGGAGCAAAATGATATTGGACAAGCCAAAAATGGAAGCCACGCTTCTATGCGCACTCCGTTCTCGCCTCAGTTCCGATTGTTTCAATGATGAATCCACGTGTGTCAATTACAAAGAGAGGGAGGCCATCTATTTACAGTAACTATAAAAATAAATTCCCTTCCGTATTTTACACTCTGAGAGATGCAAGAATATAAATGAGATATACTTAACACTTTATCAGAAAGATTACTCCTTCGACCAAGAGGATTTTTCTCTCTCCTAATGGAGAAAAACTGGTCTCATCCAATGATAGTCTCCAAGACATGCCGTAAGGATATTAGTTGTCGGGGATTTATGAAGTTTACTTATCACCACAATTCTTAGTATATAAAGAAATTCTATCAATGTATTAGAGCTTCTCAAATGCAGATGTCTAAATGTGGATTTCATATGAATTTACAATTATACCATATGGCGTTAAAGTGTTTATGTTCAGTTAATTACTATGCCATATGGTGTAATAATAATCTGTACAAAATCCATATTTAAGTGACCATAGTTGAGAATTTCTAACCAATGCATAATGAAAAGAAATATCTAGGAGTGCATGGTTTAGAATGTCCATAAATTTCTTATAGTTAGGTAATTTAATTTTCCATTGTTTCAAAATTGTTTTGAGTTTATCAAAAAACTTAATTATATCATTTATTAAGATTTATGGATATTGCATGTATATGTAAAGACACTTTAGTTTTGAACCCACCAAAATAATCACTAAACCCACCTTCTAATGAAATGTCTCATAAGTAAATTACAATTATAGACAAGACAATATGGTTAAATTAAAAAAAAATTAATTAAATTACTCTTCCCATCTTGCTCTGTTGCTTTGTTCAATGGGTATTGATTGAATCATGCTCAATGGTATTCAATTAACTGGAATCACAAAGACTAACAACTAAAGGGATATCCTTTGTCAATAAAAGAAAGAAAGTGCAAGAGAAACAAAAGTTGTCTGCTTGCTTGATATGGCCTTTCTTCTAAGTTTAAAGATGACAATGCTACAATTTGATTTTTTTTTTCCTTGTACGGTACTGGAATAAAGATGGAAGGAAGTTGGATATAGGTAATAAGTTCTTCGCAACCCAATTTCTTATTACTCGTGCAGGTTTTTTTAACCAACATATCTATATTCATGCGTCAGTATATAGTACCAATAAATTGGTGGGGAAGATTTTGTATTTGGCGTGATCACAAAGGTAATTGGAATAAGAAACAATGGATGGAAAAAATGAATATGCAAATGAAATCATAATCTTTGGTGGAGAGAGATCCATAAATAATCGTCGAAATGGAGAAAGGATGAAGAAGCCATGAAAAAATAATAATTTTGTTTAATAATGGTATAATAGGTATTAAGATGAGTTTATTAAATAAAACATAAGTTCTTAAATTTTGATGATAGGTTTGTTAAATACCTGGATTTGATGAGTATTTTAGTGGGTTTAAATAATCTCACCCTTTAGTTTAACTAAATAGTCTAAATTCATATTTATCTTTTAGTGATAAAACTATAATTATAAAAAAGTTGGACTATTGCCATTCCTCTAATCTCCTCATAAAATCCCTTTATCCAATCATTTTTATTTAATTCCAAAATGTCCTTTGTTCTTTTAAATACACTTTCTATTTCTTAATGTAATTTTTTATAATTAAAACTCAAAATAGTATTCTACTTTTTTTTCTTTTACAATGTTATTGTTACCCTTCAAATAAACTAAATTCTAGGTGATGAATATTTTAATATCAATCATTAAGTTAAATTACACATATATTAAATTATAATTTGAAAGCAACCTTATATATAAATTCTTGATGAGTAAGAAATATGAAAAAAAATAAATTATTATAAATCTTTACAATTGATTTCAGTTAGATAGAAGTAATAAGTAAAAAAAAAAGGGATTGATAATGAATGCAAGTAATTTATTGGAAAAAATTTTAAGTATGTTTAATTTTATTTGTTTTTTAAATGTAATTTTATTTAAAGTAGGGCTTTACAAGAATAATGAAGGGGTGCCAATAAATTCATTCTTATAAAAATTGCGGGATTTTGAAAAGAGTGGGACTATTGACACCCCTCTAAATATCTCTTAAAACCCCTTTAATTATTTTACAATTTTAACCATTATTAAAATTACATAATAGGACAATTTCTAATTAAATTCTACTCAAAAGTTAAATAATGTTTTATTTTAGAAATTAAAAAAGTTTTTGTTTTATTTTCAGGTGAGGAACTTACCACCAATGGCTACAATAGAAAGAAAGAAATTTTTTTTTTTAATGGAAGAAATCTGGTTGTTGAAATAAGTTTTAATAATAAAAATTAGATAATGGGGTTTACACAATAAATTTTACTTAAGGATATTTTTGTCATTGATGGAGGTGTTAAAAGAATTTTATAATTTTTTTAAAATATTGTAATGAAGTTAATTAAGAAAACGGGTGTTAAGAAATATTTAGGGGGTACCAATAGTCCTACTCTTTTAAAAATTATTCTCTTAAGCAGATTCCAAGACTAGCACTAAGCCCAGTGGGTTTTATCTTATTGAACCAATTATATATATATACACATACATACATACATACATACATACATACATAGGGATATTGAGGTATTATGAAAATAAGAGAATTAAAATATGATTTCAACGTAGAGAAAGTGACAATTTCGCAAATTAAGGTCATAGTGTCTCATGATTCCAGACTGCCAATTAAATAAATAACAGAAAGTTGTGTAAGCTGAACGTTCAGGCTCAAAACCCATCTAATTAAGTCCATGCATTTTTCTCGTTTTTAATTTTCTGAGATACAAAATTTATATCACAAATGATTCAGCATTTATCATATCATTCATTGATATGTGGCATAAGATAATTATCACATTAATGATAAATAATAAATTCACTAAAACAATAAATACATTACAAGTAATGATTGGAGACATATGGCATATGTGGTCACATTATTACCTTAGAAAATTTTGTCATTTTACGATAAGGGAAAAAAAAAATTATTTTTGGAGACAACACGTTTATATAGCAGCTGTTATCTTTTGGGATCCTGGTTGCAATTTAATTTATTCCTTTTGTTTAATTTTAATTCCAATGGTTGCGTGCTCACCTTTGATTATTGCAAATGGGAGAGGGTTCGTGCAATGTTGCTCACATGTTTTTTGGCATACAATATTTATTTCTGCAATCCCACCAGACATTGATTTCTTTAACCATAAAAAAAACAATTGGCTTGAATTAGCCATAAAATGAAGAAACATGGTAAAAATTATCGTTCAGCCCATGCATTTATTCCACACTAACAAGACAAGCACACTTAACAAGGACAAGCTGCGCCGAGCACTGAGCGGTGCTTTGGCGTGTGAAAGCTACATCTATGAATAAAGGTTGCCTTGTTTTCTGTTTGAAGAATGTTTGTTTTTATTTTTGTAAATATCGCACGTTATTTTTATTTATTGAGTTGATGTTATAGCCAATAATCAATATAGGCTTGGAGCCTAACTTTTTTTTTTTTTTAAGGGGGTGAATAAAGTTTAAATTGACTTTTGAATTCTTTTATCTTCTAAAGGATTCAAATTTAGAAGATTAGTTAAAGAAAATTGCTGAAACATCACTAGATCAAGTCTTTGAGGACACTGAGCTATCTCATCAAAAAAATCCTACCGACTATAGCATCCTTTAATCCAACTTCAAAATCATTGGCTAAACGGAAATACCGAATTTTAGTTTACATGAATTTTAGTTTCACCCATCCCGTATGCGTTAACGGAAATACCGAACCACTATTTTAGTTCGGTAGGGGCTATAATACCAAATAGAACTTCAGTGGACAATAACGTTAAAATCAGTATAATTTAGAGGGCCATTTAGGAGGACTATAATGAAACAATCTACATCTATATGTACTATAACATAAAAGTTTAAAATATAGGGCCCAAAAAATAAATATTTCGTAAATTTTCAATCAACCCCTTATCTTTCCTGAAATTTAATTTTTTCCGTTGGGGCCCCCACTCAAAATTTCAGGGGAGGGGGGAAACAGAAAGAAAAAGGAAAAAACACTATTAAAGATTGCTTGCAAATTGGGGGTTGCAATGTTCTATAATGCAACATCTTACGCCTGTTGCAGCTATCAAAGTCCTTAGCCGGGATGCTTGCCGATTTCCAAATTAACTACATATGTACTTTCAGGATGGCTCGGTGCTTTAGTTCTATATTCTCTATATTTTTCGTAGCCAAAAGAGAGGAGATTTTGATAAAGTATTGTTGAGTGTTGAAGTGTATTCTACTTTCTCTTTATTTGTCTCTGAGCAAATACTAACTTGAGCGCTAAGGTCAGAACGATGATTATGGTTCGATAGGGTTAAATTAAGAATTGAAAGACTTCTAGACAATAAAATATAAATACTATAGACCTAAAGTGCTAAGGGGGCTTAAACATAAATTTCACATAAAATTGGATTGATTTCACTGAAGTGTGTTTTGCAGATTTCAAAGTTGGGGATATTTCCACCCCATTATTTGTGTAAACCCACCCAACTTCTAAAAACTATTTACAATAAATACGTATTTTTTCTCATAAATACAAATCAACAAAAAATTTATGTAATTTATCAATTAAATCATTCTTACATTTTTTTTCTTATTTTTTTCTATTAAAATAGCTTTAATATAAGTTCTATTTAATTATTTTGCTTCACGACATAAAATGACCCACTTGCCCGAAATAATATGTGTTCTTGTATCTAATACTTTAAATACTTAATTTTATAACTTATAATATAATCTAACTTCTTAAATGAAATCTAATAATTTTCATGTAAATGACATAAATTTGACAGCCTAATAATTTAATGAGTATTTTCTCATAAAGACATTATGTTAGTTTAATTAAAAATTAATAATCACACTAATAAAGTAGAATTAACTATTTAAAAACAATGAATTTTGTATAAAATTAAAAAATTGTTGAAGTTAAATTAAATTTTTGGTATTTTTACCTTTTAAGGGTAACATAACCAATTTAAAATTAGGTTAAGCAATCTTATTAGTCAAATATAATAAAAAAATCTAAGTCACAACAAAATAAATTAAGATAGATTTAATTGATTAATTCTTTTGAATTCTTCTTTATTTGAAAATTTTAAAATAATGAAATTTTTATAATTATTTTCTAAAAGTTGAATTTATAAAATTTGTGGGTTGGAAATATCACCAACCAAATTTCAAATGAGCTAAATCTAGACAAAAAGAGAAGAGATTTTAATCTTGAAGTGTGTTTTGGTCATTTGAGTTTCCAATGACCGAACATGCAGTTGATCAGTACACCCTCTCCTCATATGTTGGCCTCTAAGCGTTAATAGTATTACATATAGCGTCGTGCCAAATAGTCACACCCATATATCTAATATTCAAATTAAATAGGTAATAGTACTGTAATAATATATATTTTGCTATTAGATTTTTGTTTGAATACCAACCTTATAGTCAATCGCTTGTGGGCGCGGGCCGGGTTATGCACTGATCAGAGAATATAACTTTTAAATAATTGTAACATCATCCTTCATGGCAAAGGTATATGATAAAATTTATTCTACAATAAAGGTAATACAACTAATTTTTTTTTTTTTTGATCTTATGCAGTGAGGCTTTAAACCCGTCTGACTAAGTTCACTTTCGGGAAGAGGCATGTTCTCCCAACAAAGCGATTCATACTTCAGTGAAGCCAAATCAATAACTTAAGGGGACTAACAAATGGTAACTTTGTTGGTTGTAATACAACTAATTAATGTACACATATTATATTATTATTTACTTAATATATGGTTGACATGATACTTTCGATATATTCTAAAATTTCTCCTCTTAAAAATACTCACTTGACAAAAGATCTATGATGTTCAATACTGGATTATTTACACCCAGAGGATTATAAATGTAGCATGAAAATATACATATATTTTTGTATATGAGTTGGGTTCGAATCCCGAACTTCTTATTTCACTCCCCAAAACAATTTTACTTTTTGAAACAATGAAACACAATAAATTAATCACATTTGTCGCTACAGATTGTAGCAACACCACCCAAAATGGTGATTGAAATTTTTTACAATAATATTTATCGCAAGGCCAGGCTCCAAACTATCCCAATGAAGGAGCAACGCCACAGGCTCGAGCAATAAACCAACCTAGCTACTAATCAATATTTGTTATACAATCAAACTGAAAACGACCTTTTACTACTACAAGCAACCTTTAGGCTGAACTAAACCAGAAGCAGATCCATCAGCATGGCTGCAAGAGGCTGCAGCAGGTTGATTCTTATAAGTAAGCTTTACATCTTCCAATCTTATCCTTGAGCATGGGTACTTTGAACTACAATCAAAATTCACTGCTACTTCCGTTGCTGACGTTCCATGAACATCTTGATACGTTACATCGCTAATTTTAACCCCTGAAACCTGTTACATAAGGAATAAAACAAAATTTTAAGAATTGTTATGGCACCGATATATTAATGAATTTTCCTTTGATACCCTTTCGATGTCGTACCTGACCGGGGCATCCTATGTTATCAGGGCAGTAATTTTGATCAATTATGATGGGGTTTTGAACATTCTTCATGATTGCATTTTGGAAAAGAATGTTCCTTGCAAATCCGTTGCTTGGTCTTCCCCAAGATTTAATTCTCAGTCCATTTTGAGTGCCTGTAAATGTCACAGTTTTAACTGTAACATTTTGGACTCCAGCCTCATTTAGGTCCTTCCCCAAACTCCCGATGCTGCATAATAACATCAAAAAAGTTGTAAATAAAAAAATATATGTTAAAAAATAATTACAAAATTGAAATGATAATAAGGAACTTTATTTTATTTTATGTTACCTGATTCCATGGCCAGGGCCACATGCAACATTTTCTATCCACAAATTAGAGGTTCCAGGGCCAATAGAGACGCAATCATCGCCTGTAGAGATTCTAGTGTTCAAGATTGTAACACCACTTGATAATTGGACATGGATGCCGTCGGTGTTGGGGCTGTTTCCTGAGGCCAAGACCTTGACGCCTTTCAATTTCACATTGTTGCAGCCATTAAAAACAACGTGGTACATTTGGCTATTCAGTGAAGTTAGTCCATTGATTGCAATGTTGTTGCAATTTGAAAACCCCATTGACTGCAGAAAAGGCATATTTGTAAAAAATTGATTAAAAATCAGTGAAAAGACTATCCAAGTCGCCCTTTTAAGCACAAGCATTAATTGCTAGATTGAAGGACAAATTGGTCATTTCATCATACCGTGGCACCGCTGGGACAATTTTTCCCAGAGTTTTTGCAAGCCCACAAGGCAGTCCCTTGGCCGTCAAGAATGCCACTGTTGAGGGTAACTCCGTCAACATGCTGGAAGAAAAGCCAGTTTCCGGCATTTCCAATCACGCGATAATCAGATGGAGCAACAAGGGTACCATCAATGCGGATAGTAATACGATTGTTCTTGCATGGACCTTGAAACGCAACGTTTCGGAGAAAGAATCTTCCTGGTGGCACGTAAATGGTGGCTGCTCTTGGTGAGCCGCAGGCATTAGCCCATGCTGACAGAAATGCTTTTGTTGAGTCCGTTCTGCCGTCGGGTTTGGCTCCGAAACTTACAACATTGTAACTCGGTGGGGCTGCTAAAGACGAAGTGTTGAAAATGGAAAGCAAGAGAATTGAAATAAGGAAATGAAAGTAACACATTTTGTTATCCATTTTTTGTTGTGAGCAAGAAATTTGAGAAGTTGAAAGAAGTGGAAGTGGTGGTGAAACGGTTGAGATGGAAGGGTATTTATAGGATTTTAAAAAAGAATTTGGATTTGATCTGCATGCATCAGAAGAATTCAGAAGCAAGCTGCGCCGAACTTTGTGAGCAGTTTTTGCTTTTTAATTTTTTTTTCCAAGTTTAGTTTACGGAAATACCCTTGCTTGATTCTTGGATGACTTGTAATTAATGTTTTTGGACATTGCATTGTGTCCGCCAACGTTAATTAAACAGAATATTTACTTTCTATATATTATACCCGTGTTGCTTTATATGCGCGTTACTTGTTTGGAACTTTTTTTTCCTCCCCAAATTCAACAAATTATAGTTCTTCCCATTTATGATTGATCTTTGGTTTCTCTATGAAAATTAATTGATTCGAATATACAACAGTTTACGTGTTGTGAGCTACATGTGTGACAATGATGTAATAATCAATTAATTGTCCTTAGTAATTTTGTTATTACATAAATCAAATTCACTTGGTCAAATTGTTTTCATTTATTTTTCATGTGTCATAATTTAACTTACTTTTTAGGTAACCTTGGCCGTTAATTGTTATCTATATAGCCTATTAATATTTAATGCGGACTCAAAGTGATATAAAGGACAGATGCATGTACATGGTTCTTGCGTAGGGGAGATATTACTTATATTTACTTACACATAAAGGATAGTAATTGTTAAAATTAAATTGAAAATCAAGCGAAAGGCTTGACCCACAAGGAAAGCCAAACCAAGCCACCACATACAGCGTAAAAGTTTTTTCTTTATTGTAAATTAGCTCGAGTTTGCGCTCTTCGTTTGGCCTTTTTTCCCCCCTTTTTCACATTAATAACGCCTCCTCTTATTTTCTCAACCTTTTCTTTTAATTTGTTTTGTCGCAATGTCAAACCGATACTAAATTTTATTCTAGCGAACATTCTTTAAAACTCAGTAACAAGAGATCTCACAAAAAAGGGAAAGATTTCAATTAAAAAAATATTGAAATATTATTCATGAAAAGTTTCCAAGCCTGTTAAGTCTTTTGACAAACCTTGCTCAATGTTCTCACCAATTAACTTTATCTTGGCAGCCATATCTTCTTTAAGAATAACTTTCTTGTCTCTACTATAAATTAGGCAAAACCATATCAATTGTCTTTGGGTCTTCTTGAACAATTCGTTTAAACTTATATCCCTACTATGACTTTGCCCGTCCTACATGATGCTAATTAACCACATCCTCCTAATTTGTTGTTCTTTCCATTCATTTTTTAATTTAATTTTCAGATGATTGATATTATACTTATTTAAATGGCGTATATAATTTATATTTCTATTAAAATGCATGACATCCAATGTGTAACTTATTGCTGGGTAATAGGTATTCTGTTTTTTAATAAAATACAAAATTCAATATAATGAATTAATAAACAATGTGCTACCATGTGACAATCATCCCACTACAACTATAGCAATACATAGTTTATACACTATTTAGTAAAAAGAGTGTGTTTATCTCATCCCACATCACAAGTGAAGGCAAGCATAGGAGTGTTAACAAGTTTTGTGGGTTTCTCTAACGAGTAGATGCATTTTGGATGAGGGTCACTTGCATGAATCTCAAAAGCAAGTTCGTGAGGGCAGTGGTTAAACTGTATTTTAGTTTGACAGAGACCACAATGTAGAAACAATAAACTTTAATAGGTTGTAGCATAAGCCCAATAAATGCTCATGCAAATATTGATGGTATATTGGATCCCGCTTGCAACCTAATGTGCGGATTCACTGACAATAATGAGGACAAAGGGTCTTAAGAGAGTGAAGAGCGTAAAATTCCACATCACTACCAAAGGCAAGCCTGGGAGATTGTATAAGGCTTTTCCTCTGGGAGGTTGTATAAGCCTTTTCCTAACATGTTATAGGTGATGAAGGACCTAACTATGATGAAGTTAGAGAGCATTTTCCGCAACGTGGGCTCAAACGTGACATGTGGAGCAGAATAAGGAGAAGAAATCGGCTCTTGTTTTGATGAATATGGTTGGTTTTAATTAAGAACTGGCTTTCCTGAATTTTTTTTTTTTTTTTTTGTTATTATTTTTCTAGGTCGTGTTTGCTTGCTTTCAGTTCACCAGGGCGTGATCTGGGGACTTGGCCAGAAAGTTAATCAAATAGAGTAATCCATGCGAATAATCAGTTGAGTTTTGTAATTTTATTTTATTAAAACATAACCCCATGTTATTATCGATCGTTTTCTTCTTTTGTTATTTTTTTTCCCTAGCGCAATAAATGCTAAGACATTTATCTTTGTGGTCCAAATTAATTAGCGCAGCATCTTCCATAGAATATTACATCTAATAACCATTGGCTTCTATCCTTTCATACTTATTATACATAACGGACCTCTGCCTGTTAGAATATTAACTCTAACAAGTAATAACCATTTGCTCCGATCACTTCCATACTTGTTATACATAATGGACCTCCGCCTACAAAATAGATTAATGCTGTACTTATTTCTGATACTAAATTTAGATACTGACGTGGCAGCTGACACAGCACTATCGTATTAGCTGCCGCGTCACCCGCTTTTTTTTTAATATTAAAAAAAAAATCAATTAACAATCTAATTAAACGTTCATCTTTCATGCTTTTTTTTTTAATTTTTCCTTTGCTCCTTAGTTGTTGCAGCGGAAGAAAAGAAAAAAAAAATTGTCAGACAAAAATAGATGGGGTGAGCCATTAACGTTTGATTAGGTTTTTAATTTTTAATTTTTCTTTAAAATCTAAAATATTTAAAAAACGGCTGACATGACAACTAATGTGATAGTGCCACATCAGCTGCCATGTCAGTGAGTATACAATCTTAGTATTTGAAGTATAGTAATACTGATTAATAGACGCACTGAAACTCTTATCTACTAAAATTTACAAAATTTTGCTTGTCTACTAAAATTTACAAAATGGAATCTCTGTACTTATATATAATTTTTTCTGCCTATAGTTTAACCAAGGTCTAAGATTCATTATTATAGTAGTAATAACAAATTGTATCTAGCTAGTTAATAAATATATTATCACTAAAGCAATCCAATAGTATTCAAGAAATTAATTGTTGTGTGAACAGATGATTTTTCTTAAAAGTGACTTTTACTGGAATCTTGCCAAGTTCATGAATATGATCATTTGCGTGATAATGTAGAAAATTAATTTAATTTCAATGTCAACTTGTAATTAATAAAGTAGGGGCCCGCCGCAATTTAGCACGTTCAATGATTTTCTTCAATCCGTTTAGCATTATTCGTAGGTTATGTGACGAAATTCTTTTAGCTTAATATAATTCTTAATTAATTTAATTTATAAACCCAATACCGTATGAATGTGCATAGTTAATGGTTTTAAATTAAAGACTGCCCAGTGGCGCATACAATTTTTATAGGGAGACGGACTTTTAATTAGGTTCCTAATTTTTTTCATTATGCGTCTTTTATTTTTGTTAATTGCATTCATAACTTGTCATTTTAATGTTCGAAAAAATATTTTGGCAAATGCATCATACTCAACTGACAACAAATTAATAATAATAAAAATTTAAAATTAATATTTTTTTCTTTTGCAGTTTTAGTGTAAAAACTGTAACAGGTAATAATATATATATATATATATATATATATAAGAACTCAAGTTATGTGATAAACTTTAGGTAAGTGTCTACAATTATAGATGCAATATTGCCAGAGATACAATTTCTTTATTGGCCTACTCTATATATGGGTATCTAGCTAGCAAATTAAGTTGCTCGTTTCTTCGAAATACAGATGATGTTCCGGTGTGCGAATGCTAAAATCATAAATGAAGTTTTTCCTTGTTACATGGCTTCAATGTTTCAGGCAATTTTTATTTAAATAGCATGTGATATTTGTTGACATTTCTTTCCTGTAGATATTAAATTTGACCCATAATATTATTCAAATTTCAACTCCACATCTTGTTACAGAAACTGGATCCAGTACAATTCCATCAACATCAACCACTTGTTCTAATAAAAATTTCAGAAACCATGTGATGAAGAAAATATATTTTCCATGAAAGATGTTGTTGATTTGGACATTTTGTTATATATAATCGTATGGATAGATCGTTGAATCTGGAAAAAAAAAATCAATTCAAAATATTATTTATTGTTACGTTATTTCTCTCTTTTTCTGTTTTAACTTTTTGTAGATTTCAGGAGGTTAGATTTATTATATTCCCTCTAAGTTGATGTGCTTAATATCTTTTTCATTCAAATAAATTTCATCACTCATCAAGCTTCATAAAGTTGTGGTAGTAATAGTAATAGTAGTTATAATCAGAATCATAATAAAATGGGTCTCATTTGATTGAATTGGTAGAATCTCTTATCTTGATAACAAGAGGTCTGTGATTTAAATTGGACTCACGTAGATGAGGAAGAAACTAAATTACCATTAGACTAAAGAATAAGAAATTATATTAATCATGATTAGAGATTATTATACTAAAAAATATAATTATTTTTTATTTCTTTTTATTACTTGGTAGTTTCTACATATATGCGTTTGGGATTGAGGTCTTTTTTTAAGCTACAGCTGCTGTGAAAAAAAAGCTGTAATTATAAAACAAAAGTTAATAATATATAGTAAATATAAATTTTAAATAATAATTTTGATAAAATTATTAAAGATATAATAAATTTTATATTATACAAGTGAAAAATCATATCAACATATCTTAAAATTTTTAAGATCTTTTTTTAAACAAATTTCAACCTCAATCCCAAACGCACCTATAGACGATTGAGTGAAAGCCAACTCATTATTTTTTGTGAATTTCTTTATTAATTTTTTAAAAGCATGAACAGTAATCTTCTAATTGATCACTTGTTTCAATGATTCATATTAGGCAAACAATCAAGGCATTTTACTAGTTTATGAAGCGAGCTTGTCTTACGTCTATGTTCATGCCTAATTATGCACCGAAAGGATAAAACTTAGGCATCAAGACAAAGTCAAATGATTCATCGTTGCCAATTGTTTCTTGTTCAAAAACATAACCCATCCCAAATTTGACTGTTTTATTCAGCACAAGTTCAGTCACCACATGGAGATTTCTTCGTCAACTGCCTAATGGAAAAAGGTTAATGCATGATTGTTGGCTAAGGGAATTAAATTGGATTAATTACTAGCTATTTAAGGTAATTAGCTTGCCTACCCGTAACTTCTATTGATGGTATCACTACAAATTTTGGCTCAAAATTGGTATGAGTGAGTTTATTGCTTCTTCGTTTTTCATTATTTTTATTTAATCGAAGCAGAATAACATATTATAGTTCTACCTTCATTTTTTTAGTTTAATTTTACCAATTACTGCTTGCAATGTTATTTTGTAATTAATCTTTTGATGTCAAAACTTTCGAATGAAAAATTCATTCCGGTCATAAATCAATCGTACCTCTTTGTTATTTTGATATGAGGATTTAACCGCATATTATGAAAATTGTGAGGGAACAGTTAATCTCTTTAAAACAAAATAATAATGCATAATGAATGCAGACTAAGAATTCTCTCTTGATCTAAAATTCGAACTAATAAGAAAAATATTAATACATAGAGTAATAATTAGGACTCTTAACATTTCAGTCTCAACACAAGTCCCAACTTATATCTGCTACCTCTTACTATATATATCATACCATATACTCAGTGATATTTGCCATATCATTTTTGCTTAAAACGATAAGGCCTTCCATAAGCTAGATTTATTAGTAAAAGAAAAATGAGTACAATAGAGAGTAATGTAAAAAAAGGGAGGATATATTTTTAATTAGGAAAGTCCCACTTATCCTTGAATAAAAGGTTCTCGATTCGAGGCTTGTGAATGCGGCTGCGTTAAATACTTGTTGGGAGAGCTTTGCCGCCCTAATGGTCCTATCCAGCTCGAATTTGGATTAATCATGGCCTAATATGATATTCGGATACCAGGTGGTTTAATACACAAAAAAAAAAGGGCATGAAAATTGATGGAGAGGCTTCTCAAACTAAGAAAAATCAGGACAATGAAAAATTAGATTGGCCAATGCATCTGTTACTTGGTTGACTAACGGTAGATATGAGAATTCATTATGAAAATTCATTGAAATGATATTTTGAAGATTGTAGCTCAACAAGTTAACCATTTGTTTTTATTTTTTAATGAACCAATGAGACTTAGGTCCTGTTTGGGACTGAGGTGCTATAACTGTAGCTGCTGTGGAAAAAAAAAGTTGTATAAAAAAAGTTAATAATATGTAGTAAATATAAATTTTAAATAATAATTTTAATAAAATTATTAAAGATGTAATAGATTTTTTATTATACAAGTGGAAAATTATATTAATATAAACTTACAACTAAAAGCAGTTAGTGTTTAAACACTTAAGACAACTTTTAATGCAATGCTTCAACCTTTTTTAAACACACTTTTAAAAGAAGATATGTGTACAAGCAAACACATGATACCATAAAAACAGTTTATATATGATTATGACATTTCGTATCCCGCCCTCTAGTTGGCTAGTTAAAATAATTTGCTTGAAAACTACTGAGCAAGTTTATGGGGCTTAATGATGTTGCATATAAATATATAAGAAAATCATTTGGAAAATTTAATTAATATATATCTTTGTTATTGCCAGAACTCAAACAATCACATGTTATATTTGTAAAACAAAAATAAAATTGAATAAATCACTGCTTGAAACAAGGAAGCCCCAAAAGAGGGAACGTGGCATTCACAAACCATCAAGATCGAATATAAATTGTGTCTGTGTGTGTTAGAAGATCTTAAGGAATTTGTATATACTGTCTTTTTATTGGATTGGCCGCTCCTATGTTTGCTACCAATTTTGGGAACAATTGTTGATTTTTTTTATTATTATTTAAAGAGATAATGAAAGAATTGATATTATACAGTTGTTCATGTGAACATGTTAGCCTGGCAATAATATTGAAGAAACAGTGCAATATGAAATTTCCAAATTTATTTCTTCAAAGAGAACAATATATGTTCATACTTTTGGGTCCGGCTATATATGGTGCGCCTGTGACGGCATACCTAGTTTTTGTCCTTTTCTTATCAATTATTATAAACCATCAGATTTAACATAAAAATAGTTTAATGTTTTAGATGGATTTGATAGGTTATTAACTCTATAATCCCTATTGTTTGCTTGCATATAAAAAAATGATAAAGTTTCAACACTTTGACACATAACTCCAGATCGTTTTAAATTTTTACACTTAAGTCTATTGCCTAGTTTGACTTTTTTTAATAACTTATTTTAAAATCTGCATTAAAATATATTAATAAGTTAATATATAATAGATCTATATTATTTAATAATCACTATTTAACATAGGAAAAATTTGACTGCACGCTAAAAAAATTAACTTGTGTTACTCTACTCTCAATATTTTGAAAAGTGATTAGTACATCCTCATCCGTTAGCTTTGTTATTTATTTAACCATTGACCACTTTGATCATATAAAAATTTAATTATACCCTTATTTAAAATTAAAGTAGAAAAAGATTAATCACCATCGCAATCAGCTCCAAAATTGTATTTCGTCTTTTGGTTCTAATCATTATAAGTAAAAAAAAAAAAAATCGTACAATCACCGCTAGTTTTATTGTCATGATTAAAAATAAATAAGTCACTACCATTAATTTAAATCGTTAATTGTTACTCTTTTCTTTTCTATTTTTTTCTCTCTCTCCTCTCTCTCATTTCCCCCCCACTTTCGTTCATTTTCTCACTTCGTGAACACTATTATAAAATAGATCTTTTTAGATTTTATTATTTTAGAGAATTATATTTTGTATATGATGAAATAACTTTAATGGGTGAAAACTAATAAATAATGGATAAGACTATTTGAACCTATAAAAGTATTCGTTGTATGAGGATAGTTTAGGAATATAAAATTTTAGATGTAAAATGATTTTGAACTTTGGAGAGTAATTTTTAGAGTTTAGAATAACAAGCTAACTGCAATTTGTCATTGCATTGGAGTGAAAATGTAAGTGATAGAGAAATGAGCTAACTGCAATTTGCTGAAACTCGTCTCACAAAAGACAAAAATTATGAATGGACGCACACATAGCAGAACCCCTAAAAGTCTATTTAATCTTATCAAAACTGAATAGATAATAATCTAATTAGTAAGAATTCTGCCGTCGACAATGTCTCCTTTATGAATATAACACTCTCAAAATAATTTAATATACAACCAACTTCAATACTCATCATTCTCAATGATATCATCAAGGTATCAAAAGATTATATTATAACTAATATTAACAGATATTAGTTTATTCTTAATTCCAAAAGAATAATATAACAAAATTATACAAACCCAAAATAATGAGATGATCAGGATGTCCTAATAAAAATCATCTATATCTTCTAACATCATCACATGGCCAAGACTCAAAATATATTTATAGTTGCTGGGTCTATCTGGTGTACTTGCAACTTCTTGTTGAAGGGGGAAAATATAATAAAAACGAGATAAGTATAAAACTCAGTGAGTTCAGTGAGTGGATAATCGTTTTTTAAAATAAACTTACTTTAAAAGAAATAATCATATAATTTTCAAACACGATTTCATCAAATCATATGCGAAAGACCATTAATAAATCGTTTAACAATTAAATTATATTACTAACCTTGAAGAGTATATATAATATCGTAAGTAATAATAATTGAAATCATATCACGATATCATATAAAATACATAAATCTAAAATCATCACTAAACAAATACCCAAGGGAGTAATCTATTAGGACGCCAACGAACGACGTCTTGTCTAAATCAAGCTACAGAGATAGTGTCATATCTCGTCATATATCTCAACATATCTGTGTATGAATAATCTAGTCTCCAAAGGACAAAAGCGCCTAAGCACACAATCTAAAGCTTATTTGTCTTTTCTCATAGATAATCAGTATATGTATTATTATCATATCACGTCGTATATGCGCCCAAATCTTAAAACCTACATGTATTGTTCAGACTCTCTCATCTATATCACTGTATCTGGAGGGGAAGAATATTGTTCAATGATTTTAAAAAACAACCTCTATACTCATATTCATAGATATTTTAACCATACTTTAAATCATACTTTTCTTTTTATCATCACATCTAAATCCGCTTTTCTTATCTTTAAAATACTATAATATATTATCCAAAGTCGATACGGAAAACTATTAACCAAACATTTTAATAAAATATCAATGCGTGAATTAAATTCATTTTGAAAAAATCATTAAATCAAAACATTTAAAATGCTTATTTCGCAAACATATTTTACTATCAAATTAACTATGAAAATAGATTTTGTATATTCCACTCACAGTAATGGTGTTCAGACTCAGTTATCCTCTACATCCGCGGATCGATTCTCGTTCGCAGATCTTCCTAAATAAAGGAAACGACATAATTATTTTCCGTAAGTCGAAATTAGGACTAAACTTATGTAATAAACTCAGAGCGAACATCTATCCATAATTTTACAACTCCTGTGTCGATAAAATTATTAAAATACCCTCAAATCCGTAAATCATTAAAACACTCTGAAACTGTAAACCACGTAATTACCCTCGGAATTCTAACTACAGCCAATCCTCAATTCCAGAAGTTAGTAAAATATCCACGGTCAAAAATTACAAAATCGCCCTCAAAATGTGAAATTATCGAATTGCCCTCGCCGGTCAACGGTGATCGAAATTCAGTCAACGGTGACCTGGAAGCTCGGGTCTGATAGTTCCAACCACGCTGAGTCTAATAATGCTGGCGGTGAGCTCCACGCGCAGCAACAGCGGCGGATCGACCTTCCCAAGTCGTCAGCTTTCCGGCGGTCGTTCGCTTCCCAAACGGCAGTTTCACGTGGCGGGGCTGGTCGGAAAATGATGAGGATGAGCTGAGGATCAAGATCCAAGCGGTGGCGTCACCCAAAGCCGGCAGAATCGACGGCGAGAAGGGGTGGGTTTTACCGCGGCTTATCATGCTACAAACGGCGGCATTCCGGTCGTTTTTGACGACGGTGACAGCTGGAATATGACGGCCGGTCTTTAAGCTTCAGGTTGGTACCTTGCTCGGCCGGGGAGGTGGCCGGAAATCAGAGATATGGCCGAATCGATTTCGGATCAAACGCGTCGGGTTTCGGATCGGTTTACAGCTTCTCTCAGTCTCTCACACGTGTGTATGTGTTCCCCTGTTTCCAGCTTCTTTTATTTTCAGACCGCCTTTTTTTTTTTTTTTTCATATGTGTTACACTTACTTTCTTATTCCATGGGGATCTGTGCATATAGCTTGGGCTCACATGGCTGTTGAATAATTTGCAACCTGACACGCAATTTGTATTCTGTCACTTGGAAGCACGAGAAATGCACCTGAATCCATGCCTAAAGTAGTGAAAAATAAAAAATAAAATAAAAACTGATATATAAAATAATCACATAATTTTTTTAATTATCTCATTAATTGGATCCCTTCTTCTTTGCTCAATGTGTTGCTTAAGATAATTTATTCAAAAATCAATTTACTTCCTGTTTTAATTAGCAGTCTTGACTAAATATAGTAACGATATACATGGCAAAAATTTTCCAAAAGTCTATTACCAAAGAATGTGGGACCTGTGTAATATCATGATCTTAAAAGTTGTGAAAATTTACTTCAGTGCACATGAATGTCACATTAATTAAAATAAATTTTTTTAATACCTTAATATTTTTTCAAATATCTAACATTACTCATTGTTCATAATTAAGATAAATTAGATGACACTCTTTAAGTATAATATAAATGTTTATATATATATATATATATATATATTATTTGAATTTATAAGCACTTCATATATGTTGTTTATATATATATATATTATAAGCACTTCATATATGTTGTTGTTTCTGTTTTCTTTCTTTCTTTCTTTTGTTTCCCCCAAAAAAATTGCTTTTAACTTGTTTTGTTCAAATTGTAACAAGGAAGCAAATAGGGAATAACAGATAAAGGCAAGTATGATTACGAAATCAAGAGAAAAGATTGCGATGATATGGATAAGTCGATGAAAAAATAACATAAAATATTAACTAATCAACATAATCAATGAACTTTTATATGTTGTGGCGACTGCTTGGTTTGGCTGCGTTTGCAATATCACGTTAAGGGCCAAGTCCTTTTGCTTGTTTTTGATTTATGAATAACTAACTTTGACATACATTTTCTCCTTTCCCAAGCTACCATATACATGTGCATGTATATATACTTTAGATTACTTTGAGTCCGTACTAATTCTAACTATAATAAATTGCAGCATTGTGCATACTATTTTTCACTTATAAAAATATGGGAAATAAAACTAATATAGGACATATTAACGTATAAAAAAATTCTAAGGTACATATTTTCGTCCCAATATATTTGTAAAAACATGCGTTTGAGTTAGACCACCATACCCAATTTAATACTAACTTATAGCTAGTTACTATAGCATGTTGTTGTCCAAATAAAAATTTATAAATATATAGATATTTGTGATTAATAGCAAAAAAAATTTGACGATCGTAATCTACAAACTATTATAAAATAGTTTCTTCCCTCATGCTTATTAATGACCAAAGGATGAAGTTAGCATAAATCCATCTAACTTTGAACTTGGAATGAGGCTACCCAAAAGGCCAATAGTAACGTGGATGGTTAATCGCCACTAGTCTTTTGGGTGAAGTGGTTGAACTACCTCATAAAGTATTGTGAAATTAAAATATTTATAAGTTCTTCTTCACGAAACGCGAGTATTTTTGTTTGGGTATATACTTTATTGAATTTAATGTAATAATATAAGTTCCAATTATATATATCTAATTATAAATATCAGTGTAATATCTAGTATAATAACAGTTATAAATATATGTGAAATATAATAATTTAATGTATTGTAAATATTTATAAAATATAATAATCTGATGTATAATCAGTATTAAAAAAAAGTGAATGGTTAATCAGCATATATATATATATATGGCTATAACCCATAGGTAAACAATACAGTAAATATTAGCAGTAAGCTGACACAATCCGAAGTCCAAAACCATAAATGCAAGCCTTTCCAGATTCGAGCAAGGATATTTTGGTAAATTAAAGTAGATCTAAAAAGTTAAAAAGCAGAAACTGCTCAGAAAAGTTCGGCTCAGCTTGCTTATGATGATTCACGCATGTCAAATCTAGTAAGTTCTTTTTAAAATTCTGCGAAACCCCTTCCCGCTCGTCAACCGCTTCAACTCCTTCGTCGCCTCCAATACTTCAACTTCTCACATATCCTCCTTTTTTTATTTTAAAAAATAAAAAATTATAATTACAAGAATACCTCTAAATTAATAAAAAATAAATCTTAAAATAAAGAATAATAATTTTAAATAAAATTATAATAATAAATAATAAAAAATTAAACATCTCGGAATTATAATTTTTGTATTTATAATTTCAGTTAATTTTTATAATTAATCTAAGCATAAAGAAGTTTATAAAAATTAACATGAAGAGAAAAGCTCACTATAATTATTGTAAACTTCCCTATAATTAATATTAAGAAACTTCCTTATACAAGTTAAATGAAATTATAATTACAAAAAATTAACATGATAATTTTTAAATGAAATTATAATTACAAAAAATTAACTTATTGGATTTGATATTTATTTATTTTATTAAATTCAGGAGTATTCTTATAATTCTAATATATTTTTAAAATTTTATAGAATAAAATAATTTTTTAATTCATTTAGGAGTAAAATAGTTATTTTTTAGTGTCAAAGTAGTTTATTAATATAAACTTAAAAATAAAGGTGATGCAAAGAACATGTCAAAATTTTGAAGTGGTTAGATGTACATATGACAAAACAAAAGTGGTGCAGAGATAATTTCCATTTTCTTTTGACAAATGCTCATTTCGTCCACATATTTTGATTTAAGTATCTATTTAATATATATATTTTAAAAATTGTCTTAGAACAATTTTATAGTTAAATATGTTATATTTTTGCCCTGGTTTTTCTTTACTTTTACAATAATACTCTTGTAATAATATTCTTAACATTAATTAATTTGTAAAAACTTAATTAGTAAATTAACCAATAAATATCAGTATGAAATAATTAGCATTTTTTGTACTTCTGCAACAATCTTACTAATAATTTATTTATAGATAAATTAATATCAACCAACTTGTAACAATGTTTAATATCCTCACAATAATTTTTCTAATAGTCATTTTATAAAAAAATTAATTTATCAAATTAATCCTAAAAGTAAAATAATAACATAAAAAATTTTAGAATCTCTATGTTACTTTTAGGATTAATTTAATAAATTAATTTTTTTTATTAATATAAACAAAAAAGCAAGAATATTATTTTAAAGATATTATTTTAAAAGGAAAGAAAAAGAAAGGGTAAAAATGTAACATATTTAACAGAAGAGGTGTTTTGAGGTACTTTTAAAATAAAGTGACCAAATGGTCACTTAAGTTAAAATATAGAGATTAAATGGATATTTATTTATTTTTAATAATAACAAAAATGGAACCCAAAATGAGTCAAGGGTTCTTCAATTTCTAATTTCAATATACTTTTTTTTTCTTCTAGCTTCATCTTGTTGCGAAACGCTGCGTTTCAAGGTCTATGCAAGAACAATCACATTACTATCGCGTGATTCGAAATGCCGGCGACTGGCTTTTCTTTCAGCATGTTAACGGGAGTTACCATCAACGATGGCATTCTTGATGGCCAAGGGACTGCCTTGTGGGCTTGAAAAAGCTCTGGAAAAAATTGCCACGGCGTGTTGAAATGACCAATTTTTTCTTTATTGGTTAATTTATTCTCTTTTCTTGGAAAATTGTAATTATTTCGCTTTTTGCAATTGTGTTTTTCTGCAGTCAATCGGCTTTTCCAATTCCAACAATATTGCACTCAACGGATTGGCGTATGTATCACATTATTTTTAATGGCTGCAACAATGTGAAATTGCAAGACTCAAGGTCTTAGCCTCCGGCAACAGCCCAACACTGACGGCATTCATGTTTAATTACCAAGTGGTGTCACAATCTTGAACACTAGAATTCCATAGGCGGTGCTTATGTGTGGCCTTGGAACCAACAATTTATGGACCGAAAATGTCGCATGTGGCCCCAGCCATTGAACCAGGTTAATAATAATGATAAAAAAAAACATTATAAATTATCTTTTCAATATTGTTTTTGTTTTATTTGTATATATATTTTCAAAATGTTGAAGCAACTCATTACTCAGAAGTTACAGAGGTCAAGAAAAGCAAGCTTAAAGAACTCAGCAATGCCAAGTGAGCAAAGGTTGTTGAAGACGAATGACAGCTCAGCATAGTTTGTTAAAGTTACTGTTAGCACACATAATCACATGTAACAAAATACAGCTAGCTTATTAGTTAATAAATTCATATTAGTTATAAGTTTTTCTCGTGTGTAAGCATATATAAATATGTACGTGTAACTGATAGAAAGTTGAATGAAACTTTTAGAATTCACAATTACATTTTCTCTGAAATTTTCCTTTAAGCCAAACAACATTTCTTAGTTGCTTTCACGGTATGAGAGCCACAATGGCTAGCTCAAGCTCTACAACTTCAAATCAAAATTCTTAGTTGCTTTCACAGTATGAGAGTCACAATGGCTAGCTCAAGCTCTACAACTTCAAATCAAACAATCACACTTAAATCAATTTTCACAAACATCATTCACCTTTGTTGCTACTGTGAAGTTCAATCGATCCAATTTTCTGCTTTGGCATAAACAAGTTTTAACTTCAATCAAAGGAAATCATCTTGAAGGATTCATCATAGAACCTCATATCATTCCAGAACAATATCTCTCTAACTTAGCTGTTGATGGATCTGCTGAAAAGATTGAAAATCCAACATATTTCAACTGGCGAGCATAAGATCAAACACTTCTTGGTTGGTTGTTGTCCACCATCAGTGAAGATATCTTAAGTTATGTTCTTTGCTATGATACTTCATTTGATGTTAGGAGATCTATTGAAAGGCAATTTGGAGTTCAATCTAAGGCCAAAGTGATGCAACTTCAATATGAAATGAACATTTTAACAAAAAAGTCAATATCTGTTGAAGAATATTGTGCAAAGATAAAATTGCTTGCTAATAAACTTACTTGTGCTGGTGATAACATAACTGAAAAGGATCTATTAATGAGGATTTTGAATGGATTAGGCTCTAGCTATCTGGATCTGGCCTCAATTATCATTGCAAACAAAATGAGCTATTATGATGCTTATGCTTTGTTATTAACACATAAAGCCAGATATAGGACCAAAGGCTTATATCCATCATTATCAGTCACTAGATATAGGACCAACCTTTGTGTTAGCAGCTCTTGCTGATCCAAAATGGCATAAAGCTATGAGTGAAGAGTATCAAGCATTGTTAAATAACCACACTTGGGAATTAGTCAAGCCTTCTCATCCCAGTCAAGATTATTGGTAACAAATGGGTTTTCATAATAAAACACAACCCTGATGGCAGTGTAATAGATAAAAGGACAGGCTTGTAGTTAAAGGCTTCCATCAAGTTCAAGGTATTGACTATATTGAATCCTTCAGTCCAATTGTGAAGTCATCAACCATCAGAGTTATATTGAGCTTGGCTGTGATGAATAAGTGGATTCTAAGGTAGGTCGACATTAATAATGCTTTTCTCAATGGTTACATAATAAAGGCAATCTATATGCAGCAATCGAAAGGTTTTATTAATTCAACCAAACCTAATCATATTTTTAGTTTTCATAAAGTATTGTATGGACTCAAGCAGGCACCTAAGGCTTGGTTTGATAGATTGAAAATGGCCTTGACACAACAATGGTGTTTCACTAACTCCAAATCAAACACTTCTATGTTCTTTAAAAGAGTTGATGATCACATTTTTCTCAAGTCCCTTATTGATTACTCAAGTTATCTTTGACTTATAGTCCACTTTTGCTTTAAAAGATCTTGGGGAGCTTAATTACTTCTTAACTATTTAAGTTATTAAAAATTCAACTAGTTTTCTTCTCTCACAGTACATGTATATTGTTGATCTGCTGGCTAAGGTTAATATATAGGATAATACCCCTTGCTCTACTCTTATGGCTTCAAGGGTTCATCTTACAAAAAATGCTGGTCTTTCGCTTTCAGATGTTACTTTATACATAAGCACAATTGGTGCACTCCAATACATTACTCTCACCAGGCCTGAGATTGCTTTCTCAATCAATAAGCTTAGTTGGTTTTTTTGTGCATCAATTGACCTCCATTGATAGGCTGCAAAAGAGTGCTTAGATACTTAAAAGGCATTATACATCTTGGTCTTCAGTTTTACTCCTCTAGCACAGTCCATCTTGAATGCTTTTCTACTGCAAACTGGGCCGCAGACGAAGATAACATGAAGTCCATTGTTGGTTATTGTGTTTACTGAGGTCCTAATTTGGTTTCATGGTCTCTAAGAAACAAGGTGTGGTTTCTAGATCCAGCATTGAGTCAAAATGTCGAGAACTTACTACGGCTGCATCAGAAGTGCTCTAATTGAGGTCATTACTTGTTGAAATTAATATTGTGTCAATCCCAACTCCTATTATTTGGTGTGATAACCCAAGCAGTGGCGGATGTAGAAAAATAATTTACCGAGGGCTAAATTAAATAATAGTAAGACATAAAAACTGAAAACTTGAATATAATTTTTTTGATTTAACGCAATCTCTAGTTAAAATGTGGCACCCACAATTCAATAATTAGGAATTATAAATATTTTGAGCTGTGGGCTTTGATTTTTAAGTCAAAGTATAACTTTTGTAATTAATAAAATAATAGTTTAAATTTTAAAGGATGAGACTATCTAATAATTTGACAAGACTATTTAGAAATATATTAATTTTTTTATGAAATAGAGATTTGTTTTTTCGGGGGGCTTAAGGCCCAGGTGGTCCTATAGTGAATCTTTTTGAACCCAAGTGCTACTTCTCTTGCTAGCAATCCTAAGTTCCATCCTCCAACTAAGCACATTGAATTAGATGTGCATTTCTTAAGAGAAAAGTAGCAACAACATTCTTTAAATCTAATATGTCCCCGATAAGACTATCGATATCTTCATTGAGGCTCTCTACATTTTTATTTATCTTCGTTCCAAGCTCAACATACTTCCCAATGTTGAGCTTGAGGGGGAATGTTAGGAATATTCTAAAAGACTCAAGGTTGCTCAGGTTGTTTCTAGTAGCTGCTGATGTTAAAGAAGCTCAACTGATGCTTAGGAAAATTAGTTAACGTTCACGTATGTGTGTAAGCCAACATGGCATTAGTTTGTTATGAGATGTACAACTGTCAAAATGTTATTGGTTGTATATTAGATGAGTTTGTTACAATGATACTGTATAAATACCAGCCTCTGTATTCATTCATAGTTAGTTAAGAAATGAATTGAAAATTTTCTCTTCTTCATTCAACATTTTCCTTTTGTTTCTTACCAACCAAACACTTTACTATAAACATTTGCAGTTGTATAGGAAAATTACAGAGTAGTCGAATCCTTTATTAAATATTTCCATATGTGCTCTAGCCAAAATGTCAATTCTTAATGTTAGTTCTTCCTCCATTGCAGTGAGGCGTTTTATTTTCCCTCTAATCATAGGATTTATATGATTATTTATGTGGAAGTTTAATTCTTGGGTTATTATATAAGAAAGTTAAATTATAATGGTTTAGTTCTACTTCAGATTGAATATCCATATGTTATCAACGAAAAATTTCAATCTCAGAATACTATAACCGAACCGTTATATCTATGTATTATCATTTTTTATTAAAGAAACTTAATTTTAGAGAGAAAATCAATCATAATTTTGTAGAACTTCCAATATCTAATTTTCTGTCTTATTGACTGAACCTCTTACTTTTTCATCCACTCCACTTTTTATAAAATACAATATGTAAGGGAATGGAATATACATACATAGAAATTTTCTAATTCAAGATTTTAAAGTACAGAAAAGTTTGAGAAAGTTTTAAAACCCTGCAGTTTAAAAGTGTTAATTTCATAATGCTTTAAAACCATACGGTTTTAAAGCTTTTTCAAATTTTCCTGTACTTTAAAATTCCGGACCAGAAAACTATTACATACATACATACATATATTTTTTTGTGGAATATATGGTGGAATAGAATATACATAATCCTTCTCTTCCGATGAAAAAGCCTATGTCCAGAAAAAAAATTAACCAAACCAGTGATTCGGTTTGGTTCGATTTTCAAAATTAGTAAAAACTAATTGATTTAATAAAAAAAGTTTGAAAACGAAAGAAAACCATAAAATACTAAGAAATTAATTGAAAAAAATGAAAAAAGTAAACCTAATTGGGAATCGAACAATTTATATATTAACAAAAATAGATCAATTTTGTTCGATTCTAATTCAATCAAACCATCATATGCCCACCTCTACGTATGGATGTCATTTTTTTTATGTGGATTTAGGGTTTCACAACTATGTTAAGTGCTTTACAACCACGTGAAATGATTAACAATGGTGGGTGATAGGAATGCAAGCATTAAACATGATGAAGATTTGCCAAAATCATCAATGGCTAGTCAATCCTATCAACGGCTAGAAATACCCTTCATAGAAAGAATCATGCTTCAAATCATGATGTATTAACAACACTTTCTTTTTATTTGTATAAAACTCTAGTATATAAAGTCTTGTAACCTCTTGTAAAAATATACAACGAATATAAGCAAACTATAAAACCTTTGGTTTTTATATTGTATCAGAGCTATGGCTGAGAAAGACCAAATTGATCCAAAATTAACCATCGAGTCATTTTATCATTATGCTGGCCTCATCTCTATTAAGCATTCTTCTCATAGTTACATTCTTCGGAAATCCCAATTCAGCCACTCATTAGAAGTCTAAGCTTAGAACATCACTAGAAAATGGAAAGATTCCATCCAAACTCATAACTATAGAACGAATAGAGATAATTAATCCAAAGTTTTCTCTCTGGACAAACAATGATGGATTACTAATGACATGGCTTCGAGGGATGATGAATGAAGAAGTCATCAGCACAATTGTTGGAGAACAAACGGCTCATCAAGTTTCGATATCCATTAAAGATTCGATGCTTTCGTCAACTAAAAGAACAAGAAAGCTAGTTGAAGGAAAACTTATACTCTCAAAAAGGGATCTTTAAAATTAGAATAATTTGTTAAAAAAAAGTTCAATGTAACTCGTGAGAAACTATCAGCCATTGGGAAATCGATGCTGGATGATGACAAAGTATTTCAACTTGCTCGTGCTCTTGGTCCCAAGTATGCTTATCTAAAAATAGTGATGCTTAATCATAGTAAAGTTGTTTGAAAGGAATCCTCGGCTTTTCGCGCCATGAACCTTGAAGACATAGATCACTAATTTATGTTGATTTAGAAGCCCACTTCACATGACCAACAATGTGGTAAACTTGCACAAATCACCCTATAGAGGGCATACTAAAATAAATGTTGGTAACGAACAAGGACTACAAATCTCACATGTTGGTGATGTTGTTATCAAAACTGAAAACAGAAACCTCAATTTAAAAAATGTTTTATTAGTACCAAATTTGAAGAAAAATCTCTTTTTCATTGGACAACGTACTATTGATTCACAATGTTCTTTTTTTTTTTTCACTCACATGCTTTTATTATTAAAAATTAAGAGAAAAGGACACCGGTAAAAGGGCGAAGACAAGGAAATCTCTAGGGTTTAAACTTAGCTTCTGGAACAACCTTAATTAACATATCTGCAATATTATCATCTGTATGGATTTTCTGAAGCTTTACAGTTGCTTTTGACACTTCCAGCCTGATAAAGTGTAGCTTGATGTCAATGTGTTTGGTCCTTTCATGATAAGTTTAATTCTTGCTTGGACATATGGCACTTTGGCTATCACAATGCATCACCGCACCTGATTGACTCCAAGCTCCTTTAACATACCTTTCAACCATATTGCTTATTTTATAACTTCAGCAACAATTGTGTACTCTGCTTTAGTAATTAACAGAGTACTATACTTTGTAACTGAGCTTTCCAGTTTATTGTGCAGTTATTATATGTGAACAGATAAATTGGATCTCCTTCAAGTCTCTTACATTAGCATCCACAAAACCCACAATCAAATTGTCATATTTCCTCTGTCCTCCATGCATTAATCCATGTCCAAATGTTCCCCTTAGATACATGAGTATCCATCTTATAGTCTTCCAATGTTCCTTTTCAAGATTGGACATATACCTACTAACCACACTGACAGCATATGCTATATCAGGTCTGGTTAGTACCATAGCATACATCAAACAACTTACAACACTTGCATATGGGATTTTCATCATTTCAAACTTATCAACATCAGTTTTAGAACACTGCTGCTCTGATAATATGAAGTGGGCTGGTAAAGGTGTTTGAACTGGTTTTGCAGTAACAATTTCAAACTTGCCAAGTACTTTGTTGATGTATTTTGTTGAGTAAGAAACAGAATACTAGATATCCTATCTCTGATTAGCTGCATTCCAAGTATTTTCTTGGTTGGTCCCAAATCCTTCATCTCAAATTCACCTTGTAGTTTTTGTTTTAGAAAGTCTATATGTTCCATGCTCTTGTTGGTAATAAGCATGTCATCAACATACAGAACCAGATAAACCATTTCTCTTGATATCTCTTTGTAATAAACATAGCAATCTAGATTACACCTTTTAAAACAAAGTTTCATCATGAAGATGTCTAACCTGAGATACTATTGTCTAGGGGACTGCTTGAGGCCATGAAGAGTTTTTTTCAGAAGACATGCCCAATCTACTCTTGACTGATCTACAAAGCCTTGAGTTGAGACATTATTATTTGTTCTTGTAGCTCACCATGTGTAGAAATGTAGTCTTAATATCCATCTGTGAAGATGCATGTTATTTACTCGCTACATTTGATGTAGATCATTCTTATTGAGGCATGCCTAACCACGAGAGTAACTTTCATGAAATCATACTTTTTTGTGTGTAGCCTTGGCAACAAGCCTAGTATTGAACCTCTTGGATTCAACCTTAGTATGCCTTGTTTGACCTTGTAAACCCATTTACTTACCACCCTTTTATTTTATGGTTTCTTTACAAGCTCCAAGTATCATTCTTGTATAATGACTCTATTTTATCGCTCATAGCTTTTATCCATTTATCGTATCCTTGCAAACAACCTCCTTAAAGGTTCTAGGTTCACTATTTTCCAGGTCCATAGAGCATATGCTATCAAATGCATTTACAAATCTCTTAGGTGTTTTAATCAATTTGCATGTCTCGACCAACCGATATTCTTGAATTTCTTTTGATCACTATAAGACTCACCGATATCTTGACCATCCTTTTCTTCTTATGCTACCTCATCATGGTAATCTAGAGTTGATTTTCCAAAACTCCACCTTCAAATATTGTCCTTGTGGAGTCTAGTCTTCCTTCTATTTCTCTGGGATCTAATGATGTATTTTGCTTAAAATTTCGACTCATTGAACACAATATCTCTACTTATCATACAACTGGTGGCCTTAAATCGACACTAGAGCCTATAACCTTTCACACCTTCGGATAACCTAGGAAAATATATTTTAGAGTTTTAGGCTCCAATTCCTCGCTTAAAATGTGCATATGCCGGGCAACCAAAATCTTCAAATCAATAATTTACTACTTCCTAACCACATCTTCATAAGTGTCTTAAAGTTTAAATCGGATGAACTCTATTTACTAGATAACATGTTGCCATCAAAGTTTCATAGAGTTTTAGGAAGTTTTGAATGAATCAGTAAGCATCTAACTTTATCCATCAAGGCTATGTTCATCATTTCTGCAAGCCCATTTTGTTATGGGGAGTGCCTTGCAATTTTATGTCTTGCTATACCATTCTGGTTACAAAACTCATCAAACTGTTGATTACAAAACTCTAAGCCATTGTCAGTCCTCAGTCTCTTAATCTTCCTACTTTGAGTTTCTACCAATGCTTTACATTATTTAAACCTCTCAAAGACAAAATCCTTGCTCTTTAAAACATAAACCCAAACCATCCTCGAGTAGTCATCTATAAAGGAGAGAAAATATTTGGCTGCACCTAGAGAAGTAATCAGATGATCCCTACATAGATGTAATCTAAGGTCCTTTAGTATGCACTGAAGTTTTAAAACTAGTTCTAGAAGATTTACCTAGGACATAAACCTCACAACTCTAGAAACCCCAACTTATCATCCTCTAGGACTCCTGACTTTCTAAGGCTCAACCCTTTTCACCATATGTCCCAATCTTAAATGCCACATAAGATCTTTATCTGAACTAAGACCTCAAGAGACACTAACATCTCCTATTACAGCAGTGCCTTGTAATACATATAAGCCATTTTGCTCATTCCCCTTCATGATCACAATGGATCCTCTAATCACCTTCATTACACCAAATTCAATCTTAATGGAGCAACCAGTTTGATCAAAAGTGCTTAAAGAAATTAAATTCCTTTTAATATCAAGAACATGTACATCTTCAACTCCTAATCATCCCATAACATTGGTCTAATGGTTCCTAACCCAACTACTTTTACACATTGAAGTTATTTCTCATCATTACCTCTCCTCCATTAAAAGGTTTATAGTTAACAAAGAGATATTTATCAGGACACATGTGATATGTGCATCCAGAGTCAACAACCCACTTACTGTTTGTCTGAATTCTAATTCCAGCAACCAAGAGAACACCAGATGAGTCATAGCCTTCATCTTCAGATGCAACAGTAGCATCTTTATTCTTTCCATGCTTATTTTTACTCTTGTTCTTTCTCAGGAATGACAAATCCTCTTAAAATGCTCTCTTTTATGACATTGAAAACATTTCAAGATCTTATTCTTAATTTCCTATTTTATTTCCTTTCTTCTTCTCAGGCCTTCCTTTCATCACAAAGTTTTCCTTTATTTTGTTTTTGCCCTTTTATGACTTCTTTAGAGAGAATCTTTAACATCGCCATAGTTATTGATTGTCTCACATAGCGGTGTCTACAAAATGCTGAAGGGTGGGAGAGAGGATAATAAGATGAGATGTCCTCAAGATCAAGAATAATCTTGTTAAAGTTATCAATGTGAGTTGCCAATGAACTACCTTCCTCCATTTGTAGAGTATAAAGCCTCTTCTTTGTACAAAGTCTCTTTATTAAAGACTTCTTTGTGTACAAATCTTCTAGCTTTTTCCAAAGGCCGACAACAGTTGTTTTATCTCCTACTTCCCTGAGAACTCCATCTCTAAGACTCAAGATTAAGGTGCCGTGAGCTTTGTATAAGGCATCTTGCGATTATCTTGAGCTTAAGGTTTTTTTTTTCTCAGATCTTGGTTCCATAATATCTCCTACAGCCACTTGAACCAATGAGGCTCTCATCTTGAGCCTCCATAGATAGAAATCATTTTCTCCAGTAAATTTATCCACCTCAAACTTTGATGTCGCCATTTCTTGAATCAAAGATCATAAATGCAAGCTTTGATACCAATTTGTTGAACCAAGACCAGATTTATTCTCCATTCAAGAATCACCGATTCAACTAAATTCTGATAATCAATCAAAGCAAATAGCAAATCAAATTCGCACAAAATAATGAAACAAAAACAGCAATCAAGGAACAACAAATATAAGTGGTTCGGCTGGAGGCAACCTACATCCACTGAAGAACAGAGCAGTAGCTTTTATTCACTCATCAAGAACAAGATACAAGCTTTGAGACAAAGCAACAAGCAATACAATCACTGATTTCGTTTCCCTTAAGACTATATATACAAGCTTAAGGAGATATAGAAGGATCCCATTGTGTTACGGGTTTGTTACAATAAACCAATTTTTCTCTTTATAACAAAATAATAGCCTTGAGGACTGTAACACCCCAAAAATTACCCATGAAAACACAAGGGTAAAATTGGAATGAAACCTCTCATCATTTATTCTTATTAATAAATCTCAAGATAGACAATCATTATTCATACTCCAACTGAATCCTTACATAAAAGATCTGAAATAAAGTCTCTAAAGAAAAGTCTCTAATCCAAAATAAAAAGTCTAGCTAAATTTAATCTTTAAAGCAACTCCAAAGATCCACTAAGAAAAATTCTCCATCTAAGCACCCAAGCCACATTTATAATCAATCTGCAAAATATTGGAGACGAGGGGTGAGCCGTCAACTCGGTAAGCAAATTCATGCACAATATTTGAAAACCTTGTCATATACCTATAAACATTTTATAACAACGCCATTTAGCATAAGGGTTGGATTCATATAAAGCATTAAAAACATTAAAACATTCATAAAAACATTAAAACATAAACATTTGGTAGCTCATGCCTCGTAGTCATCATCATTCATCATTCATCATTCATCATTTAGGGTGTTATACCCCTCATTGTTCCTCATTCAGGTTACTATACCCAGCATTGTTCGTAACATCCTTGTGCACAAGATCATCATCATACCAGCAAGCTGGCCATAACATTACATAACATCATAACATTTTCATTATATACATTACTACGGACTATAAGCCAAAACATTTTTGAATCCACCTTACATCCTTCATAAATAACATTTAAAGTCTTCATAAATAACTTTTAAAGTCTTCTAATACATTTACGAACCTTTCTTTGATCGTTTAATTCTTTTAGAAAATTCTTTAAGAAAACATTTGTTTAAGAAAACTAATTTCTTAAGAAAAAATTCATTTTAAAACACATTTTTATAAATTCATTTAAAAGTGTTTTTATTTAAAAAAAGTCATTTAAATATTTTAGAAATAAGTTTTGTAAAAATCTCCATTTAAACATAATTCTTATAACATAAATCACATTTATTATAAAGCACATCATGCATGAATCTACTTATCTCGATCTGCAGCAATCAACTCAATACCTCAAGAACAAACCAACGAGCTCACCCACGTACTATAATCATCATAATAATATCCTTATCAATATCTTCTCTAACCTTTAACATAATCCCAATCATCCTTAATTCATAGGCACTTATACTAGCTCAATACTTATACATATTCTAGACATAAGTATGAGTATCTTGCACATGCTGATTTTTTTAATAACCTATACACATGTCGAAAACCATGAAGATTTACAGAGGTAATGTGAACATGCGTAGCATTGCATACAATAATTCACAAAATCAGTACAAGTCAAAATCGAGGTCAAAATATTGACCTTTCACCAAAGTAACAAAATTGTCCAGCATTGACCAAAAAGACCTTTCCACTTAGAAAATTCATAAAATATCCTTTAGTACTCGAAAATAATACGTTTCTTTTTCAAATTACAGAAGACATTCAAAAAGCATATAATTAAATTTCATATTTTTGGACTCTGAAACTATTTTAAAAGCGCTTTTATTTTTGAGAACATCTAACCATCCAGAAAATTCAGATTTGAAAACAAAATTTCAAAATTCGTATATTTTATTTTCATGCCCAAAAATCGCGCGATTCTAGTTTTAAAGACAGGAAATATTGAAATTTCATTAAAATCTAACATGGCATGTAAAATTCATAAATTAGCCTAACTGTTACGTTTCAAGCTTCTGCAATTCTGGAAAACAGTTTCCAGGATTTACAGCAGCCACATGTTACGATTTTTAATAATTTAACCATAAAGAATAAAACTACAAATTTAAACATGCAAGCATAGAAGACATAGATCTGTTGATACAAAATCGGCATAATTTTTAAGGATGTGTAACCTTATAGACAAATTTCCAGAATTGAGAACCGTTGCTGAAAATCGAATTTTCAGCACCAGTAACCCAACTTTGAAAAACCCATAACGATTTGCACTCAGACGATTTCAACATAAAACCTATCAATGGAAAGGTTAGATGTCTAGTTCCATGATATGTAAGCATATTCACGTGATTCTAAATAAAGAAAATGATTTCAAGCAAGGAATAGAGACTGTTCATATCATCACAATATTACAAACACACATATATTACCCAAATCATACTACAAGTAATTAAAGGCAAACAATTCATAAAAATAAATCATATAAGTCAAAGAAATATTTAATACCTTAAGGCAAACACTGAAGTTATAAAACTTTCTTTTCCTTCTCCAAAGACTTATGTTTTTTTTTTTTTTTTAGGGTTTGTAACAGTGTAAAAAAAAAAAGACGGCTTCTTAAAAAGATGGCTTCCTCTTAAATACTTGGTAATTAATAAATACTTTTTATAAAAATTAAAAACTTTAGTAACTTATTTAAACCAATTTGATAAATTTTACTCATACAGAAACACTCAATAACAATTACCTTACCCAATTTAATAAGGGTAAAAGAGAAAACAAAAATAAAAGTGGGCGGTACAAGGACACTTGCTGGCTTTTCAACAATAATAAGCCCAAAACGATAACTATCAACAACGTATAAAATAAGTAGAAGCACGTGATGAACGCATGCTTTACAACTTGGATATAGCTGACAAAATGAATTTGTCGTATGCAGGCTTACTTGATTTTCAGTTGACAGGTCATACACTATCACAACATCAAACCATGACATGACAGTTGATCCTCTGAAACCAGTTTCAAAGCTCACACTTCAACACCGTCATATAATGAAAACAGCCCGACATTGATATTTCAAGATTCAATTCCTTTAAGATATTGGTTTGTTGTTTTTATAACAGCTGTCTTTCTAATCAATAGGATGCCGTTAACAACACTTAGGATGAAGAGTCCTTATCAAAATCTTTTTAATAAAATGCAAGAATACAGAGGATTAAATGTCTTGGGATTAAGTGTTTCCTTTATTTAAAAACTACAGTAAAAGTAAGTTTACATGAAGACATATCTTCATTGGTTATAATTCCTTACATAAGGGTTATAGATGCTTGACTCCTAAAAATAATAGAATTTATATTTCTACATGTGGTTTTTATCAGAATGCTTTCCTTTTCTAATACAGCTACCTCATCTACAATATTGCAGGAAGAAAGCGTTCTAACAACTTTTCCCTACATGTGATGACTGGATAGCTGCAAAAGAATTGAACTCTCTGAAATCAAGCCACCAAGTCAGAATATTTCTTCTATGCTAAGCCATACTAAACTTCTTAGTACTGCAATGAACGACGAACTAGTGAATCATCAATAAAAACCTCACGAGCAACATGGCTAACAACCTCCTCAGGCCTTCCCCTTACAGATAATTAAAACAACTCCATATTGAGTGAATCACCAAAAAACCATTGTGGGTGACACCTCCTTTAGTCATGAAGAAATTCTCATGATTGCAATGACATTCTCAAAATACCTTTACATACATCACAATTCCACAAGATGAACCTCAAATTGAAACAGTAACTCCACCTCTCATCACCAGTAGGTATGGTTACACAAAACAAATTGAAACAAAATCCCAATCTAGCATTACAAGCTATTTACTCTTTAGAACCAGAACCAAAACCGTTAACTTTAAGGCACCCTGTTTGGATTGTTGCCATGCAATAGGAACCAAAGCATCCATGACAATAAGACTGGGACATTAGTTCTTCGACCCAAAGATGCCAATATTATTGGCTCAAAATGGTTTGCAGAATCAAATATACAAAAAAGGAAGATTGACAGATTTAAAGAATGCGGCTAAAGGATTTACCCAACTCCCTGGAATTGATTTTGATGAGATTTTCAACCCCATCATTAAACCAACCACAACTCGTATGGTTATTGCTTTAGCAATGAGTTCAAATTGGCTTATGAAACAACTGGATGTTCAAAATGCCTTCCTACAACTTAAAAGAAATAATTTTTGATAAAACAGCCACCTGGTTTCACCGATCCATCGCCGCATGTCACATGTTTGCAAGTTAAACAATCATTTTATGGACTCAAACAAGCTGCTCATGCTTGGTTCAGTGCTTATCTTCGATTGCTCAATTTGGGATTCCAGTATGAAACTCGACTCTTATTTATTTTCGCAAACAATCAGTTCTTCTCTTTATTGCTTGTCTATGTTACTGATACTATAATTATAGTGAAACAAGCGATAGCAGTCAATCAACAAACAAGCTTAACATGAATTTTCGATAAAAAACCTTGGTTTGCTATCTTACCTTTAGGAATTGAAGTCAAATATATTAATAATGGAATCTATTTGTCGTAGGGAAAACACACTCGAGACTTGTTGAAAAAAGTAAAAATGGCAAGCTTGTGCACCCTTCTCATCTCCAATGGCTGTAAAAACAACCCCATGCCCTGATGATTTGGAACTTGTTGATGTTGGGATTATATGCTACTTTTAAAGTATATTAATTTATTTTCTGATTAATAAAATATTTGAGATATTTTCAATTGCATAAATATATATTGAATAAGGTCCAGATTTAATCATACTATATGTATTTATGTGATCATCATACTGGATTCACAAGACATAAATACAGTTATCTTATGATTAAATAAATTTAGATTGTGATGATAAATGAGTTCTCTTTATGTTTAGATAGTATTAATTATCATTGAATGATTTTTCTTAATCGTATATGAATTCTGATGTATTAACTACATTGAGGTGAATCACATATGAGATTTAATTAACCTTCAAATGACTATCATATTTATTAAATCTCATAGGCATTGATTCTTTTGTAATCTTAATCTGAGTTAGTTATGATTTCATGATTATAATTGTTATTCTATTGAGTTACCAATGGCGACACAATTGTAGTAAAATTAAGATATCTTGATAGGAGCAATTATGAGTATTGGAGTTATAGATTAGCAATATGAATTTGTACAACACATCTCTTTAGGTTTTGCACTTGATCATAGAATTCTCACGAGTGTGTCAACATATTTATTATGTTGAAAATGATCATTAGAAAACTAGTAAGTATCACCGAATAAGATGTAATTAAATGATTGGCCGGTTGAGATATCGATTTAATTAATGATGTGGGTACAAATGATTATAGTAAAGAAATCAATGTGAATTGGTGAAATTATTATTCGATACGCATACAATTATGGAGGTGAGTTCAATCTTTTAGTGGAGTAGATTTGGAATTAAATAATTGGGCTAGTTTAATTACATGCCTAATTATTGTCCTTACTATTGTATGTTCCCAATTGATTCTGGTTCTTTCATTTAATTGGTATATACATTCTGGATTAATAAGCAAGATAACCATTCAGCTATTTTTTTAAGCCTAAATATATTATTTGAGTAGGGCTCCATATGTAATATACTTGTGTCTAGGGGCCTTGTGTTATTTTACAAGGTGCCATATGACAAGAAAGAAACGTTACTTTTTTTGGTTTATTATTTTAATTTAAATCAAATCTTGATTTAATAGTAATTAAATAATATAAAAAATGGAGCCTAGGGTTTCCACTTTAGAGAGATATAAAAGACTTATTTTCTGTAAAAAAATCGAAGCCGGTAGCTTTATCTGATCGAGGAAAAAAAAATTTTTCCTCTCAATTGTTGAGAGAAAAATTTTCTACTAGTGGTTTTAGTAGATAAAAGGTGCCCACGTTAAATGCAGATCAAACTGAGTTATAACCAGAAGATCATTGGTGATGGTTCGATCTAACAAGCGTGGTGTGGACGTCGTGATCTAATGCGTGGTGACGATACGTGATCCGGGAGCCTAAATCACTTGACGGAAAATCCGTCGGATTTTCAAGGTACATTTCTATATTACAAATTCTTATATATTGTATAGAGAAAGAGCGATCCTGAAATTTTTATAAAAACATAAAAACTTATTTTTCTCAGCAATTGATGCCATTTATTGAAGCATTATGGCAATTCCTTCAATATCTTATCTTTACAAGACACGATATCCCATCACGATTGAATGAAATTGTGTGTCGACATTTTTAAGCACCACCATTAGCGATTTGAATGCTATGAAGCAAATTCTTTTGATACTTTGAACTTCCAACATTTGGCATTCGTTACTTGTCACAAACTCAAATTCGGTCTTTATGCCTTTTACTTACGATTGGGCAAGTTTTGAGAAACAAGAGGCAAGCACTACTGGTCTTTTGTGTTTACCTTATCACGAATTGCATCTCCTAGAGCTCTAAGAAGAAAATAAAGATGTATTTTGCCCATGGTAAGCAGTATGTCGATCAATGGCCTCTCTTTGTGAATAAAACTCACTTGACCGCCATTTGTTATACTTAAAGGCATAGAAATCTATATACAAGAACCTCCACGATTACTCAACAACATGAGGCTCTCCACTTGGCTAAAAATCTTGTCTTCATTTGCCCATATGAAGCATGTGAAGTTAGACTTTACCACTAGTTTGTGAAAAATTGATCCAAGGCAACTTATCACAAGATACATTGATCTCTTTTACAAATTATTTACGTGTTTCAAATCCTTGAATGTGTGAAAGTCAAGTTAAGTTTTGACTTTTGTTAAAGATTGGACAATTTGTCAATGTTTAAACTTGACAGCCAATTGGATAAACAATCACCCTAACACCTTGACAATTTGCGAGGAGTTAGGGCAATGGTGCACATTTTACACTCCCACATAAATAGAGGCATTTGTTGGGTGCAAAATCATCTCAAAATTAAGTGAATAACAATTCATTTGTAGAATTATTATGAGGGTGAAGCAATTGAGAGTTTCGAGCAATTGAGAGTTTTTTTCTTTTAAGTGTGTGTGAGAGTACTGGGTGTATTTAAATTGGGAAGTGGGTTTTCTTTATCCAAATATTGTACTCTACATAATTGTTAGTAATATAATTATTTTCTCTTGCTCCTGGACCTGGCATGTTAGAACCATTAATTCTTATATGTCTATTTTCACCTTGTGATTATTTGGTGTGCTTTGATTCTGCGTTCATGCAAACAATAGACGAAAATCTATTTAGCATTTTTGGGAACAAGCTTGGAGTGCATTACACGCACTTCTAACCCAAGGATGATAGAATGCAAGCATTAAACATGATTTAAGATTTTAAACAGCAATGACTAGTCAATCCAACTAGCAACGACTGATAATGCCCTTCATAGAAAGAAATGCGTGTTTACGATTATATAAAAGTCTTGTAACCTCTTCTAAAAATATCACATTGAATATAATGTTTTTTCAAAATAAAACCTTTGGTTTCTATAGTGGGAGAGAAGACTTTATGGCTGTTAGCAGGTAAACTTCCCCAAATCTGCTATATAATTGTCTTACGGATACGCATTACCTTCATAATTTATATATATAGAGTAGGGATCTAATTTAGGATCTCGAACTTTAACAAATCTAGGATCTTAGATTGGAATGTATATATACATATATTGGGAAATAAACTAAATAAACCACATGGCGGCTTTGAAAAGAATTTAGTATTATCTTTTTTCTTTCTTTGCTTGATGGAACTTAAAAAATATGAATTTTTTTTAAGATGAGGCGATTATTTATGAGCGTTAACTATTTTTTTTGAAAGAACTTTAAAAGAAATATATATGCTACATAATCTATTTGAAGATTTATATATATTTTGCTTGCACTTCTCAAATGCTAACCTCACCTATTTAGAGTAAATGTAAGCAGCTAAAACAAAACACAAACAAATCTAAATTTTGTATAATATTAAGATAGCCACATTGCATTTGAAAGTAATTTTAATTGGTGGTGGATAATACTTGCATTTAATAAAATAAAAATTGATCTTGGAATTTTTAATGGTTGTAGAAATTATCCAATAACACAGTATCGTCTTTTCTTGCACAAGTTTAGATCTAACATCTACTACAACACCCACATAAAGTAATCTCTTCACCGATCTATCCATAAAAATTAACAAAAAGTGTAATAAAAAGAGAAACTCATTATAAAATGTATGCTGTTGATTATCATTGAAATGAAAAAGTCTTGAATTACACCTTATTGTCACAGGTTGGTTTACTTTTTTTATTTCCAAATCACCAATATTTTTATTCCTATTTCAATATAGATATTACCATTTGACTTTTTTATTTTGTGTTTATCAAGAGGTGGAGGTGTGAGGAAAAGAAAAAAAATGTTTTCTTAAGTGAATTAAATTAAAATAATTAGGCAATTCAAGGAATTGATTCTTCATTCCATTCAATTAGATTTAGGTGATTTTCATTAATTTTCTTCCATTAATTAGTTTAACTGTCAAATGTATTTTATTTTATTTAACGTCTGCAACGAAGAAGATGTTGGGTTGCTTGAACATATTTTCTAATTAATTTTACTTACATGAATATATTGAATAATCTCTAAGGACTACCTTTTTCATTTACTTTTACTTGGTTTTTCTTAACAGGCCCTTAGATATATTCATTGAAAAGAAATTAAAAATTGGATAATAACTAATAAGATTAGTCAAGTCAAATTGTCGATCAATTCTTGTGGTAAAACTATCACTAAAAAAAATATATAGTCATAGTTTTCTTGATTATACCAATTTACTAATTGTTGAACTTTTTAAATCTCTTTTTTTTCCATGTCTCTGCTTGATCTCAATATCATCACCATAAACTTTAACGACTTGTCTGTAATATCATGGAAAATAACATAAACATGTTAAAATATAAGGATCAGTAATTTCTAATATCGCCAAAGGTTAAAAAAGCATTATGGTAAAATAATGCAGGATTGTTGTGCTCACGTAAATCATCAAATTCGGAATAAAATTGGAATCCATTTATGAATCTGCATGATTCATGTACAACCTCTTAGGTGATTATAACCAGACAATAATTTTTACCTTGATTTGAAGTGGGTTGTACTGTGGTTAGAGCAACACCAAATTCTTTGACTAACCAAAGAACCCTCACTCAACAGCACTTGCTAAACCTTATCACTAGTTTTCCTAATTTGCTTGCATACATTAGATTTTCCTATGAAAAAAAAAAACATACTACATTAAGTACTTGAAATAATTTGGAAAAAAATTAGAGAAAACAATGGAAAATTTTTTATACCTTTTTTGGTCGTAAAATCATGTCCACTGAAGTCAATTCTCCATTCTTATAGTGATACGTAGGCTCCCACTTCCTACAAAGCCTAACCCTTGTCATCAACTATCTGCATCATTGTTTTCAACTCATGGAAAAAGGTGCTCCATGAAACACTGTCTAAAATTGAATAAATTAAATAATAAAAACACAATAATCTTCTAAAGAGGGATGTTGGTTAAATAAAAAAATCCAACAACAAATCTTAAATGCCAGTGTTTTGGGTTTGAGAAAAACCAGACTCATTAAAAGTTGCATAATTAAATATGGGATTGGTAGGGTGGTGAACCTTCCTTGCTATATTGAATTAGTTGATGTATTTTCGTGTGATTTGGTGTGGCATAATGAAAATAAATGGAGGGTCTTTTGAGAACTTATAATTAATTATTATTAAATGGTTACATATTTTGATTTATTTAAATAGAGAAGGACATGTGCAACAAGCGTGGTGCCTTAATGAGTTTAATTTCTCAAATTGCTAAGCGTAGCCGAATAGGCAGATATTTTGAGGCCTATAATTAATTATTTTCAACTGTCTACATCGTTCGCTCATGAAGAAAAAGAGTATTTCATGAAGTGCCACAATGCAAAAATTTAAATGGAGTCAAATAGTGAAAAACACAATAAATTTTTCTAAAGAAGGGATGTTGGTTAAATAATTAAAAAAAAAACTGACATCTGCATAGTCTTTAAATACTTAGTGTTTGGGTGAAGAGGCAAAGACACTAAACAAAGATTGCATGAGTAAATACAAATTATGACATTAAAAATTAAATACATGGTGGTAGCATTGTTGAGGAAGATGAAGACATACCTATATTGGTAGTTGATGTATTTTAAATACGAAAGTTAATTCTTTGGCATAATAAAAATAAATGTTTAGAAACCTCAATTTAATTATTATTAGTAATTCACATTCCTATTTATTTCTATTTACCAATCTTTTGTAATATAATTATTTTTAATCTCAATTTGTATCTTTGAATTGTGGAGAATAAAAAGAATGAAAATAGTAATGTCATATTGACTCTTTTAATCTAAGCTCTCTAGGTGCTATGAATGAAAAGCAGAATCGGATTAACATATATTACATACTTCTAG